>JAWRVF010000268.1:0-407841 GCA_036785485.1 Physcomitrellopsis africana
AATCTAATAATAATTTTTGGCCTAGTCCTAGCCTCTAATATGCACTTATCTATACTCATTTACAAAGATTGTAGTTTGTATGTATGAAAGAGACATGATACTATCTTGAAGTAATATGAGTCTTAAAAAGGACAAGTTGAATATTCATAAAAAAAATGAATTTTTTTAAACTTGAGTCGCTTTGACAAAGCTACCATTAGTGATGGTGTGATCAAACATGCAACTCAACCCATGTTTCTATGTTGCCAAGAATTCACATATACACTTGCCATAACTTGCACAAGTTTACAACCACACAATTTTATAACAACAATTTCTGATCTAGCCATAGCTTCTAGCATGCACTTATGTGTATTCATTTGCTAAGATTGCACTTTGTTTGTATGAAAGAGACATGATATTATCCTCAATTCATACAAGTTTCAAAACAATCAAGCTAAATATTTATTAAAAAAAATGAATTTGTTAGAATTTGGAGTGCTTTGACAAAGCTACCACTAGTGATGGTATAATCAAATATGCAACTTAGTTCATACTTTTGTATTGCGAAGATTTCATAAGTTCACTTGCTATGACTTACATAGATTTACAACTACACAACTTTACAACGACATCTTTTAGCCTAGTCTTAGCCTTTAGCATGCACTTTTGTATGCTCATTTGTAAAGACTATCGCTTGATTGTATAAAGAGACATAATACTATCCTCAAGTAATGTGAGTCTCAAAAGGGCAAGTTGAATATTCATAGAAAAAATGAATTTGTTGGAACTTAGGGCACTTTGATAAAGCTACCATTAGTGTTGATGTGATCAAACATGTAACTCAGTCCATGCTTTTACATTGTTGAGATTTCACAAATACACTTGCCATGATTTATACAATTTTATAACCACACAATTTTATAATGACATTTCATAGCCTAGCCCTTGCCTCTTGTATGTACTAATATGTGTTCATTTACTTGGAATGTTGTTTGTTTGTATGGATAAGACATAATACTTTTTTCAAGTAATATAGATCTCAAAACAATCAAGCTCAATATTCATAGAAAAAGTAAATTTGTTGGAATTTGGGATGCTTTGACAAAGCTACTACTAGTGATGGTGTGATCAAACATGCAACTTTGTCCATACTTTTACATTGCTGAGATTTCACAAGTATACTTGCCATAACTTATACAATTTTATAACTACAAAATTTTACAATGACATGTTATGGCCTAGCTTTAGCTTCTAACATGTATTCATGTGTCTTCATTTGCTACAACTATAGTTTGTATATATAAAAGAGACATGATACTATCCTCAAGTAATATAAATCTAAAAATAGTCAAGATGAATATTCATAGAAAAAATGAGTTTGTTGGAACTTAGAGCCCTTTGACAAAGCTACCACTACTCATGGTGTGATCAAATATGCAACTTAGTCCATGCTTCTACATTGCCAAGAATTCATATGTATATTTGCCATAACTTGCATAATTTTATAACCACATAATTTTACAACAATAATTTTTGATCTAGTCTTAGCCTCTAGCATGCACTTATGTGTGCTCATTTTCCAACACTGAAGTTTATATGTATATAAGAGATATGATACTATCGTCAAATAATATGACTATAAAAATAATCAAGCTAAATATTCATATAAAAAATAAATTTTTTGGAATTTATGGCGCTTTCACAAAACTACTATTGGTGTGATCAAACATGCAATTCAGTCCATGCTTTTACATTGCCAAGATGTCACAAGTACAGTTATTGTGACTTGTATAATTTTACAATAATATCTCTTGGCCTAGTTTTATCTTCTATCATGCATTCATGTGTGCTTATTTGTCAAAACTACTGCTTATTTGTATTGTAGAAACATGATACTATCTTTAAGTAATGCAAGTCTCAAAACAATCAAATTGAATATTCATAAAAAAAAGTAAATTTGATTGAATTTGAGGTGCTTTGACAAAGCTATTGCTAGTGATGGTGTAATCAAACATGCAACTAAGCCCATGCTTTTATATTGCCGAGATTTCATAAGTATACTTCCCGCGACTTACATAATTTCACAATTACATATTTTTATAACAACATTTCCTGACCTAGTTCTAGCTTCTAATCTATAATCAAGTTTTTTCATTTTCTAAGACTGCCATTAATTTGTATCAAAGAGATATGATATTATTCTCAAGTAATGCAAGTCTCAAAATGATAAAGCTCAATATTCATAGAAAAAATGAATTTTTTGGAATTTGGGCCTCTTTGACAAAACTACTACTAGTGACGGTGTAATCAAAGATGCAACTCAGCCCATGCTTTTAAATTGCTAAGATTTTACAAATACACTTGCTGTAATTTGTATAATTTTACAACTACATAATTTTACAATATCTCATGGCCTAGCCCTAATCTCTTGTATGTACTAATATGTGTTCATTTGCCTAAACTATCATTTGTTTATATGGAGGAGACATAATATCATCCTCAAGTAATGCGAATCTTAAAACAGTCAAGCTCAATATTTATAGAAAAAAAAAAAATTTTGGAACTTGGGGTGCTTTGGCAAAGCTACCATTGGTGATGGTATGATTAAACATGTAGTTGCAAGAGAAAGCTTGTCAATTATTCAAGAGATATAGAAGTCTTTATTAGTCTTAGGTACTTATCTTTATCCAAATAATAGTTACAAAATTAACTGTGAATAAGTCTTTCTAATTACAATAAATTTTATTATATGAAATATCTTTGAAGCAACTAATTCATTGAAATTAGAACACTGTATATATATATGCATAAAAAGCCACCTTGCCATGCTTAATTAACTCAGGCTTTATTAATGAATGCAGCACCAACAAAATAAGGCTCATATACAAGATAAGGATGTCCTTCAATATTGTGAACCAAAATCTTTTCTTGATTAATATATACAAGTCCTAAGTGATTATGCATATTAAATCTTAAGTAGTAGCAATTAACAGGTTTTAAGGTTATAAGACTATCTTATCGGATTTTAAGTTTTGGATTTTGATTTTGATGTAATATATCCTTTGACTTTTAATGCTTGTAATTTTAATGGTGATGTTAAAATCTAATATAAGTTTTATATTTGAAAGATAGGAATTAATAAAATTATAAAATAAATCATATTTAGATTATTTTTGATTTTTAGATTGATTTTTGGATTCATTTCACATTCTATCAATTACAATTCAAGAAAAAAAAGGTATATATGGTTTAAGTATAGAATTTATAAATATTAAGGGATTAAAAATTTTAAGATTTAGGGTTTAGATTAATCTTGTTTACACTACAATTTTAGAATTTAAGATTACAAAGATATTCTAAAGAAATTTACTTGTGAGGGTAAATTCCACCCCTTAATCCAAATTACAAGATGGCTTCACTTAAGAATTTCTTATAATTAGTGGTGTGAAGTGAAAGAAGCAATTAGTACGAACAACAAAAAAAACAACCACAAAATAAGTAAAGTAAATGATATCAAGCAAGTACACAATTTAAATTATATATGAATCATAATTTGCTATATTCATAATCTGAGTTATAAATACATGCCAGCATTAAGTCATAGTTTTCTATTATATTTTTATTTAATAAAAAATAAAAATAAAAATAAAATTTATATTTTTGAGTAGATAATTTTTTATCTTTCCAATGATATAAAAAATATATAAATCCAAATTACTATGAATAAGTTATGATAGTTTAAAGATAAAAGATAAATAATAAAAAAATTAAGTAAAACTTTTTTACCTCAAGGATAATTTGCTTAAAAGATTATCAGTTTGAACCTCATCAAGGCTCACAAATAGTGTATAAGGGTGTCTTAGAGATGTTGTCGTACTGTAATTACTTACAATATGTAAAATCCACTCAAAATGCATAATATGTTTATAGGTTTAGATATGTGTTAAAATGATTAGTAAAGTAAATTAAAGGGGGTTGGTATAAGAAAATTTATTTTAGATTTTTATTTAGTTTGGTTATGGCTTTTAAATTATATAGAACCTAAATATTTAATATAAAGCCTTGAAAGGCAATTGGGATCCAAAGAAGAAGAATTAAACTACTAAGAGGCCTATTTGGAAGGATGAAGACAGTGAGGATGAATGAAGACAAGGGGTGAAGTTCTTCATTCCTATTGGTCAATGGTCATGTTTAATGGACTTTGAGGAGGCTGCCTGCAACAAGAACAAGGATTTTAGTAACTTCAAGGAGGCCATTTTGAAAATCAGAGACTAGGGTTAGAAAGCTTGTTTTTTGGACTACAATTTTGGTATAAAAATTAAGAGATTTGGAGTTTTTATGAGGGAGAAGTAGGCGCTTGAAGTTAAGATGTGTAAATTCTACCTACTGTCACACTTTTGAGGATTGGAGGAGTTGTACAAAAGCTTTTAGAGATCAAGAGAAGCGGTTGCAGAGGGGGTTTTAAGATCTAGATTTGATGAGGAAGAATTATTATATTTGGAGTTTTGAAGAAGGAAATATTGGAAGTCAAAGACAGCAGATCAAATTCCAAGGCAGTAAGTAGGCTATTTTATTCATAGTGGTGGGTTTTGCCATATCTTGAGTTTCTAGATGAATTTTTGTCTAAAAATTTCCAAGAAGGTGAATCTTTGTGCTGAGAAGCTATACATCAAAGTTTCATAGTATTTAGACATTGGATTTGTGAGATATGAAGAATTTAGTACATAGGTGTTTGTAAATAAGGGTTTGAAACTAATATTAGGGTTCTTATGATATCTAAAGGTCAATAAACAATCAACAATTGAAACCTATTATACTAGTTTTTAAGAGCACATCAGTACTTCATATAAAATTTGAGTGGATTTGAACAATTAAATTAAGAATTATAAGTTGATGAAATTCGGAAAAAATTCCCCTCCTACGGGTGAATGAGGGTTTAGAGTATTTTGTTATAGTTTGAGTGTTTTTGTAAAATAAGACTTATGTATTAGGTGTAATAGTCCTAAAATAAAGACTTTTATAAACTTTTGAGGATTTTATTATTTTGGATCTTGGTTGAGTATTTAATTGCATCCAGAAGCCTAGGACTTTCTTCAGGCAAATTCTCTCTACCACAACAATGCCATGAGGCCTTAGTCTTATCCTCCTACCTACATGCAAGGTGCCACAATCCATGTGGGACTTGTGCACCTCTCTTCCTACAAGGACTACACTAGGTGTTGGTCCTTCTATTTTCTATTAGTAAAATTTATTTTTTTATATTTTTGAATTCACCATGGTATTTAAAAATATTCAGTTAGCCTATAAACCTTGTATGGCTTTCAAATCTTGCTCCATTTCTTCATAATGGCTTCCAAGGTGGTAAAATTTATTTTTACCAAAGTTTTCAAAATTACTCTAAAAATTCCTAAATAATTCTAAATAAATTTTCAATAAATTTTAAAAATATCTATAATATTTTAAAAAAAGATAATATTAATTTAATATTATTTTATTCTATCTTAATAATTTTTTATAATATTAAAATAAATTTAAATCAACTTATAATCCTATTTTTTATATAAATAATTACAAAGACATGAGATTTTTTTTTCATGCTTCTTCTATCTATTAAATAATTTTTATATGTTTCTAATAAGTGATATATATAAATAAAAGGCTAATATAGACTTTGATCTCAATAATTAAATAATAATTATTTTGATTAAAAAAATACTAAAATAATTAAGATAATTGCCCCTGAGACTTATTAAGATTTCAATTTTATGACTTTTCTCTAATTAAACTCTTGTAACTTTCAAACTCTTCTAAATTCTAATAAATACTTAAATAATCAAATAAAATCTCTAATCTTAATGTTTTAATATTTAAATAATTTAAAACTATCATTTTAATTAATCCACCAATTAAGATTCATTGATGGGACTCACACTTCATTTTTTTTATTTAAATTTTGATGAGACTTACCTTCCACTTTTTGGGGGCTATAATTTCAATGGTACAATTATTTTTCTTTATAAATTTTTCATTTGGAAGATAGGAATTAATTGTCACAGACATACTTCAAGTCACTACATTCTAGTCATAAAATTCAATTTTATGACTTCCATAGTCTTCTAGAACCTCCCGTTGTCATATGACATGGCCTTCTATCTGAGAATACATTGGGTACCTGGCTGTGGAGAATTTATTTAAAACTTGATGGCAAAAATCCAACAGGTCATTTGTCCTCAATAAAAAGGACAAATAATACAAAAATCTCACAAAAGAGAAGTTTTATATGTAAACCCTCTTGTATTCAAGTAAGTTTGTACAAAAAGGGTTCAAATTTCCACAAAAACCCTTCAAAACTTTATTCACCTGCAAGGACCTATTTCTTGCTGAACTTTAGAGTCCAATAACTCTTGCTCCAACCGTTCAATTTTTATAAAATTTAATTCAAAGTGTAGATAATTCTCTTAAGTTTCATCATAAGAAAGAATCAACTACAAATTCGTTACCAATCATTTGATATCTCAAAATCCCTAGCAGGTACTTAAAACCCTAGCTCAGAGACACCCCAGCACTATTTTCCTTATATCTCACAAACCCAAAATCCTAATGCCACAAAAGTTTTTTGAATAGTCTTGTGACATAAGCATTTACACTTTTAAAAAGTTTGAGCCAAAAAACTATCAAATTACTTAAGATATAGCTCAAAATGTAACCACTATGTAAGCGGGTCACTTACTGCCCTAAAGTTTGTAAGCACTGACTTCAACTCCCAATATCTCCTTCATCCTAGCCTGGATTTTATCAAGCTGTACATGAAAAGTGTAGCCGTGAAAGTGCTCTCTCCAATCCTAGTTGCCGATCCTTGATTTCTTTCTGTATGCGTGAGTTATATTCAAAAGAGTGACAGTAGGTCCAAAATCAACACCTTAACTTTGGGCGCCTATAACTTCTTCATAAAAAGTGCAAATCACACAAAATTTGTACCTAAACCTTATGATCCTAGCCTTTGATGTTCGACTCTTCTCCAAAAACAAACCCTAACTCCTAATAAACCCTCGGGCAGCCTCCTTGAAGCCCATTGGGCATGATTTTTGGCCAATTAGAATAGAGATTTCTATCATCCACCTCTATTCATCTACATGGATGGCCAAACTACCCTTTTTACACTAAAAACCCTTTTCTAACCCTTCTTCTTGTAAGATTTACATACTTGGTGCTTTAAGCATCAAATAAAAGAAATAAATAAGATCTTAAGGATCACCAATGTCTAATATAGGTGACTTAAGATATATACAAGTTACTATCAATATAAAATTAACTTCAAAAGTCACTACTAAAAAGAAAATAAAGTTATATAAATCTTAATAATAATCCTTTTAACAGATCCGTTCTAAACTAGCAACCCAATCATATTCTATAACCAATAAAAGTCCACTGATATGGCTCTCATTTAGCTATGTAGTAAATTGTACATTAAATATACATATATAATTTTTTCACATAGTAGCCAAACCACAATACAACATCATAATCTTTTAGAATCTTTTATAATTTTTTAGAATCTTCTTTAGTCTTTTGAAATCTTTCATAAACTTCTAAAAACCTGTTAAGGACATGCTTGTCAAAACCTTCTAGAACATTCTAAAAGGTTCCTAGAATTCTCTAGAACCTTCCAGAACCTTCTAGCATCTTTTAAATAGATAGAAGTTGCTTGAAAAGCTTCCTAGTTGATAGAAGTTCCTTCAAAAGCTTCCTAGTTGATAGAAGTTCCTTGAAAAGCTTCCTAATGGATAGAAGTTGCTTGAAAAGCTTCCTAATGGATAGAAGTTGTTTGAAAAGCTTCCTAATTGGTGGAAGTTGCTTGAAAAGCTTCCTAATTAGTAGAAGTTGCTTGAAAAGCTTCCTAATTGGTAGAAGTTGCTTGAGAAGCTTCCCAATTGGTGGAAGTTACTTGAGAAGCTCTGTAGTTAGTGGAAGTTGCTTGAGAAGCTTCCTATAGGAATATATATTGGAATCGAGGCTGAAAAGTTCTTCAATCTCTACAACATATCTCTTGGAGCTCTAACTCACCTCTCTAGTGTTATTTTTATATTCATCTGATTAATCTAGTTCTTGTCACTTCTTCTTGAACTTCTTGTTTAGACTTCTAATCTATATTCTCCATCTATAATAGTTTGTCGAGACTACCCTTCTATCAATATCAGAGCTTAGTTCTTTGAGGCAGAGAGAAGACTATTCCTCTCCTTAGAGATATTTGAGCATTTTAAGGATTGTGGATTATCCTCTCTTGGACCGATATTGATTCCTTCTTCTTTATTTACCATGGCTAATAGAAAAGACGTTAACATGGTAGAATCTTCAGAGTCAAAGTTAAATGCGATCATCAATGCCCTTAACACTCTAGCGATTAGAATTGCTCAAATTGAAAAAAAATTTGCTAAGCTCTCTAGAGCTACAAGAGTGGGAGTAACTTAGACTATAATACAACCACTTCTAGTTAGTAAAGTACTGCCATCTACATTTTAATATGAAAATTTGATTACACTACAATATAAAGAGTCTTGAATTAGCCTCCCAGAGAAGTTTGATAGTACCCGATCAAAATTTCATGGTTTTGTAAATCAAATTTGATTGGTAACATTCTTACAATCGGAATGCTATTCAATTGAGGAGTCGCAAGTTGGATTAGTGGAGACATTGCTTACTAGATAAGCTTTGTCTTAGTTTGCCCCCCTACTTCAAAAAAAGTCTTCTATTCTGAGTAATTTTGAGATCTTTCTAGAAGTATTTGAGGAGGCATTTGGAGAGTATGATAAGGCTTAGTGGGCAACCACCAAGATTTGTTCTCTGCATCAAGGATTACACTCTGCATTTATTTACGCATCAGACTTCAAACAACTTGCTTGTGATATCAACTGGGAAGAAGAAGCACTGGTAAGTCAATTTTATTGAAGACTCAGAGATGACGTGAAGGATTTATTGCTATCTCTATCTGATCCTCAGGCACTCAATGAAGCAATCAACCAAGCGATGAAGTGTGACAATTGGCTTTTTCAACGACGTTAAGACCATTATTCCAGAGCTATATGGTATCCACTAGGAAACCAGTTCTATTTGGTTATTCCTATCAAGAATATAGAAGCTCAATCTGAAATGGAAGATATGCAAATCAATATGATACGTTTCAAGTCCCTCATAGCTGAAGAAAAGAAGCAATGATTTGAGCAAAACTTGTACTTATATTGTGGAAAGGTAGGCCATAAAGCCAAAAATTGTCCTAGAAAACAAACGCCTCGAACAACAAGATTCAAGAGCACGAGTATGCAAGAAAACAAGGACGCCCAGCCACAATAGGGACCGTACGGCTGGACATCTTAACACCTCAAATTAATCAAGGTCCCTTTCTCTTAACTCAACCTTCTCATTGCTTTATGATACCTTGATTTCTTGGTATTCAAAAACTACAAGCCCATGCTCTACTAGACTCAAGAGCATCTGCTTGCTTTTTAGATGAAGAGTTTGCCAAGCTTTACAAATTTCCACTTCTAAAGTAACTAAAACCTATCCATGTATAAGTCATAAACAGCCGACCTTTGTCTTCTGGCAATGTTACTCATGAAACTAAACCATTGAAGGTACATCTTGAAAATCATGAAAGTAGCATTATATTTAATATTATTAAGATTTTTTCATGTCTAATCATTTTGGAGCTATCTTGGCTTGAAAAATACAATCCATTAATAGATTGGAAGTTGCAAAAAGTAATATTTTTAATAAAATCCTTGAAAGTGGAACCTACCAAAATAATGTCTAGAAACAAACTCTTGTTCACAGGTGCGAGGGCCTTCATGAAGGAAGCCAAATATAATATACTTCTTGTCATCTTCGCAACGCCAATTCGAGAAGATGCAACTCTGACTTTGGTTATCCCGGAACAGTATGAAGAATTCAAAGATGTCTTTGAGAAGAAGAATGTTGACATGCTACTAGAGCATCGATTGTACGATTGTGCTATAGATCTCCAAGAGGGAGTACAACCACCATTTGATCCAATATATAATTTATCATAAGACAAACTCTCAATATTGAAGGATTACATTAAAAAGAATCTTATAAAGAACTTCATTTGACATTCTAAATCTCCAGTATGTGCATCTATCTTCTTTGTGAAGAAAAAAGATGGTTCATTATGAATATACATAGATTATTGAGCCTTGAACAAGATCATCATGAAGAATTGATATCCATTACCATTAATATCTAGATTCTTAGAGCAATTTGGTGAAGCCAAAATATATACCAAGATAGATCTTCGTAGAGCTTACAATCTTGTACGAGTAAAGGTGGGAGATGAATGGAAGACAGCGTTTTGGACAAGATATGGACATTTTGAATATAATGTCATGCTTTTTGGATTGACCAATGCACGAGCTATATTTCAACATTTCATGAATGATATTTTTTGAGAGTATTTGGACAAATTTATTGTTTGTTACCTTGATGACATTTTGATTTATTCCAAGAATATTCAAGAATATGAAAATTATGTAAAGTTAGTATTACAAAAACTTTGGAATGCGAGATTATACGCCAAATTAGAAAAATATATATTCCATCAATCCAAGGTGGAATTTCTTGGTTATATTATTTTGGACAAAAGATTGTTAATGGATCAAAGAAGGTTCAAGTAATAACAGATTGGAAAGTACCAAAGATGGTATGGGACGTACAATATTTTCTTAGATTTACTAATTTCTATCGTATTTTTATCAAGAACTACTCACAAATCACAATCCCATTAATATGGTTGACATCAAAGGACAAACTCGAGTAGAGTATCCGAGCACAAGAGGCTTTTCAAGAATTAAAGTTGGCATTTATGACAGCTCCTATCTTGGTATATTCTAACTTTACAAAAGCCTGCTATTTAGAAACAGATGCTTCTGACTTTGTACTAGAAGCTGTATTATCATAGATGGAGAAGGATGATAAATTTCACCCAGTTGTGTTCTATTCAAGGAAGTTTTCGGCAACAGAAATCAACTATGAAATTCACGATAAGGAGTTGCTTCTAATAATTGATTCTTTCTAAGAGTGGCATCATTTATTAGAGGGTGCTGCATATCTAGTGACTGTATGTAAAAATCACAAGAATTTAGAATATTTTACAACAGCTTGAATTTTGAATTGTCGCCAAGCTCGGTGGAACATGTCATTATCCCTATTTGACTTCATCATCACATATCGATTAAGAAGGCACCAAGGACTATTGGATGTATTATCGAGGAGATTATATCTAGTGCCTAAGACTAGAGATGCAGCATTTGATTAGCAATATACAATTTTACTACAACCAGAATGGTTTCACCTCCACACCACTTCCATGATCATGCCAATTAATGTTAATTTTTTAAAACAAGTCTATGGAGCATCAGTTGTGGACTCATTAGTCTCGGATGAAAAGCAACACTTTGACAAAGATAAGTTCAAGATTGAGGACAAGTTGTTATATTTTGAAGATCGACTATATATTCCAAAAGGAGCAATTCGACTTCATATTCTTCAATCTCAACATGACTTCTCGGCCACATGCCACTTTGGATTCAACAAAACAATAGAGCTTATTTTCCGAGACTTTTGGTGGCTTCAAATGTGGAAGGTAGTAAAGAACTTTGTGCTATCATGTGACCTTTGTTCAAGATCAAAGAATCCTCAACATCACCCTTACAGGTTCTTACAACCTTTGCCAATTCCAAAGCGATTGTGGTCTTCAGTATCTATGGACTTCATCACAGATTTGCCACCTTCGGCAACATTCAATGCTATCTACGTAGTGGTAGATTGGTTTACAAAGATGGCTTATTTTATTCTATGTAGAAAGACAACTTCTGGTGAAGAAATAGCAAGATTGTTTATTCACAATATATGTCAGTATCATGGTTTATCAGATGACATTATTTTTGATTAAGGGCCTCAATTTATATTGAAATTTTGAAGATTACTTTTTGACATACTGAGAGTAGATATCAAATTTTCTTCTATCTTCCATCCTCAAACCGATGGTCAAACAAAGCGAGTCAACTAAGTCTTGGAGTAATATCTACGATGTGCGATCAATTATCAACAAGATGATTGGACTACATATCTACCATTGGTGGAGTTTGCGTACAACAATTCAATCCATGCCTCAACCCAACAAACACCTTTCTTTGCAAATTATGGATATCATCCAAAATTTGATTTATTGGATAAATCCAAAGATAAAAATCCAGCAGCTGAATATCTTGCAAAGCATTTAATGGAGATCCAGACCACCTTGAAGCTTCAGTTACATATAGCTCAAGACTTGTACAAAGCTTCTGCAAACAAATTTTAGAAGAATTTCTTTGCTTTTTAAATTGGAGATAAGGTTTGGCTTTTGCAATAAAACATCAAGACCACTCGACCTTATAATAAGTTGGATTATAGGAGGTTGGGACCATTCTGCAATCAAGAACAAATCAATCCGATGGCTTATCAACTGAAACTACCAACATCCATAAAGGTACATCCAATTTTTCATGTTTCTCTTTTAGAAGCTTATAGCAAATCAACTTTACCAGGATGGATATAGCCACCACCACCTTATGTTGAAATCAAGAACCACGTGGAATATAAGGTGGAACAAGTCCTTGATTTGCGACGGAGACGGGAGAAGTTAGAATATTTAATTCACTGGCATGGCTATGATGTAAATGAGCGGATTTGAGAGCCAACAGAAAATGTAACAAATATGTTGCAAAAAGTACAAGAACTTCATTGATGATATTCTGATAAACCAAAAGTGAGCCATTAACAAAATGTGAAGATGAAGCCTTCTTCGAAGGAATATATATAAACAGGATCAAGGTCTTATCAAAACATAACTTGTTACGTTTTGCTTTCTTGTAGATTTAAGATATCTAATCTCAAGGTGTATTTAGATATGGCTAATGAGAATGTGGATAGTGTACTAGTGTTGCCATCTCAACCGAGTAACTCATGGCATTGACCTCGAGATGAAGAATTAGAAGAGCCAAGAAGATGTCAAAGAATATCAAGTAGCAAGTCATTCATGATTGTCTTTGAAGTTGGTTTAAATAATTGGAATATACTTTGGAGTATATTGCACAGACTATGCGTCAAATCTTTGATTTCCTATGTTTGTGAGCATACATCTCAAATGGCTTCTCGGAGACCTTGAAGCTAGAGGAGGAGGTGATGTCAAGGATATGTTTGTCAATATCTTCTAGAATATTCTAAAAGATTCTTAGAACTCTCTAAAATCTTTTAGAACCTTCTAGCATCTTCCAAGTAGATAGAAGTTGCTTGAGAAGCTTCCTAGTTTATAGAAGTTGCTTGAAAAGCTTCTTAATTGATAGAAGTTGCTTAACAAGCTTTCCAATTGGTGGAAGTTGCTTGAAAAGCTTCCTAGTTGATAGAAGTTGTTTGAGAAGGTTTGTAATTGGTAGAAGTTGCTTGAAAAGCTTCTCAATTGGTAGAAGTTGCTTGGGAAGCTCCCTAGTTGGTGGAAGTTGCTTGAGAAGCTTCCTAGATAGGAGTATATATTGGAGTTGAGGCTGAAGAGTTCTTCAGTCTTGACAACACATCTCTTGAAGCTCTAGCTCACTTCTGTGGTGTTGTTTTTGTATTCATGTGATTAATCTAGTTCTTGCCAATTCTTCTTGAACTTCTTGTTTAGACTTCCAGTCTATATTCTACATTCATGACAAAACCTTTTAGAATCTTCTTCATCCTTTTAGAAACTCCTTTCATCTTCTAAAATCTTCTTTAGTCTTCTTGAACTTGCTTTAGTCTTTTAGAATTTCTCTCAATCTTTTATAATCTTTTAAGATACTCTTAGAAGATTCAATAGGACATAGGCCTTATAATATAAATAGAAAGCAAGATCAAGGCACACCTCAATCCTACCAATACAAGTCTTGGGGCAATCCAAAGTGTTGTCTTGTTTCTTTATACCAATCTAATTCTTTGTTCTTGTCAATCATCTAGTTTTTTATTCTTGTCCATTCATTTCTTTATTCTTGAAATCATTCTAGTTTTATAATCTTTTCCTTGTTTCTTTGTTAATCCGCTATCTTGCATCCGTGACACTTTGGCAAGACTATCTAAGTAATCATATCAAAGCTTTGATCTCTTGATAGAGAGTATATTATCTCTCTTTTTGAAGATACTATTGCGTTTTAAAAGAGTGTGGATTATCTCCCTCTAGATTGATATGCTTATTTGTTGCAATTTGATCTTTCTTTAAAGAGAGTAGATTATTCCTTTTTTAGGATATATCATTATATTTTAAAAGTTACATATTTTTTTTTTTAAATTAATATTATTTAGAAACATTCTTTTTTAGTATATACTACACTAATAGCTTATTGATTTTTTCTTTGTCAATATTGAAGTAGATTAAGTTATAGAAGATATATCCTTATAAATAAAGAATAGAGTGGCAATTTTTACAGATCTTCAAGCTCTTTAAGATACTATATGAGAAGAAATAACATTCTTTTGCAATCCAAAAAAAAAACCGCAAATGAAGTAAGTATCTAAAGAAACTAAGTAAGAGATTCATAATTTGCAACAAGAGATTATTTGATTGAAGGAAGCAGGTAGTAGACAAGCTATGCACGTAACTTCTCTAAAAGCTCCAAAGATTCTCATGAAGGAGCCAAAGGTTAATATGCTTGATAATTTTGATAGAATAAGATCCAACTTTTGAGGGTTTATACAACAAGCATGGCTTTATTTATAATTATATCCTTTTCATTATCTAGATGGATTCACTCAAGTTACTTTTGTAGGCACTATTTTATCAAGAAGTGCTTGATTATGATTTGCTCTATTTTTGGAAAAGAATTCTCCAATCTTATATAATTTGGAGGCTTTTATCAAAAGATTTATTACTATATTTAGAGACAATGATTAGAAGAGGGTGGCAAAAAAGAAGATTTAAAACCTACAACAAGGACAATGCTTAGTTGTGATTTATATCGCAAAATTTCAATAACTTACTTATAATTTTAATTGGAATAATAAGACTTTTATGACTCGATTCCATTATGGCCTAAAAGACAATATGAAGAATTTATTGATCACAATGCCAAGAGTTGAAAGCTTAGAAGAATTCATATTTTAAGCTATTATATGTGATAATTGCCTATTTGAATTACAAAAGAGAGGCAATTAATTTTTAGTAATACCTATTAAAGTACATCTGCTATATCTTCAAGAATATCAAAGAAGCCATTAATATATCTTGAATCCATGCAAATTGATACAACTCAATTCAAGCTATTAGTACCAATAAAAAAGATTAGATATCGATAAAAGAATCTATGTCTATATTGTAGAAGATCTAATCACAAGACAAAAAATTATCCAAATAAGTCTAGAGAATTCAAGGCACAAGGTATAACATCTAAATTGAAGAGGTCAAAAAAAAAAGATGTCCAACCATAGTAGGGACCTTGCAATTTGACACCCTCAAATCTAAAGTACCAGAAAAAGGTCTCTTTCTACCTTTGAATCCAACATCTTGTTTTATACTTCTTATATATATAAGAATCCTAAAACAAGAGATTTTTACTAAAATCCTTTTAAATATTAGAGCCTCAACATACTTTATGAATAAAGATTTTACAACCAAGTACAACTTAGTACTTATAAAGAAGACCTATTCCACACTCATTGAAGTCATTGATGGACAAAACCTTGCATCATAGGATGTTATTAAAGAAATCCAGCTATTGGAAGTAGTACTAGAAGATCAAATATCACACATTGTCTTCAATATCATTTAATGTCTAACAAATTCTATTGTCATTAGACTCTTTTGATTTAAATTATATAATATTGATATTGATTAGAGCTTGTAAAAGATTTCTTCAAGATCCAAATATTAAAAGAAGAAAAGAGATGCTACTTCATTTCTTGGAGCTAAAGCATTTATGCAAGCAGCAAAGAAAGGAGCTATTTTTGTATTAAATACTATTACAATGAAAGATCCAATAGAACAATTGAAATAAGATATTCCTAATTAATATTGTGACCTTGAAAATATATTTGAAAAGAAAAAAGCAGATATGTTACTAAAACAATGTCTTTATGATTATACAATCAAATTATAAGATAGAGCTCAATTTCTATTTAGTCCAATTTATAATCTCTTACAAATGAAGCTTATAGCCTTGTAAGAATGTATTGATGAAAATCTAGCCAAAAATTTTATTAGATATTTAAAATCACCTACGGGAGCTCTTATCTTGTTTGTAAAGAAGAAAGATGGTTCTTTACATTTATGTATTGATTATTGAGGTCAAAATAAGATAATTATAAAAAATTGCTATCTATTATCATTAATTAAAAGATTATTGGAACAATCAGGATAGGCAAAGATCTTTACAAAGATTGATTTGACAGGTGCCTACAACCTAGTGAGGATCAAAGAAAAAGATCAATAGAAGACAACATTTTATATAAGGTATAGACATTTTGAATACAATGTTATGCCTTTTGGACTTATAAATATATTTGCAGTCTTTCAACATATGATGAATGATATTTTATAGGAATACTTAGATGGCTTTATAGTCATCTATTTAGATGATATCTTGATCTTCTCTAAGAACAAACAAGAATATAAATATCATATATGTATAATATTGAAAAAACTATGGAAAAATGGATTGTATACCAAATTGGAGAAGTGTCCTTTCTATCAATCATCAATCAAGTTTTTAGTATATATTATTTCTAAAAATAAAATTTTTATGGATCCAAAGAAAATAAAAACTATTATAGAGTAAAAACAACCGTCATCAATCAAAGATGTACAATATTTCTTGGAATTTATAAATTTTTATAAAATCTTTATTAAAAACTATTCTAAGATTATAGCTCTATTAATACTACTTATTAGCAAAGAAAAATTTATTTAGAACAATAAGACTAAAAAAGCATTCAAGAGGCTAAAAGAATCCTTGACTTTACTTTCTATACTTGTCCACATACATCCAACAAAACCATTTATTCTAAAAATAGATACTCCAGATTTTGCACTTGGATTTGTACTCTTTCAAACTAGGGATGATGGTCAACTTCATCTAGTAGCATTTTGCTCTCAAAAAATTTCAGCTGTAGAGATCAATTATAAGATCCATGATAAAGAACTATTGGCAATTGTTGATGCTTTTGAAAAATGGTGCTATTTGCTAGAAGGGAGTCAACACAAGATTATGGTATATGCTAATTATAAAAATTTAAAATATTTTATTAGTATCCAAATTTTGAACTACCATCAAGCATGATGGAGCATATCATTATCTCGGTTTGATTTTGTGATTACATATCATCCGGAAAAACTTCAAGAGAAATCAAATGTCTTTTTTTGACAATCATATTTTGCACCAAGAATAAAAGACATTGTATTGGATCAGCAAAAATTTGGCCAAATTTGCATATAATAATACTGAATATTTTTCAACAAAGTAAATTCCATTCTTGTCAAACTATAGATACCACCCTAGAGCAGATCTATTTTAAATTAAAGATAAGAGAAGTCATATTGTAGAAAATCAAACTACCTATTTAAAGGCCATATATGAAGAATTAAAATTCCAACTGCAAATAGTTCAAGATTGATATAAAGACTATACAAATATTCATTGTAAAAATCAACCAAAGTTTAAGATAGGAGATTGTGTCTGACTACTCTTACAAAATATATAAATGAATCGACCATCACGGAAATTAGACTATCAAAGACTTGGACTATTTATAATTCTACACCAAGTAAATCCAATAAGTTTCTATCTAAAACTACCAAGTAACATTCGCATTCATCCAATCTTTTATATTTCGTTTTTAAAAACCTATTATAAATCAACTATTGATGGAAGAATTCTTCCACTACCAACCTCAATTAAATGCAATCAAAAGCTTGAATTCAAAGTGGATGAAATATTGGATTCACGTATATGATATGAATAATTGAAATATTTCATCTATTGAAAAGGTTATGGAATTAGCGAGAGAACATGAGAACCTTCAAAAAAACCTTAAGAATGCACTTTAAAAAGTTTACAAATTCTATCAATGATATTCTAGAAAACTTGGACTCAATTTTCATTGAAGATTTTGTAGATATGAATATCTTTTAGCTTCTAAATAATGCTTTCCTAATAACAACAAAAGATTAATATAAAAGAAGAAAAGCCACGCTAAGACCTTCACTTATATATAATCATTTTTTCCAAGATAGAATAAATCTTGCTAGAAGCTTATTAGTTACTATGTCAAATCTTTGTATTTCAAGGAATTTGCAAGAATAAGAATTAGAAGACTCTTTTGCTGTACAAGTGGCTAGTGAACTATTACAACTTTTACAATCTATTAGATTTGAAGAATATGAACAAGATAAAAAAAAGAATATTCTAATGCCAAATAAGGCCATATTTGGAATCTTTGGAGATATGGCCTTATCACAAAAATCTTGATTCAAATGCCCAAGCTTTGATAATACTCCTTGAAGTTGAAAGGGTGACTTTAAGTGGATCAAAAATTATATTTAGAGGATATTTTATAGGTTGCAACAAAGAACATATTCTTGGATGGGACATTAACACAACACAAGTTATATCTGGAGGTCATCGACACTGCCTCAAGGATCTTATTGAATTGATAATCAACAAACAAAAAATAAAATATGTTTCTTTTTTACTCTAATAAATTTTAAATTTTTTGCATATATGATTTGATCATCAAATTGCTTTGGCTCCTTGTGGAACTCACTACTAAAAGAGGAGGTGATGTCATGGACATATTTCAAGTCACCACATTTTAGAACCTTTTGTAGTCTTCTAGAACCTCTTATAGTCTTCTAGAACCTCTTATAGTCTTCTAGAATCTTCTATAATTTTTTAAAATATTCTAAAAAAATTTAGAATATTCTTTAGTCTTTTGAAATCTTCCATAGTCTTCTAAGAACCTTCCAGAATCTTTTTTAATCTTCTAAAATCTTTTATAGCCTTCTAAAATCTTTTAAAATCTTCTTTAATCTTCTTGAACTTGACTTAATCTTTTAAAATCTTCTTTAGTCTTCTAAAATCTTTTAAGATATTCTTAGAAGGTTCAATAGGATATAGGCCTTGTAGTATAAATAGGATATAAAAATATAGAATAAGAGACTTGAACTAGAAAAATATTTCAAGAAGTTATCAATAAGAACTTGAATTAACTTGATGACTATATGAACAACATCAAGAAAGATAAGCTAGAATTTTTCAGTATCAACAATTGAGAATACGCTGCATTAATGAAACTAAATATTTTGTTCTCTATTCTTGGGCAATAGATTCTACTAATCCTCAACAAAATTGTATATGGCTTTGGGTACTATCTTTGTTTGTTGAACATCCCATCCAAGGATCTAATCTTCATTATAGCCTTTAAAACATCTTTCAAACAAGATCTTAAGCTTAGAAGGATTCACCTTTCCAAGCTCAAGCAATATCACTAAAGCTTGAGCATTGGAATACTCTTAATGGCTCCAATTATTGTCATACTTGGTACTAAAATATATCGTCCTCACTTTGCTCAATTGAAGGCTGTGAAAATTGCACTACTTTGCTTAAAGCTTGCAAGTGAATCTTTTATATCTTATTTTGTTAAATCTCTCAATACTTGAAGATCGGACAAGATAAATAACTTATTTCTACTACTCTATTCTATCTTGGAACAAATAATTGCATACTGATAAAGGCTTTAGTTTAATTCTTCTCCTCTTATAAATATTTCTTGAATCCAATCTTTACCAAAAAATTATTATTGAATACGTTTGGATTTGTAGAAATAGAGTCAATGAAATTCCTATACCTTTTGAAGTATATTAATAAGATTTTTGGTCGGTTTTTATATATGCTTATTGATATCATAGTTGTGCCAATGAACAAGATATTCCAATTTGTCCCACCTTCGCCATGAATTTAGCACCTTTTCAATCTTGTATTCTTTATGATTTTTTATTTTGATATTAGGTGGCAATTGTTGTATTTTTTTTAGAATATGTGACTCCCTATAAGGCTCCAAAAGAAAAACATCAATAATTGGATGTACCTTTATAGAAGATGGTAGTTCCAAGTAATATGCTATTAAATTAATTTGCTTCTAGATAAAAAAATGGTCCTAACTTCCAATAGTCCAATTTATTGAATGGCCGCTTAATCTTGATGTTCGACTAAAGAAGCCATACTTTATTTCTAATATAAAAAATAAGTAATTGATTCTTAAATTTATCTACAAATGCCTTATGAGCATCTTGAGCTGCTTACAATTAAAGCTTCAAGGTTGTTTGGTATTATGATAGATGCTTTGCAAATCTTTTATTTAATGGATTATTATTCTTTAACGTATTCTATAGATTAGGCTTTGGATGATATCTATAATTGGAATAAAATGATATTTTTTAAATTAAGATATGAATAATATTATTATATACAAATTTTATTAACAATAGATACAAGACCCAATTATCTTGTTGATAGTTGATGTTGTATTATAAATATTATTGCAATACTTGGTTAATTTGTTTTGTTTAGCCATCACTTTGAAGATGGAAGGCCGAAGAAAGTTTAATGTCTACTTTCAATATTCCAAATTAACATTGCCAAAACTTAGATATAAATTGGGATCCTCAATTGGATATGATATCATTTGATAGGCCATGATATCAATATATATATTATCAAGAAAGAGTCTTGCACTTTCTTCATTAAAAGCAGTCTTCTTATAAGGAATAAAATGAACCATCTTTGTGAATTGATCAACAACTACAAAAATATTTTCCAACAAATTAGATGGTGGTAGATCTGTGATGAAATCTATCAAAATATAAGACTATAACCATCTTAGAACACATAAGGCTCTAACAATCCATAAGAAAAATGTCAAGGATTCTTGGACCTTCAACAGATATCACAAGAAAGTACAAAGTCTTTCACAACCTCTTACATTTGAGGCCACTAAAAATCTTGGAAAATAAGTTTCAAGGTCTTATTAAATTCAAAGTAACTTGTAGCTGGGAAGTCATGGTGAGTTCAAAAACCACCAATTGTATTGGTCCTTCTAGGATATATAAATGTTCTTCAAAATATAAAAGGTCTTCCTTGACCTTAAACTTGTCAATATTTTTATTGAGGTGATTCTTGATATCAAGGGCCAAAGCACCATTAGTAATTGCAGCACGCACCTCATCGAGGAAATTAGAATCAATAGGTATTGATGTAATAGTAGTACAAAGGCAAAATTGCTCTAGCTTTAATAAAATTACATATTATTGATCAAATGTTGTCTCTTCTATCCTTGATGCAAGATATGACCTCTTTGATAAAACATCGGACAACCTATATTGCTTCTTAGGTTGATAAATAATAACAAAGTTAAATCGAGATAATAACATATTCCATTGAGTTTGGCGGCGATTAAGAACCTAAATTAACATAAAATATTTTAGATTCTTATAATCTATATATACAATTATAAGATATATTTCTCTTTCAAAAAAATGATGTCATTCTTAAAAAGAATCCACAATAGCAAGAAACTCTTTATTATAGATTTTATAATTAATTTTGGCAGCAAAAAAATTTTGAGAATAAAATACAATAGGATGGAGTTTATCGTTTATATCCATTTGTAAAAGTACGAATCTATATCTTGCAGCTTTTGTAATACCAATTTTATATGCTCCTTGTATTCTTACAGATTTTTTGAGTAGATCAAGATATCATCAAGATATCATCAAGATAAATTATCACAAACTTGTCTAGATGCTCTTGAAAGATGTCATTCATTAAATATTAAAAGATAGCGGGTGCATTTGTTAATCGAAAGGACATGACATTATATTCAAAATATCCATACCTTGTCCAAAATATAGTCTTCTATTTGTCTCCCTCCTTGATCTATACCAAGTTGTATGATCTATAAAGATCTATTTTAGTATAGATCTTGGCTTGGTTGAGATGTTCTAAAAGTCTTGAAATCAATGGTAGTGGATAACAATTCTACAAACAAAAATTGTTATTCAACTATTATAAGATTTTTCTAATAAAAATATAAGTATCTTAAATATTTTATTTTTATTTATTAAATTTATAATAATCAATATTCAAAATACTTAGAGAAGGTAAAATAACTAGTTAATATTATATTCTAATTTATAAATTAATTTATGATGGTATTAAAATATATACAAAATTATAAATTTATATGGAAGATAGATAATAATATCATATTCATCCATTTTTGTATCAGAGCTTTTAATTTTAATATTTTAATCATATTTGGTGATAGAATTTAATTAAAAAAATTATAATTATATTATTTATACTTTATATATTGTTTTTATTTTATTATTATATTATTTGTACTATTTTCTACATATCAAGCTGATTATATGTTCAAATAACTTTTGATTTTAAAAATCATATAATATCAATTTTTAAAATATTCTCCATAGTAAATAAATAAATAAATAAAGCATAAAAAATTTTAATGTGTATTTGTGTAAAATTTGGAAACTCATTATTGAGTATTTAGCATTCAAGTATAGGAAGTATAACAACCTTCTACATGCAAAGGCAACTATTTTTGTTAAATGGATCAATTGTATTATACCATTCATTGTTGTGATGATCTTTAACTTCAGAGAAATACATAATAAATCTGAATAATAATCTAATAGAATGGTGTGATACATAATTTCATTCTTTTATAAGTAACAGTCTAATAACTAATAAACTAAGTATATTTATTTTATAGAATCATTTCCATTAAATTATAACCATAACTGAAAATATTTGTTATAAAAGTTATGGTCAAGTCTCTCTCTCTCTATATATATATAAAGCTTGATTTTCAACATAATAATTATTATCTTCATTATAAAAATATTCTAATAAGTTCAAAATACTGTTTTAAGAATAATGCATTTAATTTTAATGATTTTATTTAAATTATTTTAAATACTTAATTTTCAACATTGAGTTAGTATTTTATAAATCTTTTAGACTAATTTGTTATTTTTATGTAAAATGTGAGTCTAAAGATTTATAATAAAATCCATCAGGATTACCTATTGTATCAAATGGATACGATAAAAAATAGCTGTCATAGCATAAATTTTAAATGTCTAGACAGGAAGTAGATATTATAGTTTATTCCCTTCTTTCATGAAGCATACATAAAGGATTTTAATATATGAAAAGGATAGTTGTTTGATTGTCACAGCCACCCTGTGAACATCCCGATTTTACCCAATCACATTCAATTTATAATTATGATGAAACTGTAGACTCGGGACAATGCTTGTCATGTCATATCACATCTCAATGTTGAGGGATCTTATGTCTCCTTACAATAAAGTCCTAATTCAACAAGAATTGATTGTCATAAATGGATGGGGAGAGTAATATCCAGGATGACCCAAGCATCAGTAATGGAAAAGATTACTTCTTGAAAAATAAAATGGAAAAGCAGAACCGAATATAACACATCAATTTGTAAAGGTATGACAGATTCAAATGTCATTTTCATTTGTTCAAAATGTCGTGTTTTTATGAAAACACCAAAACATTGTGTAATCCGTGTGTTCAGTTTGATTTGCTCAAAGCTTGAATACATGCACAAGCCACAATCTCTTCCTAGCAGCGGGAAGATTGCACAGCTACTAAAAACATGAAGAAATTAGTCTAACCAAGGCACGTTGATTTACTAATGTAAAAATGCTTTACCTGTAAGAAACACAAAAAGAGAGGTTGTGTGACATTGTGAAAGTACCTCTTTCCTAACTCTCGCAGAGGGGATTTGATTAAAGTGTAAGAAGCTTTCTACTAGAGTTAAGTACCATCGAACTCTAGATTCTATGTAATTGTCAACACAAATTATGCGGCAAGTAATGGCAAGCCGGCATGTTCAAGATGCATGAACAACAACATGCTGAACTAATCCTCTTGAGAATGCAAGTGATTCATGCACTTTCACGAAGCCGTGCCTTCTCTTTACCATACGTAGATATTCTGAAAAGAGTATTATTCTGCAAGACAGGTTGCACTCCTAAATCCTAAACCCTAAACCCTAAAACCTGCCAGGCAGTAGGTGGAAAGGAGCACGGGTGAATACCCTGCAAAAATGATGTTCAGATGACATGTTTCACACCTTCATTGAATTGTCAATGGTGCCCATAAGAGGTTCTTCTGGTAATCTAGCAGTTTCACCAACGACATCCTCCATCCTCATATACCATTCTCCTATTTGAGTGGAAGACAGCAAATCTTTTCCTGTATCGAGATGCCTAATGGGCCTCAACACTCCAAAAACTGCAAGATCCGCCAGATTTGGCTTGGAACCTCCTACGTCAAATCAATAAAATACTGCACTGTTAAAAGCTTTTCCAAAAATAATAGCTACTTCGCATTTACAACCAAATTCATGTGCGCCTTGCAGGGTCACCAGGGACGTCTAACAGCTGCAAAGGTTCATCTAACCAACATTAACATATAGTACGAGTTGCACAATAGATCTAAAATACACTACTTCTGATCCTCCCACAATTGCAAAACTTTCAGATTGAATGAACAGTGAATAATGGGTGTTACTAACAACCTTGACCCTACAAATCAAATACTAATGAGGTGACACAGCTTAATAAAACAAACACTTCTATCAGGGAAAAATCTTCAAAGAAGTATGTGGATTACCCATAAAAGATCGACCGTTCAAAGCCGTCACCCACTCCTCAGCAGCCTCATAAAGAGAAGCACGTGCATCAATTATCTTATGTCGTTTCTTTAACCGCTTGCCGATGAAATACATGGCAGTAGCTCCGACATACTTTCCAGTAGTCCTTTCAATGGAGCTAAAATTACCTGCAAAATGTCATAAAAATAATGAACATTTGAAAGTAAACCCAAGTACATGAACAAAATGGAGGAGAAACTTGAGTGCTAGCCACCAATACAAATCTGCGCGTGCCAATGCTCACCATTAGTCGTGAGATAGTCAAAAGCTTGCAATGCCTCCCTAGGTGTGCGATAAATGTTAGGCGACAATAGGTGCACAAGATGTTCATCTACCCAGCTGTAACAATACCCAAAAAATTGAGTCAAAAGGAGAGCTACATGAAGAATACATGAAAGCAGACATGTTTCGTTACTCCAACACAAAATCAGAAACCACATCTAGAAAATTAGATCTAGTTAAGTGTGATACTAGGGGATCTCACATACTAAGGGATATAGTCACACATAGTTACGTGTGACTATATCCCTTAGTATCGACACACCTGCGCCATTTCTCTTCCTCATCAGATCCGATTTTCAGTGCGAGGTCTTTTGAATTTCCCCCCTCTATTCTTCGAGTAAGTTCTGTAATGATAGCTGCGAACAACCCAACCAACCATTCTAAGATACTCTTGTCGAATACTGCAGAAGGGTCAGCGACAAACAATGCTAGTCACCCTTGTAGCAGCTTTTAACCCCGCGACTTCAACGTACATGAGTACCTGAGGGCAATATTTAAAACTAAGTTTTTGCGCCCAGGAAACTGTAAGAATAGATTGGAAATCATTTCTCTGTGCTCCAATAGATCTCACACAAGCCTAAAACTACAACAGGACTTAATTACGAATAAGATGAGGTGTCAATAGCATGATCTTGTTCAGATAACAGGAAAGAATCCAGCCGCTTGTAGTAATTATACCTGTAGAATCATTGAGAGCTTCGCCGTCCACGACTAAAATTGGCACCTTCTTGTAGTCAGACCACTTAATCTCCTTTTTCCCAATAGGGTTCACCTCAACCACTTTGTAGGCTATATCGTGATAGTCAAGAAAAGCTGCACTCAAAACCACAGCAGAAACCAGGTCAATAGAGAAGATAATCAAAGCATTGTAATTCCCCTTGCTTATCAACAAACATGTACATCTCAATTACAATGGTAGATACGTTACAAGATCCGAGTAATTTTTAGGTCAATCTCTAAACTGCAGTTGGGAAGCAGCTTCATGACGACAATTCGACTTCTTGAAACTGCGAATTGCATCGATCATCTACTATCATCGCTACCCTGTTTAACATGGGGAAAGATTCAGCTCAATCAACTAACAATGTCGCAAAGAAACCTTATATACTTCCATCGGCTAAGATATATTTTCTATTTCTATAAGGAATAAAAGTAGGACGACCGTTTTCCACTCTAGCATTTTCACCTCTCAGATAAAACAGGCAACACTGCGCCAACGAATTCCTAGATAATCAGCCAGATCTCCACGAAAACAAAACACCACGCATCACACTAAAACCCTAAGATGCCTAATAGCTTGCACGGTACTGCAAACATGTTACTACGTACAATTCACTTCGACACACTACAAAATGAAATTCACCTCATCCAATCACTTTCAAATTCCGCCTAACGACTTACCTTTCACTTTGTTGCAAAACGGACAGGCATCATACTGATACAACACGACTTCCTTGGGCGCAAACCTATCCGTCACACGCTCCTTCCCGTAAGCAACACTCATCGTGGATGCTGCAAATGACAGCGAGGCGGCACCCGCAGCAATCCAGCTCCCACTCCACCTTCTCCAATTCCTCGGCCCTTGCTGCTGCTCCTCCACCACAGAAATCGCCTTCTCCACTCCCGCTGCGCGCGTCCCAAACCTACGCACAGCAACATCGCCCTCACTCGTCCCGATCACTCTGCCATACTGCTGTGTCGCTGCCGCGAGCCCGCTTCGCGCCCTCGCGTAACGCTGCGCCATTACCCTCACCGCAGCCATGGCTCCACAAGCCTCCTTCCTGCTGTTGGCAACAATTGCTCACTCTGCGGGGAGGCGACAATCCTGTGCGGCAGCAATGCCGCTGAAGCCCTAACTGAAGCTCTCTCTCTCTCTGCGCAGCCCACGCTGCCACCGACGTTTCAGAAGCTCAGGGAAACAGCGTCGACGCACACCGGTATCTGAGGGCCCAATTGAGATCTTTACTTACATCTCTTTCCAGATCCCTAATTTTATCAACATCTGATTCGGGACCATCTCTCGTCTGCGGGACTTCATCTGGTGGGCACGTGGTGGGAACATTGGTAGTACCGAGCCAGTATGGTTCAAATTTGATACCACATTTATAATTAGTTTTGTTGGGGTTTCAAGTTTTCAAGATTTTTAATGAGACTTAAGAAGTTTGAAATTGAGTTGAGATTTTGGAATGGATTAGCTTTGTGAACTTTGTACAAATTGAGATTTGAATTGAAGAATAACGTTCTAAAGTGCTTTGATTATTCACTTGTCTTCTAATCGGTATTCAATCTAGAATCCATGTAAACATGTAAAATATATAAAATTATTCCGACAATTTTTTTTTTTTTTTTTTTTTATGTTTTGTTTTGTTGAAGACACAAAAAATTACAAAGTCTCATATTTTACTAAAAAAATGTTTTAATTTTTAGTTATAAATTTTGATTTTGTATGTAGTTAAGCAATTATTAATTATCAGAAGTTATTAATCATCAAAGTTGGCTTATTCAAGGCAGGTTGGAAATCATTCTTTTCAAGGCCCTACAATGTAAGCTAGTTGCTTCCTCCATGGTGGTGACATGGCCTTGTCTTATCCAATCACGTATAGCCATGTGGTCATCCTGGGCATGTGGCCTTGTCTCACTCACTCACAAATAGTCATGTGGTCTTGTCAACCATGTGCCCTCTATAAATTATCTCCGTTAACTAATAAAAACCAATGAAAATCAATTAATTATTAGAAATCAGAGGTTATTAGTTATGCACCATAGAACAGAGTTGGTTCCCAAAATTTTGATTAATTGTTAGATTTTTTTTTTTTTTAGGGAATTAATTAATGGAAGAACACTTTGTTGTTGGCAACAAAAAACATAAGTACATTTTTATAATATATATTGGAAGTACTGTTTATTATTTTAAGCCATTAATTTCAAGAAATCCAATGATTCATATCATATTTTAATGATGAAGATAAGAACTGTCTACAAAAGTATTTAGCAGCTAATTGGAC
Source organism: Physcomitrellopsis africana (assembly GCA_036785485.1). Lineage (NCBI taxonomy): Eukaryota > Viridiplantae > Streptophyta > Bryopsida > Funariales > Funariaceae > Physcomitrellopsis > Physcomitrellopsis africana. The sequence goes on from JAWRVF010000268.1 coordinate 28,095, forward strand.
TTCAGATCTTCAATTTCATTCATTTGTCTCTCTTTCCGTTTTGTGGTGTGATCCAACCCCATAATTTGGTCACTTTCAACTAGAATCATTGGCTCTTTTCGAGCATGATTAGTTCTTTAATAGAATCTTTAAAAGATGCACTTGTCATTGCATTGTAACCAAACTTATTAGAGAAAAATATCACTGTTTTGATTTTTTAGTGACTGATCATAAAAACCATATGCATTTTCATAAATTATACTTAAGACATTTTTCAGATTCTTTGTATTTTAAGGGAAAAGCTGTTCATATACTTGACACAATTATGTAAAGAATAACAAAATGTCATGAATACATGTAACACTAATTCCAAATTACAGGTAGTAGTAACATTTCGGCACATGTTAATAGTACAAATCAATAATGTTCAAACTCCAAAAGAACAGGATAATTCATGCAATTCTCAGATGGTTCAATAATAATTTAGAGATTGTGTAAATGAACAAATTTATAACTTACTAAATACATATCAATGATAAATTAACAAGAATGAGGCAAAGAAGATGTAGAACCTACATTGAATAAGATAAATTGACAGATTTAATTTACCCTTTCCAAAAATGATTTGGATTCATAGTTCAAAAGTTCTTTTGCTTTCACACTCTTCCCCACTCATCTTCTACCAAGATGATGCAACTTTATTGCAGCACTAATGAGCATTTCTAAAAGAGGAAATTCTCGAGTGGAATTTGATCAACTTCAACAAAAAAAAGTTCTGTTGTGATTGAGCCTGCTGATTAGTTTAGCAAAACAAACTCATTGTTGAATCGGCCTACTTGTTCAAAGCACACATAGAAAGCTTATAACCACTAACCATCTCTTCTGAGTACTGTCATCTGCAGATGTGTTCCACCAATGCCTCTGGAAGGTTTCCGGTTGCCTGCATAAAATAAATCAAATAATGACTCCGAAATAGTATGAAACATCCCATATTTGATAGACCCCATTAAGTCATGCACCGCCAAAGGCATCACTTCTATCAGCATCAAGCTCAGAAGGCATCAAAGATGGAAAGTAGTATACCTGAAAATGGCGCATGTGAAGTATGGGTTCGCATCCAAGGTCACCAAGAGCCTGGCCATCTATCAAAGCTGTATACGTACGTGCGTGATGAGCCGTGAGGAGAGGCTCCCCTGGAGTCTCAACTAATCGACAAACTTGCAGCAAAGAATCTAGAGAGTTCATCTGAACACATGTACAGTTGAGATATTGTCAGAAGCTAGCCCAAGATACCTCTTCCTATCAATGAGACCGAATTTGCCAAAATGAAATAACTGTGATTGTGGACAAGCACGTGCATTCCACAAAATGCATTGGAGCATGCCACACAGTTCTAGAACATCCAAGTTTTAACATTAACTGATGTGAACCCTCATTAGAAACAACTTTTAGGTTCTATTTTAAAGCAAAACCACAGTAACTGAAGGAACGAGAGACGTGTATTAACCTTCATGAAATGACATGATGCACAGCCACCGCTTATTGAACATCCCTCCCCAGAACTAACTCCTGGAACGATCGGCAGCTTCGCTAGAGTTGACTCATAAGCGCCATTTGTAGTTGAAGATGACGTTGCACTGATTGCCTGAGATGATACTGGGAACACAATCTCCACTTCAACCTTACTGCTTCCATGAAGCTTCTGACAGTCAACTAGCAACTTACGCACGGCTCCCACAATAGATGTCACCATTCCTGATTCCGTTCCCAAAATAAACTGAAGACGATCCTCGAACCCTCGCTGCAGAGCTTGTGTGACATGTTCCTTGATGAAGTCTAAGATGTTTGACGTTGATCCAACTACACCCATACCTCTCTGCTTTGCTTCCGTGGCAAGTGCGAACATCTCTCCGGGAACCTCAAAATGGGCAGTTTGATAAGCGTCTCCATAGCCCTGTCGCACCCGATCGACTACATCCTTTCCAAACATATCGTGTACAATGCATGTCCCATCCTGCAATACACGAAAATATTCACGAACTTCAGGAAGTGAACTTTTAGAACGCATCTCTATTTAGACCTAGAAAACACTTTTTTCCCATCAGAATTAGCCTGGCGAAGGTATCTACTAAATCAGTACACCCAAAACAATTACATACTATACATGTAACCCTAAAAATACGATAAACTATCAAATATAGGAATAATAGCAAGAGAAGTCAACCTCGAAATACTTCAAGCGCGGCAACAATGCTGCAATAGTTTCTTTCGTGTGTGATGGATGAACAGCAGCTATTTCCTCGTCGCCAAGCGAGAGCATTTGTTGAAACATTTCAACAAGATTTCCTCCCATGTATGAATCAGGGCCATACCAAACTGTCAAGTCGGGCACCTGGGCGAAACCCTGTCATAACAAGCTTAACGATTAGAGAAGGTCGTTGATCATTCTGCTGAAGCATCAAAAAGCCCTATACCTACTAAAAACCGGGAAAAACCAAAATCAATGACAGTTAATTATTTAGAATCACAATTACTTTAAGAAAGTTACGTGACGGTACGAAGCGATCCGTCAAAAAAAAACAAAAGAAAAAAAAAGAAGAAGAAGAAAAAAAACTCAGTATCGTTGACATTTAAAGAGGAGTCAACGAACCTGCAAAACTGTTTGCACAACGTTGGATGATGTGCAGGTTATAGTTGGCACTCGGGAGTGAGCTTGAGCTTTCGTCTCGAGGGACGTATTTATATATATAACATGCATCGACTTGGGAGTTTTAGATGCTTCCTCCAAAAATTTAATATAAGAATCACTCTCTGCTGCCTCCGCCAATGAACACCCAATGTGGTCTGCTGACATACGATAAACACTAACCTGGAAAATTCAAAACCATTGTGATAAGTTCAGTGCTAGAGAAACGAGTTGTAAAGATGATCAAAACCATCGAATGCTACACGAAAATCGCATTCTCTATACGATTTGAAGTGCACGACACTTCTCTTATTGTATTAGAGAAATTGCACAGAAATAGAACATACCTTCTCATGCCCAGCACGGTCAAGGATTGCACGCACATTCTCGGACATGAAGTCTACACCCAGGACCGCTATGTGCTTGCATCCTTCACTCGCCATACCAACAGCACGGTCAGCCATCACTAGTGAGTCTGATATGTGAATGTGGGGCCACAACTTTTGAGCTGCCACAAGAACTCCTTGCACTTCCGGGTCCATGTAAAAATGAGCCACAACACCAATTTTTTTCTCCTTCAGTAATCTTGCTAGTTCCTCGACTTTGCTTTTGTCAGGTGACAGGTACCTTGCCTGCAGAACAAGCCAATATCGTTCAGAAATCGATGCAAAGGTCCAAGTTTGACCTGCCTCAAAATCAGTTTACTGAAGAGGACCAGCTTCTACACAGGAAGCATCTACTGTCGGACGCTCACTCATTCGATCTAGAAGAGCTGAACCTGATTGATACTGAACAGGCGCAGAATAACATCACAATGCAGTACACCTAAACTTGGAAGCTTTCAGATGGAACAAACAATACCTGTGCTTTTGCAAAGTCTCCTTCTGCAACAATATCATCAGCCGTGATGAGGAGAGATGGAAACGGCTCAACGGTTGACAGACCAGCTTTCTTCGCAATCAACATACTAGTTCGTTTTTGAAGCGTGAGAAGAACATTAGACCAAGTGTTGGCACGCGATTGGGTTTCCATCCCAACCTTTAAACCTTTCAGCGCACTCACCGGCACAGTGAGCAACTCCTCAGCTGTAGCCCCGCTGAGGCCCTCCAGCAATATTGAACAAAGTCCGCGAGTAACCTCAGAATCGCTATCCACTCCAAAGTAAACCCTTCCATCGTTCGATAGTTCCACTGTAAGCCATACCTGCATTCAATCAGACACCCACTTCTACTTAGAAATTGTAAAAATACTTCCGAGTGGCTGCTATTCGTCCACACAATCCTTGGGTAATTATCGCACATCCCATGCTGATACCAAAACCGATAAAGGAGGACCACAATGAATGTAACTCCACATTCAGTAGAAAGACGTTCTCAGAGAGGAGATCTACACTAATAAGCCTGAGTTTCAGATTCATCAGTTAATGATCATAACCGTGGTAAAATCAGAGGAAATTTCTAAGACCACGTGGAAAAACTTCAATCAACAATAATAACAGGAGGAAGAAACTGTGGAATACAATTATATTGCTAGTTTACCAAGAAAGAAATAGGCTATAATTACAATTTACTTAAACCCCGCTGCATCACATGATACTTCGAAAAAGGAATTGAAACTACCTGAGAAGTGCAACCCATCACTCGATTCTCTGGAACTTTCGCATCTGCAGGCAACCGAGCCATCTTCTTAGCATAATCCAAAACACGCTGTACACGAGCACGGCCCTCGTCAGCACTAGAGACATCTTCCACAAGCTGCTGCAATTTCTTTAAAGCACTCTCGTCCTTGCTAACGGGTGACAAAAGTTCTGGCTCCACGAGTGCACTGCGCAAAGTAACCTGAAAATCAACAAAAGCCGCATCAGTGAGTGAAACACCAATCCACGCAATACTCAATAAAATGCACATCAACCTGTAATCAATATGCTGGTAACTGATTTCAGTAACATCACAGGCTCTGTCTAAGCGAAAAAGGGGGCAGAGAAAGACACGAAAGATGGGACAAACAAGACCCCCGCCAGCGTCAGATGAACACCCTGACTGGCGCTCAGAGCGTAAATTCACTGGATCCACTCTGGTGCATTCAAATATTGATACCCTAGACCAGTACAAAACTGTGAACGGATGATGGTTAGGTCGGATCGAGAAATTTCGGCGGCATGCATATTTGGATGCTCTTACCTCCAGCTACATAAAATAATAGCAGCTACTAAAACTTCAATAGATTCAGAAGTTGTGATTGAGAAAATCTTTAAAACGAGATAGGGAGCAACATATTGTAAGAAGCATCTCCAAAAAATCTCCGGCCATGAAGTAATTAACTGACATGAACTACAGCTTCTGCAAACAGAAACTCCACCACCCCCAGCAATGACATCAAGAACTTCACTACAGATCTAAACCAAGAGCTTATCCTACGCAAACAGAATACTCACAAGATCCCACGTTCATAAGTTGCTTGCACTCACCAAGCCTTTAACCTCAATCCGATTCAAGAACTTCGCGCGCCTCCGCAAAGCATTCCCTACTCCAACTTCCCGTATCCAAGAGGTCCTCAGAACCACAGAGCTACTGGATTTAGCGTATGACGCCAAAGCCCCTGCGCCAGAATGTGCATTCGCCAATACCGTAGAGGTCACCACTTCCCGCACCACAGGCATCGAGGCGCCCAGAATGGTGGCCATGGTGGGCGAATGGCCCTGCCAAACCAGACACCACTCTTCTCAAGCAACCTAAACAACTACCCACTTCAAGCAACAACAACAACAACTGCCACCTCACAAAACACAGCGCATCCAAGTACTCCCGTCCTTCTCCACGGATGCAACCCGATACCTTGAAAGTCTCAGAGCAATAAAGCAACGCTTTAGTGTCTCTTCGAAGACTGACGCAGACGCAAAGAGGGTACTACGTTTAATGAAACACTTTCGCCCACTCGCACCAGCACATGACGAACAAGTAGCAACTACAGATGAGCGCCACTATCGTTCCCTCTAAGCCTCCCGCTGCGGCGCTTTTAGTGCCTTTTGATGATTCAGTTACCAAATGCGGACTGCAAATTGACGTAGTCTGAATCCTGGTGACGAATCTGGTGCGCACGTCCTATTCCAGCACCCTTGGCCACTTCCATCCCAACCACCGAGTCGCCACTTGTCTGCCTGGTAATTTCGGTACTACCGCAACGAAAAGGACAGGGGGTTACCTTGGTTAAAAAGCGCAACCGCCCGAGTAATGTTGGCAGGCATCACACAGCTGGGACCCAGACCGCTCAGTGCGCCGTCGGTCGGCAATCTCTACCGCTGCAGGGGCGAAATTTCGAATGCAAGCTCGCGGGCGTGCCGTGACGTCCGCAGATGGGGATTGAGTGGCGGGGCCCTGGTGGTGCCATGATGGTGGCCGAGAACCCTCCAAGGAGGTTCTACTGCTGTTGAATAGACGAAGAGGAAGAGAGGGCATTGCTTCTGTCTCACGACATGCCTCTTCCCTACCCTACTCCATTCCCTGCGCTTCCTTGTCTTCCTCAGCCTACGTGGTGCCTTTGCGCTTCTGTCTTATCTGTGGTGCCGTGTGCCCCTCCCTGGTCCGCGCACCGGGGTCTCCATGCATCGGCATATTCGTTTCCGATACCTGTTTCTGATGGTGGGTCAAATTTCGATGCAGAGTCTTTGCTCCTATCTCATGCGTGATTGGAAAAGATTGCTCTGCATTGCAAATTGACACCAATTCTGAGACCCATTGCTGCCAGAGCTTATTCCTCCCATCGGGAATCTTGCCCTTCTGTATTATCTACATTGCAAGTGGAGGTCCAAACCCCAATTAAACATATACATATTTCCATGCTGCAGTTGTTTTAAAATTTTAAAAAAGTAAAAAGAAAAAAGAAAAAGAAAAGTATCTACCGAGAACGAAAAGTGTGGTGCGACCCTGAAGCTTAGAAAAAACGACCATCTGCAATAACTTCAGGGCAACTTCCAAACCACGGTCGTCGAGGTTGAAGTAAAGTAGATTCTTCACACCCGCAAGCATTCATGTTGTGTCGGTTTCAAATTTGTTTGGCCTTCGCCGACGATGTAAAGCAGCTCTCAGTCACAACAGAATCCCATCACCTGATAACTTTCACCCAGAAAAGCACCTTGCCTCACAAGTCGAAGTCCTTTCTTCCAACAACACCTAGTGTTCACCCAACGCTTTTCTGTGAAGCTCGTTGGGCAAGGAAGGGAGGGCAAAAAGAGCAAGAGAAAAGTGAGAGCAGAATCAGTCAGGTGCGGAAGGGGCGGCGAAAGGCGATAATGAGCGAGGGAGGGGATGTGTGGAGCAAGCTTTCTCTACTGGTGGGGCCTCCATTTACTCCAAGCTCGTCCCTAAAGGCCAAGCCAAGCCATAGCCATGAGGAGCAGGATCTTTCAGCTGCAAGGAAGGGCAGCTTCCGTTTGTCGCAGACTGAATCTTCCTTTCGGTAACAAAACCAAGAGGGAGAACGTGAATCCAGCGCACCAGAATGTGACCACTCCTTGCTGCCCCCCACACACCCACCCACAAACGCCGCATCTGCGGAGCTGCATACAAGACTCTATTCTCTTTTGACACAAAAACGGGGTATAATAGATGCATTGATAGAGTACAACTATTGATAGAGTAAAACTATGTACAAAGATGATGTATTAACTCCTAATACATAAGAGGTGGAGTAAGAGTCTTATGTGAAGTAACTGCTATTCTTATCTAAATGTTTATATTTTCATGTATTATCAAGTCACTTGGTGGTACTCTAGAATTCCATTTAATTACCTTAAACAATCTAGTACCAAGTAGGTGTTTTGTCATTCATGATTTATCCCATTTCTTGTGGAGAGTTGTCTCATGTTCATGATGGTTTTCCAATTTCTTCTTTATGGATAATCAATTAATTTTCCTATATTCAATTAGCCCTCTCAAGATCAATCTTCTTATATGGAAATCATTTCATACTTCTTTTTCAAAGACATAATTATTTCTTTAAATCCAAATGGTCCACAAGCACAGTACTCTTAGCAAAGACCAAATCTTATGGAAGCATTTAAACTAAGCAAAAGATTTTTTGCAAAAACATCTTGCTTCCACAAGAATGTTTTCTAAGGTTCCCATTTCTAAAGATTAGTTATCAATTTATAGAAGATTGAAGTAGTCCAGCTCCAAATTTTACGAGCTTATTTATATTTCCAAAATTTCTATAATATAATCTTGGATTTTTGAAGAGAGCATAAGGCACAATGAATATCAATATGGAAACTAATTTACTTTCTCTATGTATTAACAACCACACCTTTGTGCCAAAGCAACTAGATGAACATTATTTCTTTTGGGAGTGGAATTTGGACTAGATGTCATTCCATTTAAATAAGAAGTCATGTTCTAATAAAGAACTCCATTTGTTGGCTACAAATAGGTTGAAGGCACGTTTCTTTGAAACAATTTTTTCCCAAGTTTGACCTAATATGTCAATAGTTCTTCAATAGTTGCCCAAAAGTAGGATTTAAGATCAAAGATTAATTCACACACAAGACCATAGAAAAGATCAATATCTTTTGTCATGTTTCTTGTTGGAAAGGCCTTAAAAGCTATCCTCATAATTTTTAGGAAACCGGCCACTTAATTCTCATGAATGTTCGATTGAATATTTTTTAAAATTAATAAAAGATTTTTATTATAAAGTAGAATTCTTGATTGATCCTCCATCCAAAAAAATTTAATTTTTGTAGGTTTTAATAGAAAGAACCATCCAAGACTCTATTCAAAGCCTTAAAATGGAGATTCCTTCTTTCATTTGTATTAATTAAAATTATTTCATTCCATTCTACTAGTCAAATAGAACTTTTTTGGATAAGTGGTCCACTTCATAAATAATAATGTAGAAGTAAACTAACTCCAAATGTGAGTTTTTATTTTGATAAATAGTTGGGTTGGTTTTGTAAGTGAGTCTCATTTTTGATGTTTGTTTTGGAATTTTATAGAAATAGATATTAGTATATTTTTGTAGTAGAAAGTGATAGATAGTAAGTTATAGGTATTATTTGTAAATGAGGTTAAAGTGTGGACATGATAGAATTGAATACTTATTATGTATGAGGTTAAAATATGGATATGGTAGAATTGAATACTTGTTATGGATGAGGTTTGTATTTAATAATCATATACAAAGTAATACTTATTTGCAATAGAAAAAAGTATTAAAAACAAAATGTTAAAAATATTTTAAAATAAAAATAAAATATTAAAAATATAATTGTTTATTTTTTTTTAATTTGGTAAGAATATATGTTTATTTTTTGACATGATATATATATATATAAATAACTATATATAACTATATATAACTATATAATTATTAAAATATATAGATATTTTTATATAATGGTTTGGCCAAATGATCTTAGAAATTTCAACTATAATCTAAGAAAATGTGAATTCAAATCCTTCCACTATCATAGAGACTATTACATTATTATACATTATACAATCATTTTTTTTTGTATTTGCAGTTATTAATAATCTATAATTCTAATAGATTGACAATAAAAAAAATATATCTTTGCATACAAAGTATAAGATAAAAAGTTATATATATATATATATATATTTATATACATATATATACAGAATATTTTAGAGATTACAAGCAAAACAATAATACAATTTGCAAAAGCTTGTTGCTGCAATGTAATGTTATATATTCAATGTACATAGCTGTCAAATTTGCTCTCTTATTCAAGTTTAATCATTGTGATTAGACTTTGTTTAAACCAATCATGACAAACAATGTTTTTTGTTTATTAAAAAATACCTTATTTTAAAATAAAAAGAAAAAATATTAATTATGAATTTTTATTAGTAATTACACTCATGCTTTTATATGATGTGATTTTCATTTATAAGATTAATTTATAATACAGGTGTCAATAAGGTGTAACAATTAATAATCACACCTTGCATATTATCTTGGTTATTGTTTTGTACATAGATAGGTTTATAAATCATTACAATTGTTGTAATAATTTTTAACTTTATGTTACCTTCTCAGCTTTGTAATTTTTATTTAATATAAAAATAAATAATTTTTTACCAAAGATAATCATTTTTAAAAAAGCATTTTAAAAATCAATTCTTACCACAATGCACATCAAAAAAAAAAAAAAAAAGAAAGAAAAGCAGTGTGATGGTTTAATTGTAAAAATATGTTTACTTTTCATAACATTGTAGGATTGAATGCAATTTGACAATGCTGACAATAAATATTGTACTACAATTTCCACATTAACAACTAGATTCCTTATATGCAACAAAACTAGCATCTTCAGCAAAGATTTGTGCAAATTTTTGATGCATTCAATAATAACTCAAATGATAAATTTCCTTATGTTTTGAATTTCACCCTCATTTGTGTATTGATTGTATATTCTTGGTATATAATGCCAAAAATTTATTGCTATACATATCATGACATGCAATATTTATTGACAAGTTATTGATATACAATGCCAAAAATTATTGATATACAAATCTTTTGGTTTATTATTTATTTCTATGATTATTCTTTAATGAAATTAAAAAAGTACTTTAATTTATTTATTTCATAAAAAATTATTAAAATCTAATAAACTAATTATATATATTAATTGGAGATTACAGATGTATGTTCATACATGTATACTTATACATGATTGGTCATATACTTATACATGTATATGACCAATCATGTATAAGTAGTTACATTTGTTAATTAATAAAAGTCAATGAAAATCAATCAATCATTAGAAATTAAAAGTTATTAACTATGCATCATAAAACAAAGTTAGTTTCTAAAACTTTAATTAATTATTAGAGATTATTGATTTTTAGAGGATTAATTTTTAGAGGGAATATTGTATAATATGTCTATAAAAAATAAAAATAAAAATTGAATAAATATTTTATATAATTTTTATATCATATTATATTAATTTTCTTGACATAATAATGTAACATCAAGATTTGGTACCATTAAAACTAGTTGGATTGCTTTTGAAATTATTACTTTATATACAATAAAATTATTTAATAATAAAATTAAAAATAGAAAAAATATTAAATATTATAGTCAATATTTTTATAGCATATCACTATCATTGTTTAAAAAAATATTTATGCCAAATCATTTTTAATCATACATAATGTAGTAAAAAAGTTTTTATAGTTTTGAATTGATTTTTATAGATTTAATTATGATAATTAGGTGTTTATAAACACTTATTTATAAAAAAAATTGACAACTTACTTTATATGAAAAGAATGTGTATTGGCTAATTATATCTTTTTAAAAAATAATCAAAATTAAATAAAACAAATATCTTCAATTAACTTGGTTAAAAAATATCACTTTCAATACTAAAATTTTGTCTATATTAGTAAAGATAAAATATTATATTATAATATTAAAAGATCACTTTTAAAGTTTATATGGAGTATTTTTTTTTCTTTGTCAAAAAATAAAAAATAAAAAACCTTGTTTACAAAGATATGTAGATGAAGGTATAACACACCTTACACAACATGCTAGTATATGATCTGTGTTAGAACAATAGGATGCAACTGACCTAGATGCCCATTCAAGAAATAATACAATTATTGGTTACAACAATATTAAACCAAAATATAAATTTTTATATATAAAAAATATAAAACTTCTAAATAGGAGTATTATAAAAATATAATTTAAAATTAAAAAGGTTAAATATATTATTTGTAATATTGATAAGACAATATCACAAGTATTTTGTATATTTTTTTTATTTGAGTAGTTGTATTTTATTTTATTTTATAATATGACATATTTTTTACATATGTAATATTTTTTATTTTAAAAGAACATATGTAAGATATATTTTTAATAAATTACACACACATGAAATACATTGGTATAACACTATTGAAAATAAGAGCAAAGTTTGCAATTTTAATTTTACTATCTGTACCAATTTTTTTGTAATACAACCTTATGGGATTGTATCATTTGTTGTAGTAGTTGATTGAACTTTTAATAATGTACAATAGAGACCATTTGCATACAACTCCGAAGATTCAATCAATTGCAAACAAAATAAGATATTGGACATAGAAATTGGACAAAAGCTAAACAAATTGAAGTATAACAAGAACAATTTTTATAGATCACGAGAAATTTACTTACACTTTATCTAAGACAATTTCTATGGTAGTATTGCAAATCAAAAAAGAAAAAAGAAAAAAGAAAAAAATTATTAATTCTACCAAATTTTAACTTAAGATTTTTTTAGTTTTACAAAAAAGAAAAAAATGGAAATAAATATTTTTTCTTTTTTCATAAAATACTTTGAAAGTCTAAAAACAAACATTATTTTGCTAATACGGCAAAAAATAAAAAAATAAAAAAATAAATTACATTGGCACTTAATGAGGGCTTTGCACACTTAGAGAGAATCTTGTAAAAACAATTAATGCTTTTATATATCATTATTTAAATATTACAAGGCTGAATTTTTATTTTTTTATTTTTTATTTTTAAATTAATATTAATTAGAAACACATGTACTTACTTTATTTTAATTTTTATATCATTTGATAAATATTAATTGTCTTGTTCAACTTATTTTTTATCTTTTGATAATACAATAATAGGCAACAGAAGAGAGGGATGAAAAATAGTTTTTGTACAAATAATCTAGTACAAGTAATCAAACACAATTAACACAATAAAATTTAAATTATATGATTAGTAATAGCATTGTAAAGAATTATGTTTTTTTTTTTAATAGACAATGATAGATCTAACACCATGGTTAGAAGATTGTTTGTAGTTCCTAATGTTTTACTTAAAATGACATGTTATGTAAATAAATAATTTTATTTTTTATTTTTTATAAATTAAATATAAATACTTAAGTAGTAGCAATTAGAATATTTTGTTTATTACAAAATTTTCAAATACAATTATATTGTATAACATTGTGTATATTATAAAATATATTATATCATAGATAAAGGTGAATATAGATGTTAGCAATTATTTAGCATTTCACATATAAGAATAAGAATAGTAGTTGGAAAAAATTAAATGATAATTATTATTTAAGAATTAAATTTGGATTCTTTGAATTATATTTTATAAATATTAATAAAAAAATGGTGATCTATTTTATTAAACAAATACATAAACATCTAACTTACACTTATGTAAATAAATAGTAAGAAAGAAATTTTAGTTTTTGTGCAATACAACCATTTGAAAAAGTTCTACAAATAGTTGCCAAAGATTATTGTCTTTCATATATGACTAAAACTCTTATAATATACTTATCATTAAATAATAATAAAAATTCGAGGATAAAAATAAATTACAAGATTTTTTATAAAACTATTAAAATAACATAAAAGATTAATTAGCCATAAGAATATACAAATATCTAAAAATCATCAATAAGATCGAATATTATAAAATATTTATGTAAATATAATAAATAATAAATAATAAATAATAAATTAATAGAATTTAAAATTTCAAATATGTTATATATTCAAAAATATTGATATTATCTAATTTTATATTTAATTAAATATGTAAACAATCACATCTTTTTTAATTCATATAATAAAAAATATACAATCTCAAAAAAATTATTAATAATAATACAAATATTATATTCATTCAAATATTTATGCATAAATTATATTAAGTAAAAAAATATTATTACTAATAAGGTGTGATTATTAGATTAAAATATTTAAGTAACATACTAGTTATTCAAAAATTACTATAAATATATATAATTTAAAATGTATTAAAATTTATATTATAATATTTTTAATAATATATATATATATATATATATATATATATATATATATACACACAATATTTAAGTATAAATCATATTTTATTTATAAAATTTTAAAATCTATTGTTCAAATTAGAATTATAAATTTATCTTTATATGTATGAAGTATATATATATATATATATATATATATATATATATGATTAATTTTTTTTTTACTTAATATTTTTAATTTTATTAGCAAAAAGCTATACACATTATGTTCACTAATCTTATATAATAAATTTAATTTTTTAATTTTTTTAGCAATCAAAATTTTTAGATTTTTTATAAATTAGATTTAATTTATTTTTATTTAAAGATATTAAACCTTAAAAAATAATATAAAGCATAATAAATTATTTATATATTTGAAGTACATAAAATGATAATTTAATATTATTTTAAAATCAATTTTTAGTTTTTGATAATTTAATTTTATATATACTTATACATAATATTAATATTTGTATTTGCATCAAGTTTTCGAACTTTTTTCATTTTTTACATATATATTTTTTAAACATCAATAAAACCATATAGTAGTAGATTTTAATATTTGATAGAGGTTGAAGATTAATTATTTAAAAAAAATTCAAATAAAATTTATTTTTTTATAAAATTTAATTATAGTTTATAGAATAATTATTTTACAATTTAGTCTAGTTGAATTATATATGTTTATATTTATATTTATATGTAAATATGTAATTTTTTAGAATTAAAAACACACAAAGAGGAAATATTTTGTTGATTTATAATACACATTGTACACTAAAAACTCATTTTTAAAAATCATGATTCAAAAGTCTTACCAAGATTCCTAGCTTTTGAGAAAAACCCTCTTTTGAAAGCCTTGACCTTTGAATGTAGTATAAAATGAAAAGTAACCATAAAATGAACCAAATCATTTTTTATTACAAATTTAAAGATGTTAGCTCTTCTCTTTATTCTAACAATTATGAAAAGTAGATTATAGAGCTATCTTGCTTTGGGTACAAAAGAGCTATGCCTTGAGAGCTATTTCGCCACCTGATATCTGGCAAAATGATCGGAATTGTTGCGGAGGATTTGTACCCCACTTCACATTCTCTTCATCACGCTCTCACTAGCAGGGCGTTGATGTCAAAGCTATATTCCATTAATGAGAACTTGCCTCATTCCACCTGCTCCTTCCCCTAAACTTACCCAGTTCAAAAGAATGTCACTTGAATGAGAACCCAGACTACACTTTTGTGACCACCTCACACAAATATTTCGGGACATCATTCTATACTAGTGGGAATTTCAACTGTGGCAAATTGTGACATGAAATTCAACAAGGCAGAAAAACAATCTGTGACTTGAAAAAAACTTAGGTGACTACTGCTGTCGTCCACTAATCTTTCAAGGCTCTTTGAAATTAAGAAGAACAGAAATTATGAGCGAACCGGAAATGATTCTGATGAAGGATCTAATGAGAAATGAGTCAGGGGAATGGCAAAGTAAGGCACGATTTCCACCATCGCTAAAAGAGATGTTATGTTCAGGGGAATGTTTCTTGGTCAGTAATGGATTACCTGGACTTTATGGGATTGAGCCCAAGCTGATGTTGGACGCTTTGTTCAGCACCACGTCGGACCTTTAACTATTTCTCATAAAATTCGCATTCTGCACCAAAGTTGAAACCTGTTCCCAAAACAAGTTGCATTTTTTTTAGCTGCTGAGACACAATAATCACGCCCTTTTTTTCACATTAGATGAGTTCATACAAGCTATGCACGTAACGATCAACCTGAAGACATTCCAGTCGATCCAGATTCTATGACCCATCGTGAATGGGTGTAAAGAGCTCACCGAAACTGCAGTATCAAACCTCACTCCCCCTGCAACAATTAATATGACTTCACTTCTTCAATTGTTGCCCCGCAAACAGTGCAAGGGAACCAGGAACACCAACTTGAACCTGCAAAACAACAGTTCTGCAAGCTCTCTATTTAACGCCTTTCACACATCATGGCAGAGTAACACCTCAAGATTTCCGTTACAAGAGGAATAAGAATATAATACCGAGCTGATAAATCTTTCATATATCTAAACAAAGCCATTAGGTGAGAACTCTTCACAGGGGCTAGATTCCTTCACCTATTCCCCAGCAGTTGCACTAGAAAAAAAGCCTATAAATCCCACGTTATATCAACCGAAGTCTCGTATCGAAAAGAAAACATGTTTTAACCTAATATCTCAACAGCAGCTTAGAGTCTTCGACGACACTGGAAGCGCACCACCTCAGACAGACAGCATCGGAGCTGTTCAAAAGCAGGCTTACATTGGACCACCACTTTCCATACTGCTTACATCATCACCTCAATCTCCAGTAAAACCAACTCAGCCCACTGCACTGACCAAATTCGTGAGCTTCCACAATCGCATAGAACTCGACCAACATCACTGCACTCAGACAACCACCACTTCTCTGATCCTTGCAAACTGGGGCAGCTCATGGCACAAACCTCTCAGACCACGGTAGTAACAAACTCCACCCAAGAACCCAGCAACAAAAACTTCCCAAAGCCTGCGAACAAACCTCAAAAACACACACACTCTGCCTACAAAGCCAAAACTCCTACCCACAAAGCCAAAACTGACAACAAGCGGTGGTGTTACCAGATGATGACTATTATGCTTGATCCGGAGACTAACACTGCACATGTGGCATGTGGGTGAACCATGCAAATTCAGATGCTACACTGCAATGCTGAGCTCAAGACTGAGGCCAAAACCCAGCTCCCACATACTCATCTTTGTTAAGTGCTGATGGAGGAGAATGCAATAAGGCAGTCTGTGAGTCTGTCTGTCTGGCTAGTGATCAGTCTTCCATCCTGTATTGGAATAAGAGGATACTTACATTTTTCTAGTCTCTGTGCACAGAATTTTTGTTCTTCTGGCAGGATGTGTTTAATACAGGATTGTGAATATCTATCGTGATTTAGTGAGTGTTTGTATGTGTGTGTGTATATGTATGTGTATGTATATATATATATATATATATATATTTTTAAAATGGTTGATGCAACAAGACTGCACACTCTGTGCTAAGTGAGTTGATCCTGAAACTTGATTGTACACAGTTTTGTGAAAAGAGTCATGCTATGTATTTTTATGTAGCTTTGTATGATTTTTTTTTCTAAAATGTAAATTGATGTCGTGTAGCATATAATTGCTTGAAATATAATTGCACACCATCCCGTGTGCAAGTGCTTGTTGCGGCTTCTAGGTCATATTGGTGTGAAAAGAAAAACATAACTGTGTGTTCTTGTGCATCTTTTGTTTTGTTTTGTTTTTTTTTTATAAACTCATGTTTCTAAATTTTCTCAATAATGATTTTTAGTATGTCATATGATAAATATTTGATAAAAAGCTAATCCAATTCATATTAACATGCATTCATATATATACATTTTTTTCCTCTAATGATGTGTTAATTTTTGATATAAATAAACATTGATGATAAACTTCTGATTTACTATTTATTCATTAATAACACTTGATTGCTTAATTATTTATTTTGATATCATAATTGTTGCAACACAGTACTTGTATTTTTAGCATATAATGGATGTGTGAACTAATGGTTACTTTCTTTTATTATGTATATATATGTATATATATGTATATGTGTATGTAATGAGGCACACAAATTGATAGCATTTTGAGGTGGTCTTCTTTTTTTTTTCTAAATTATGGATATTGAAAACCTACTACACATGTTTTGTGCATCGATACTTAATATATCTATAAAACAATGATAAATAAAAATTAATAATTTTTATTTAAATTTAAAAAAAAAAAAAAAAAAAATCTTCAGAAATTGATGCTTACTTTTAAAACATTTTTTTTTTTTTGAAATTTGAGATGACAGTCAATATTGTGTTTGCATTATTTATTGAGATTAAGAAATCAAAACTTTATTTTTTTTTTTTTGAAAATTGGAAAAATGAGCAACCAATTTCATTGAAAATATATTTTTAATTGATATTTGTATTAGAAAACAAACATAAGGATATTGACCATAGTGTTATTATACATGTTGAAAAAGAAAAAAGATCAATCAACAACAACCAAAGAACAACATTGAAAATGATTTAGTAGTATTAAAAAAATTATTTAAGTCAGTGTATTACATCATAATTTTATATGCAGTTATTGTATTATATCACAATCTATTTGCAGCTTGGTATTTTAACTTCAACAACAGTATGAAATTTTTACAAAGAGTTTCTTGATTCCAAATGTGAGTCAATCGAATGATCATGCTATCATTTGATGTATACACAAGAAAACAATTCACACCATCAATATCTGTACAAGATTTTATTGTTTTTTTTTAGTACCAAAAGCTACTGAATCTTTTTCTATTAGGTAGTCTTTTATTTTCAATTGAAAAAATTTAATCCTGATCTTTTTAAAATTTAACATTCAATTCTAATCATTTCAAAGTTAAAAAAAAATGTGTGTATTAACTCTATAATATAGGATTTAACATAAAAAAATAAATTATTTATTAGATGATTCATTTTGAAGTATAAAGAACATTAATTATACAAGTTTTTTGAGGAATTTATTTCAGTGAATACATAAACATATTATATTTTTTAATATCAAAAAAACTTTCTACAAAACATTATAATATATATATATATATTATATCTATATATATATATATACATTATATAAAATATATCTATATATATATACATATATATAATAGCATTAATATTTCTTGCTTTTTTTAGAAATAATAATTCTTAAAAAATTATAAAGACATAATTAAAAAAATAAATATAATTTAGATGGATATAAGGATGGATATGTAGATGCATAGATAGATGTATAGAAGTTAGAATAAATACACCAAGATAGACATCTCTTATTTTAATTTTAAAAATACTTTAATTTACTTTTAAAATCTTTAATTTGCTATAAGAGGAACATATTTAATAAAAAAATTGGTAGTTTAAGAACTCATAAGTATTTTATAGTGATACAAAGTTATAATGCTTGATTATAGAAGTATAGCGCAATTGGATCTATAAATTAATCTTTTAAAAAAATAAGAATTACTTGTGCAATTAATTAACTTTAAAAGTACAATACTACATAATTAATAGTAATAGAGCAGGTAACTCCTATTAGACATGATGTAATGTGGGTAGTTGACACCGTGTTGCTAGTTAATAAGTTGTAGCTGTTACATATCAATGGTATTACTATTTAGACATCCTAGCTATCCTAGCTATTTTAGCCTATCAAGCCACCATGTGGCCTAATAAGACAAGTATTTATTCTTGGAAGTCTATGTAGTTAGATAATGGATTAGTAGTATAAGAGCTAAAACGCAAGGCTTATTTAGTTGTGGTTTCTAATTCTCTTATATTCTTGTTGATTAGGTAGTCAGCACCTTGTATTCACATAGTTGCACTTCTATCATTGAGCAATAGAATTCTCTATTATTTTATCACAACTAAATCAGTATGTATATGATTAAAATAATATAAGTTTATTTATTTAACTTATTCTAAATTTTAATTATATAATAATAAATTCTTTATTTTAATTATATAAATTATTTATTTTAATATATTAAGTAATATAATTTTAAAAAATCTAGAATATATGTGAGTCTTCTTCTATTTGTTTGATTTTCTATATTTGTTGTGGAACTTATCTTGTAAAGCAAATCAAATGTGTGTAACAGTTTGTTTTTTCACCAATAGGTTTAACTGTTCAACTTTAATTTAGTAAAACAATTATTAAAGATTTTATACATAACTTAGGATATATAATTTTGAATTGAAGTTTTTTACAAGATAAATTGAAAGATGAGTCTATCTTGCTTTTATTAATCAACACTTAAAATGGGTGTGTATGAACTTTAAAACATATATATATATATATATTTTATACCATTAGAATGTATTATTTTATACTTATTGTATAATTTTAGAATTACCATGTAGATGTTGTTTGCTAACAAATAAACTTAATTATAGATTTTAAAAAAAAATAGAAGATATTTTATTTATAATTTTGCCTTGTATTTGGGATTAGGATTTGGTAGGTTTTGCAAATAATTGAGTGTTGTTGCTTGGATTTAAATTTTTTTTGGAAAATAAAAGAAATTGTAGACTTAAATTTTTAGTACACCTCTTAATTTAAAAATATTTTGCAACTCATAATAATATTTTTCTAGAGCTAGACAAGGGGGTGGAGAGATTTGGCCATTTGTTCATGTAAATGACATACAGAAGATGCATTGTAAATTTGTGAAGATTAAAGTTGAATTAAAACTGGTTGGGGATTTAACTTTTTGTCTTCTCTCAAGAATTTTTAGAACTTTATTTTATGTTTGTAGTAGTAGTGGTTGTTGTGCCAATCATTGTGCCATTACAACAACCTAAGCAGTCTTAGATTAAGCAAAATTTAGTCTTGGAGGTGGAAGCAACCAACATGTGAACCAATTCTTGTATCAATAGAGAAATTTTATATGTGCACATGATGGCAATGCCTATACTTGCATAACTCTCATGGTGTTTTGGATTTTTTAAATTTTATTATTAAAGTGTATAGATTGTCAAAAAGTATAGTTGGAATTCTTTTATAAAGTTTTTTAACAAGTATGTTTATAAGGTTGTCAAACTCTTGTAGTGGCTTAAAGGTCAATGTGGATGGTGTTTGTGGTGCAGATGTAGGGGGCATGAGTAGAGTAGTTTGTAGCATGTTGTTACAGTTATTATTACACTTATTATTTCATTTATACATGCATACATGTTTTTATTTTTTTATTTTGTTTTTGCAGTAAATGATTGGTTTTGGAATTTTGAGGTTTATGCTAGAATTTTTGAATTATTGTAATGGGTATTGAGGAATAATGGTAGTGGGAGTAACAAGGTTATAGGTGTGCATAATATAATTTTTGTTTTGTTTTTTTTTTTTTTTTTGGAATTGTTAAGAGGGCTCAAGTAATGGAAATTTAATTAGGTGATAGAAATTTGATTATGTAATGGAGGTTTTATCAAGTGATGGGAATTTCAATAATTGCCATCTTTAAGAATTTGTTATACAGATGGATAACTAAATAAATGCTCAAATAGTTACAAGGATATAATAATAAATGTATGGCTTTTTAGATAGATAAAAACACACTAATAAATACTACTATTTTTAATATCATGTAAGTATATATAAAGATCTATTTTTTTTCAAGTGAATTAGATAAAATTTTTAAATAATATATATTATTTTTACTAATTTTTAGATCAATATCCATAAAATTTTATTTAATAGAAATCTAAAAATAATAATAAGTTTTTTTAATTTAAATGAATGAACATGATTGAGAATATAACCTTAAATTTTTCATGTCAAATACATCTCAAACACCCATGATATATATATATATATATATATATATATATTTAATTTATTTTAAAAATAAATTATACTATTTTATTATATTTTAAGTTCTTATAAAACTTTAACCTTTAAATTAATTTTTTTTCAAAAAATTCTCTTCAAATTTGATTGGATTTAACAATCCATTATAAGAATTTATTTGAATGCCGTGATCATTCAACCATGGCTTCAAAACATACCAAAAGTGACTTGAGCTTTAAACACCTCGTTAACTTCATGCACTTTACATTGTGTACAAAAACCATTGTCATCCATCCATAAATTGTGTATTTCCTTATGTAAGCTTAAAAAAAAGAATCAATTCATTTTCATCTTCTCTCATATATACATATATATAAAACATGAAGTCCAATTATTGTTTCCAACATTTCATACATTCACAGAATATTGTGCACGCTTTCAACAAATTTGTGAACACATGAAGTTTACTTTTTAATTGAGTAATCAAATTTATAATTTTGTAGAAAATTTAGAAAAATTTAATGGAAATTCAAACAGTTAAATAGTAATGTAAAATTTAGAATTTAGAAATTCTTATCTGGATTAGCTCAAAATTCCATTTAATATTTGATAATTAATAGTGGTATTGTAAATAAATCTTTATTTCTAAAAGCATTTGTAAAGTTTTAAATCCATGATTATTGCACTATAAATAGTACATTCATTTGATATATACCTATTCATATCTTTTTTTCTAAATAACTAACAAGAACATTTGGAAAAACACCACAAAACATATAGATCAATCTAGAGAAATAGAAAATTTATTAAATTATTACTTTGATTTTTACAATTTAAAAATTTTTATTTTCAAAAACATTATCTCAAATAATCTTTACATATTATTTGAGTTTAATGTTAAGAAAGTCACAAAAGAATTGTAAATTGTTTCACATGTTTGAAATGTTTTGAGGAATTCAAAATTGAATAAAAAATTTCTTATCAAATTCAGAAAAGAAATATCAACTTGTCAAAATGGTGAATATTAAAAATCCACCTTCAAAACATACTTTTCAAACTTACAATACTATAGCTAAAATCATACAAGAGCACAAGAAACTATTTCCTGAAGTTGAACCAATGGATTTTTCAAGTTATAAACAAAGACCTAGCACAATCAACTATGATATTATTCAGGGAGTCAAAAATCCTAAAAAAATTATTTCAAAAGAATTTCAAGAAACCAAAGATGATGAATATTTCAAAAACATACACAAAATCAATCATGATTTTAAAAACCAAGACATGAAATTTCAACTTTTACAAGGTGATAGAAATTTTAATACAAAAAAGGGTGATAAAGAAATCCATTTTTCTACTAGCATGATAAATAGTAGTCGAGACATTTTAGAAGAAGAAGCCAAAGGCTTTAAATATAATAAAAGAGAGTTCTTCAAGAGTTTAAATGCAACTCAAGATAGTTTACCAATGACAAAAAGTAAACTTGATATTTCTCAACAAATTGGATTAAAAGATATTACTTCGAAACCAAAACCAATATATATTGTAGATATGTTGATGCAACAATTAAGTAACATTGGCCTTCCTTTTCAACCTCCAAAATGCAACCTTGAGTATACACAAGAGAATTGTGATGTTATTATAACAGTACGGAAGTCTTTGCAAAACCAAGATACTGAAAGAATATTATGTCATAAGCAAATTTTGAACAAAAGTTCTAATTCTTTTAAGGAACTATTTGACTTGTACAAATGGGATATGGAAAATCAAGAAAAAAGAGATATTCATTATAATACCACTAATGGTTTGTGAAAGATTTTGATAAAATTAATCTACTATACATTTTTTTTCCTAATAATGCACAATTATGTATGATATAACAATAAAATTAAAATTACTAATTATTATGATTTTCAGAAATAACTTATAAACACGCCTCTAAAATTGATTTATGAACAAAATCATGTAACAATTAAGCATAATGATACAAGTCACTATTCAATTCTTAAATGACTTACATCACTATTTATAACATCATCAAAATTAGTGACTGACAATATATAACATTCAAGGAATTCTTTTCTATATATATATATATATATATATATATATATTATTGAATAAATTCAGTTCAGTATGGAACTTATTTCCATTTTAAGTAATATGAAAAAAATACTAGTTATACTTTTGATATATATATATATATATATATATACACACTTATAATCTTACAAGTACTACCAGTCTATTTACCATGCCACCTTCATGTAGAAGAAGTGACACCATCAACTTCAATTTTGGTTGAAGAAATAGCCATCAATTCAACAGATCCTTATCATTTTCAACATAAGCTAATTGAAGATAACGTTGATTCACAAAGTATAAAGATGACAAATGAAACCAATACCAATAGTGTAGATGGTGAGTTGAAAGAACTTGCATTGCTAAAAGAGTATCGCAAACTAATGGAAGAAGAGATAGCAACAAATTCTGAAGAATTTGTCCCCAAACCAAGTTTGAATAATTCAAAATCCAATGAATCCTTGAAAGAAATGGTGAAAGTTGTGAAAGAAATGGTAGAGGTTAGCAACAAGGATTTATTAATTGATGAAAGAAAAATAGAAAATAAAGATGAACTAGAATCTAACCTGCTTGTAGATCTCCCAAAAGACATGAGTCTTGCTCAAAGACGTAAGATAGAAGCAGAAACATTACTTGCAACTTGCAAACCATTCCTAATGAATCTTGCCACAAGTGAAATCAAACATGCTCTTAATGACAGATTAATTGGAGATCTACAAAAATTTGTCATATTGGTGGATGATTATTTTCTTTTGATTAATCCTACAATTGAAGACAAAAATGATCAGAAAATAAAATTTGACAATGAAGTAAATAATAATAATATTAATAATAACAATAATATTAACAACAACAAAAAAGACATTTATATCAAAAAGGAGTTTCAAAGTAGAAAATCTCAAGGTTCTATTGTGTTTAGAAATGATGTCGAAGAAGATAAGCTTAGCCAGAATATAAATGTGTTGGACAAAACCATAGAAGATGGCTTGAAAAATAGTATACTTGCAAGGAACTCTAAGACCACAAACATGATACAAATTATTCAAACAAAAAGACCAAGTGAAGTGTTTGCAGAATTAAAAGCTACCCGAATGCAGAGATTTTTAAGACAGAAAAAGAGCATCATAAAGAAGATCCTTTATCCAATAGAGGTTTTTAATTACTATTCTTTTAGTTTCTAAGGTTCTATACTCCATACATACATAGTTTTTTTTTTTTTTTGTTTTTTTTTGTTTTTGTTTTTTAAAAACATTAAAGTCCAGAACCTTTTTATTTTTTACAAATATTAAGGATTATATTCCTATGCAAATGAACATCTATTTGTTATATGTGAGTTATTTTTGCAATCTCAGGCTACCCCACTAATTGTACCTGAGGCACATCTCTTAAACATTGAGCAACAATTGGACCTCTGCCTTCCACTTCCAATGCAATTACAATGCCAATCAATACCCACAAAAAAAGATGTTGCAAAAATCCAAAATGGTGAAAATCAAGTGGGAAATGATACATTTTCTGGAAAACTTGAAAAATTATTAAATGGGGGAGATGTCAAAGATGATGATGAAATCAATAAAGAGTGTGATTTAGATGCACAAGTTGTAGAACAAGAATCTGAAAACGAAGAATCTGATGAAGTGATTTGCAAATGCATGCATTGTCATGGTAATTTTATTAATCATGAAGAAAAAGAAAAAGAAATGTATGATATTATTAAAGGAGGTTGGACATGTGCAATTACTTATGAAATAATGGAATACTTCTACACGGAAAGATGTCATGTACCTTGTCACGATGTTGCATCACTTTGGGTAGCATCTCATGAAATTATGCTTCAATCTTTAACCAACATAATTTTTTACCATCCTTTAGAGGAATATTTGCGTTTAGCTTTAAAAAATGAATCAAATAGAACCTCTCTTTTAAGGCTTGCCATACTTTCATGCAAATCAACTCTTGGATCAAGTATGATTTTTCTTAATTTCATCCTACATAGATGTAAAATGATTATATAATGTTGCTAATGGATTTATAGAGTATATTGTCATGAAATGATTTTAGAAATCTAGACACAATTTTTGACAAGAATATGCTTGTTTTGTGTAAAAATTCTAAATGTATGTAAGAATTTATTTTTAGGTAGATATGAAAAAATTGAAACGGTTTTGTGAGTTATTTGAATATGGAGGTTCTAAAGACCATCTTCCCTACACATTCTCTTTATCTACTGCAGTTATAGTAGGCCATAAGACCAACTATGTTGAAGAAGGATTTCATGAACTTACTGATTTAAATGTATGATTCAAAAATTAGTTCATTTGAAAGTAAAATTCAAAAATTAAAATTTATAATAGTATACTTAAATAATGATGAGTAACTATAAAGACAGTTTTTTACTTCTTCTTTTAATTTATTTTAATTTATTTTCTTTATTCATTTTGATGAATAAGATATTATTGTAAAAATATGCTACTTTATAATGGTTTCTTACATTTTAAATCAGTAATGGATCTCACTATTCTTTTTTATTCATACAGGTGTGTATATTGAAACATTGTGATGATAAAGAGAAGTTATTTGCTCAAGATGTGAGTGGATTAGAATTTTTGTTGTTTCAAAAGAGACTTGAAGATCAAATTGACAATCCTCAACATGTGGTAGAACAATGGCATGGCAGAAAGGTTAATTTGAACTATTGTGAACTTTTTCTTAATTGATGTTTTATTTGATCTGATTACGCTTTACTGTTACAATATCATGAAGAAAAATCAAAGCAAATAAAAACATATTGTGTTCTAAACAAATTTTACTATGACACTGTAATTTCATTATTTTAATTGTTGTTGTTTATATAGTTGTACATATTATAGAAGTTGTTTACAATTGATCTTTAAAGAAAAAATAACATATATTTATTCTAAAAATTAGGAAGATGAACCCTTTTTGAATGAAAATAGAGAAAAAAGGTGGATGGTTACAATTTTTAGTCCACTCATAGGTGAAGAATGTTTTAAGTTTTATGAATATTTAATAGGACAAACATTCCGTATCAAAGAACCTGAATTAGTTAGCTTCCATATGCCCACTCCATTTATGAAATTGCCAATTTTGCACAAATCAATTGAAAAGGTATATATATATATATATATATATAATCTACAAATAATTAAATAATTTTTTCATACTCAATGTCAATTGATACTCAATGTCAATTGAAAAGGTATATATATATATATAATCTACAAATATTAAATTTTGTATAAAATAAAAATTACTAAGTTCATCACTTTAAAATTATATTGTTAGAATCTTTATAGAACTATCAAGGTAACTTAATATTAAACTTTATACTTGAAATGTAATGGATGAATTTGGTTCTAATTCTAGTTCTAATAATACGTATTTTATATTATCTGCAATTATATAATGTAATACATGATTTCAATTTTATTTATTTATTATGATATTTAGGTATTTCCAAAAGGTACCATTTCAATTGAATCAAATAGAGGCATGAATTTTTACATTGGAGGTGAAACACATGGTAATTCTCTCACACTTAGTGGAGATCCCTTATCACTGCTTGAAGCCATAAAATGTATTCCTAAAGACATGATTGGACGCACCTCATTACAATTTCGAGCACCTAGCAAAAAAACATTTTTGAAAATTTTCTCCTCTACAAAAACCATAGGAATTGACATTGAAAAAGATCAACTATTTCTCATAATTAACTTGAAACAAATTGAACTAGTATTAGAGTATTTTGTTGGTTTCTCAAATACAGCTTTTATTCCTTGGGACGTGCCTCGTGAATTTGTTGAATTGGTTGTACCAAGCAAACCTTTATTTTCTCAGGACATTTATACCAGAATATAATTATTATAATTATTGTCAAATACATGAACTTTTTTAAAATTGTGCTGACAGGAGGTTGAATGTTTCCAAGCAATATGTATATATATATATATATATATATAGAATAACTTTCATTCTATATTTTTTAATTTTTTTCAATGGTATGCATTTTATATATTATAATTTTCAATTGACATTGAGTATGAAAAAAAGGAATAAGCATACCCTAATTTAACAAAATTCCAATATAATTTTATAAGAAATATAATTTAATTCTAGATATACCTTTTTCTTAAATAAATTTATTATTTATTTTCAAGTTCAAAAACCACAGTGTAGTTTCAATTTCTTTGAAAACTATTAAAAAAATGATGTCATTAAAATTTTGATATTTAAATTGAAAATGTGTTACTGTTTAATACACAGAATTATATTCATTGATATATATCAAAAGCTTTGAAATTTTAGAATGTGTTTATTGAATTAAATGTTTTAAATATAAACATTTCCAATCTATAATGTCAAATCTTGAATAATATCGTTTTTTTTGTTCACAATACAAGTAGTATCACATTATAATAATGAAAAATAATAAAGATCTCTACAGAAATAAAAAATTCACCAAATATTTTAGTAGATTTGCAAAAATACATGAGAACTTAAAAAATTTCCAAAGTAATATGGCAGCAGTAAAACCTAAACCCTAAAACCAAAAGAAAAAAGAAAACTTAATTTAATTTATTTTTTTTATCTTTACAGCATCTTAAAATCTTCATCAGTATCCTCTACATCATCATATCATTAATATTACTACTGTTAAATATCCTTATAAAATAAACTTAAACATCACTTTCACAAAAAACAAACTAAAACTTCCTATGTCTTTTTCCACGTTCTAGCAACACATTGTTCATTTACTTTTCTTAAAAAAATCTCGTACAAAATCTAAAATGGACACATCAAATTATCCTCACTCATTCTATGTTTGCACAATGCCTCAAAGAGTACATCTTTGCAATCAAACAATATCCATACTTATTACAATAATAAAATTTAAAGTGATTAAAATACACCCAGAAGCTTGAGAACCCCGTCACTGACGTTCCCCATAAGCGTACAAGAATAGGAACGTGGTGGCGACCTCGGCGGGGAAGCTCACGATTGCATGTGTGAACGGAGACCTCTTTTCCTCTTTGGCCACGAGTACTTAGGGTTTTGGTGGCACTCGGACAATTAGGATTTTGCTCTGGACAAGGAAATGCGATCCGAACACCGGCATCGATGCTTGCGACTTTTGGAAGAATCCTCGAAACGAGTACTGTGAGAGTGAGACATTAGCGAAATCACGAACTGACTTTTCAGTAATTTCGCACGCAGATTGTGCCCGGAGCATAGTGGAAGTGGAGAACCCTGGAGGTTCTAAGTTTTGTCGCAATGACGTGAGTTTCCGGTGGACCTATGGAAGTTATTCACTTCTGTCACAAATACGAAGCACGAGGTTACTACTAGGTAGATGATTTGTAAGAAATTCGCAACAGTGAACGTGAAGGAAGGCATCAGGTGTTTTCACGAGTAGACGGGGGCGGATTATTGCGTTTAGGGTTGCGGTAGTTGTAACTACTAAAATGCATCGCATCCAGATGAAAACCTATGTACTTTAAAGTTCAATGAGTTTCGGCATCATGAAGATGTGCTCCGCTTAGCTGAAAAAAACAGATCTCACCTGATTGCCGATGAAAAAGAAGAGACTCTAACAAGGAGAGATCTCAAGTGAGCGTTGCAACGTTGATTGTGTGCTAGGGAGACATTAAACACAGGCTGCGAGCCAGTGGTCATTACTCCGCGAAAAGTGATGGTTACCATTGATGTTCTGCGATTGCCTTGACATTATTCTGCCCCGTCAACCGAAAATATGCCTACCGCCATTCGTCCAGGCACAAGGCGATTCGCAGGCCCTGAAATAACAACTTCATATCGGGGGGCTGGAGACACACGTGGGTGGATTCTTGTGAGCTGTGTAAATTGCACCCTATTTGTGGGTGGATTTGAAGGTCCTCCCACCACAAAGGATGCGATGCACTCATGTTCCTTCCATCAACTTCGGTGTGAATATTGATCTCGCCAACTCCAATTCAGCCCGAGGTTGTAAGGTTCAATCCCCAATGTTTCTTCTCAATACGCTCAACCACGCTTAGGTGTTCCAGTCTTATGTTTCAATTACTCCAGTAAGCTACAAGGTAAAACTTCGAAGGTAATGAACTGCTGTAGTAACAGTTTTCGGTACTTAGTGACTGCTTGCCATGTCCGCAACTAGATCCTCCATTGCCTGAAAAGTGATGCGTAGATATCTTTTACGAACCACTGCGACCACTGGATCAAGTGATGCAGAATGAGGTGGTGCGCGCGAGTTTCGTATTTTGGCCGTGTGCCAAAGCGGGCTGTGAACGCACATCCTGTTGTTGGTGACTAGCCGTAGAAGACACACTCACCGGGACCTTATCCACCAGTTCTTGCAACGCTACGTAGCAAGCCAGAAGGAAACACACATTGAGACGACGTTCTAGAAAGTTGCCACAAGAGAAATCGAGACATGGTTGTTAGGGACTGTTCTTAAGGAGAGTGTGCAAGCACTGCATTGGAGAGAGCAGGCTTCTTCTCAGTTCAAATGTGTGCTGCTCAATTGGCTAGATGTTTCCTTGTAGTTTTGTATAAATTGATGTTCACCTGGAAGAGGAACTGCGAGTGAAGGATTTTAGTTTCAGTAGTAGTGTCCTACTTCCAAGTCTTTGCTGTGAGTCTTAAATGTGCGGAGACTGAGATGTGATAATCTGATTGAAGATTGTGTGCAAGGAGGATACGACATGACGTCTGCCGTGGCAACAGGGTCTTGCTATGCCGCGCAATTGAATGTAGTTGCGCGAGCGGCCGATGCACCAGTGTCATCTCTCACCGTGGCCATAGCGAGCGTTCAGGTGAGGCATAAATCTTACTCAGGGGCTGGTTTGCAGTCTCTGAAGGGGAGCACTACAGTTTGCGAACTCATCAACGGAGCAGTCAGAATGCGGCCGTAGTTGTGCGCTCTATGGCGGAAAGCTCCCCGCCTGTGGACCAACCTGCTGTGAAGGAGACGTATGAAGTGGAGCTGGAGAAGCCGTGGGGACTACGATTCCACAAGGGCGCTGACGGTGGAACGTACATTGACGCTGTGGCTCCTGGTGGAAGTGCCGATAGGACGGGGGATGTTCACCCCCGGCGACAAAGTGATTGAAACCAGCGCCATGTTTGGAAATGAAATGTGGCCTACTGCTAAGTATGGTCGCACAATGTACACCATTCGGCAGCGAGTTGGGACTCTTCTCATGCGAATGGAGAAGCGTTACGGAGTTCGGGAAGATAGAGGCGCGATTGCGGAGCAGCTTTCGGCGGAGCAGAATGCTGGCTCCATCAGCGATGGTATCCGAGAGATTCAAGTTCAGAATTATCTTCGCAAGCAGGAGCAGAAGAAAAATCGAGAAAACGAGCTCAACTCTGGATTGAAACTCTACAAGCAAGGGAAGTACGAAGAAGCTTTGGTTCACTTCGAGTCTGTTTTGGGTTTGAAACCCGAGGTCAGGGAAGAAGCCATTGCTAGCTACAACGTCGCGTGCTGTTACTCCAAATTGAACCAAATTGATGCTGGTCTTCAAGCTCTGGAGGAGGCCATGCAAGCCAGTTTTGAAGATTACAAGACCGTGAGAGAGGATCCTGATTTGGCTGCACTGCGACAATCCCCAGGTTTTACACCCCTCATTAACAAATACGATGAACCTTTCATTAACGAGAATGCCCTGAACGCAATGAAAAGTATGTTTGGAATTTTTCTGCAGATCATTTGAAGCTCTGTGAGACCGAAACGCAATGTTCAGATCTGCCCCCTTTTGGTTGTATATTTACCGATCAATTCTTTGTATAATTTACTAGAAGATTCTGTTTAGCTGAACTGCCTTGTTCTTGACTGTGAAGCACACAAACTCTTGCTATTGAACCACTTGATCTGTTAATTGCACGAAACACCATAGCATAACATTACTGTTGCAACAATATCTTGAAGCGCATGAGTACAATACATCCTCTCATGGGGGGTAAAGCATGATCTCGAAGTGTCGTGGTTTGTTTTTTCGTCTGTTGACGATGAATCTGAATATTCATTGGCGATTTTGGACTGTTTGTGTCGCCGCCTCGTCCAGTTTTAGCTGCACTGTTCACTTTCCTACAAAACCGCCGAACCCATTAATGTGTGCAACATGGGCGTGTTTCACTTGCACGCAACAAGCCCGAACAGAATCAGCATCAGCATTTACTCACTAAGACAGGCAATTGCAGCACGTGGTCTCGTCGTCAGCCATGTTTTTGAAGTTAAAAGTTCACAAATACACCCCGTCCTTCCTCCAGAAGTCACATGTCTTCAAACAATTCCTATCGACTTCTCTTTAATCAACATGGTGTGTCTACACAGACAAACCCACGTTTGGAAAAGGGAACACGCACTACACATATACTGCCTGCTTTGTATACAACATTACACATGCGCCCCTCATTAGCCTTTCTCAAAAGTTTTATCCGTCTTATCTGCGGCTTTCAGCGGCTATGGCAGCGAGTTTCTGGGAGCACTTGGTGATGACTATCATCAATGCCTGAGCGTCGCAAGGTTGTGAAGAGCCGATGCAGCAATGACGGTGGACAGGGCCTGAAATATAAAACCGCAGAGGGTGGCGATCAGAGCACCTTGTACATAGTCGCAGAAGCGATCCACCGTTGGGCACACTGCATTCCAGAAGGCACTATGCTGGCCATGCTTCCCAATCCATGCCACTCCCAGTGCCGTCGAACCTGCCGAGATCAAGGCACATGACAACATCTGGAAGAGGAACCCATGCTCCATATCAGTAGAAATTTATGGACAACATAGCACAGCGAAAAGAATTCTAGAAACTTGCAGGAAGGTGTCATAGCTTGTAGTGAAGGCTTACAAAGTCGCAGAGGAAGGTGAGCCATGCGGTTTTAGTGTAGCTAAGAGGACCTCGCCGAGTGAACAGCGACAGGCATGCCGCAAGTGTTCCGAGAGCCGCGTAAACGAGGACAATGGAATTGGCGATAACAAACCACCTGCGTCATATCTTCCTGTTAGACCAGAGCATCATCAAAAAGAAATAACTCCAGCAAAGAGTTATCAAGAGCTATTTTCGCATACATTTTTTGGGGATACAGTTAGAAACGAACCACAGAAAACGTAAAAGCCACAATTTACTCATACGATTAAATTGCAACCCAATTTACATTATTCCCAGCAGGCGTCAATGAGGGACACCAGCCTCCCTAAGTACAGTGATGTCAGACACTTCGCTATGGGGACTTCACTATGAGACATATCACACTCCCCACGAGTGCATTTCATGGGTTAAAAATTTCGTGAAGCCGAAGAATGGAGTAGTGAGAACGGCGTACATACTCGAATGCGGGAAAGTCTTTCCATCGAGCTGTGTGCGGGCCTAACAAGGTTGGGACAGTTTGAGTAGACTTCAGCATGACAACAATGGCAGCTGTAGTGGCACCCACTGTTAACAAACGCAAGATGAGGGAGAGGCAGTTATGCATGGGGTGGTATCTCACGGGCCCCGCCTCCTTGTAACTTGGCTGCACCGTGGCTCCGTTCATCGCGAATGCGCTCTATTCACTGCCCACTACGATTCCCCCACCCCTCCAACCAGATTCTAACTCCTCCCCTCACCCTTGGGCCAATCTGTTCAGTTTCAGTGAACCAAACCGGCAAACTCCAACAATCCCCCTGCGCAAATAACCTGCACCCTGAAGTAACCTCTCTCAAATACAATCCATAATCAACCACAATCGGTGTCTCACCACACTCATCAATCCGATCCTACTCTCCCATGCATTCACAGAGAGCTGAACTTCGATTGCTACACCACAATCACATCACCGCTGCATGGGCACTCACCCCAATTTTGTGCCTCGATCATTCAAAATCTCCAACCAAACGACCTTGCAGCGACGACACCATTTCAATTGCGGCACGACCAGCCTAAGTTTCGTTCGGCACACGTCTCCAATAGCTCGCGCGTTTGCAACGGAAGGAGATGTCCAGCCAAACGTACTCCTGAGGAGCATTCAAAGCCCCCACGCTCCCCGTCTTCTAATATCCTACAATTTCCTGCAACAGCTGTAAACTAGAGTTGACAAGCACTTGGGATATTATAGAAAAAACAGACATCCAGACGCAGCAGAGGCAGAATCTCATATCTCGCATTACGTGGACCTCATTACTGATTGGCTTGAATTCGTCACGTCTGGAACTAGTCTTCCTGCTGCGCTTCTCGCGTGCCAGTGCCCTTTCACACTCAATGCTAGGTCGGTAACAACAATAAAAAAATAAAATCAGCAAAACTCGTGTCTTGAAACTCTAGATCCCTGCGTAAACCTGTAACCATTGTATACATGTGAATCGTTGGTGACTTTGTCTGGGTGCAGTGGAACAAGCCCTGGCAACGGCTGCTTTTCCACAGCGTCAGGGCCCCAGCAGACGTCGAAGACTTGAGTTGCAAGGGTTGAAGGAATAGCGGATAGGCCTAGGGTGCCTTTTTCACTCTCTCTCTCTCTCTCTGCAGTACAAAGACACACTACCTAAGTTCTTGTCTACTTTCCACTTCATCCATATGTGTCACTTCCAAGATCAGAAAGCAGCGGAAAATGTTACGGTACTGCAAGGGTCAAGGTAATGATCCCTGATGCCCCAGTTCCCATGGCTCGACTGCATGCTCTGGCGTGCACTCGCTGCTCTTTCCATGAGCTCCAACGAGTGCGATCCACAACTCATGATCGGCAGCCGGCTGAAAAGAAAATTTGCGCAGGACTTGCGAGAAAAAGAGGGGCGCCGGTTGATGATAGCACACGCAGAGACTGTTCCTCGGTGGGTTAATTTTTTGGGTTACTCTGGTTTACCCAGCTGGAGTGCTGTGCTTGTCCAGCACCAGGCATGGTTTGGAAGAAATCGATGCCGTCTTTTCTAACAGAAAGACAAAAAAACAAAGAAAAAAAACGAAAACAACGACACTTAATTGCAGATGTGCTAAGACCGTCTACTAAAGTAACTCGGCGATGATTGCAAACAAAGTGTATTGTTTAACAACATAAGCTTTTCCGACTTGTCCCTTTAGCAGTGCAATCTTGAAAGAAGTGCCGGTTAAAAGGTTGGAAGAAGCAGGCAGTTGATGACGCTCGGAAAGGCAGGGATGGAACAAACAAGGTGTTTTGCACACATTGGGAAAAATTGCATCCAAGGGCCAGAAGTCCATGAAACAGAATGATGCGTTGAGCTTACACAAAGTATCATGAAAAGCAACGTGGTCTACGTTTCAAACACTTTGTCTTGCTCTACGCCTGCAAAAGAATGTAATAAAAGTTCAGTGGAGGTGTTTCGAATGTCAACATATATTAAAGAAATGACTAGGAAACTGAATGTGACGATCAAGCGTGACCTCAAAGGTCAAACAAAGCAGAAAATGGCACTTGACACAACTTTACTGGGTTTGACCGTACTTTTGACTTCTAGAAACACTATCCTTTTAGATGATGCTACGCTCAGAAGATTGCTTGACCATTGCGACTCGTCACTTGCAGCCGTGACAAAAACGGAAGTCTGGGTTCAGCGGAATTTTTTTAGTATCTCCAGACTCATTTCTGTTCAGCAACCTTCAACTTCGCCTTAAGTTCACTAAGGAACAAACCCCAATGGACACCAAGTAAGAAAGATCCTGCAGATTATAGCAATCCATTGAGCTTTTGGTTAAGGAGTAACGAACTGCTGTATACGTAATCTGAAGTGTGGTTTAGTCACAGTGCAAATAAGGATCCTAAACCAAATGCTTCATTCTTTGGGGACGAAGACTCAAAAAGAAAAATTTTATGAAGCAGTATTTATTTGTTAATCATAGCAGGTAGCAACCATATCAGGTGACAACTTTAGATGTGCAGGTATATCATTAGCTGATGTGTATCGGCACATATCATTAAAAGCGGCTCCACCTCACGCACGTCTTGCCCGTGTTCATCATTTGAACCGATTACTTTTACTCCATTTTTCAATTTCTTCACTTGGTGGGAAAATAAAAGAAAAAACAGTTTCAAATGGACTTTCCAACCACCGGACAAGACCGTGAGTAGAACACCGAATCGAGACAACGTGACTCTCAAATATTTTGACTGATCTTTGGGTGCACGTAATTTTGTACATGTTTACAAATTTCTTATTACTTTGCAAGCTGTTTCTTATTTCTTATCACACAGAAGGGCAATATAATAGCTCCTTTACTG
Organism: Physcomitrellopsis africana; assembly: GCA_036785485.1. Lineage (NCBI taxonomy): Eukaryota > Viridiplantae > Streptophyta > Bryopsida > Funariales > Funariaceae > Physcomitrellopsis > Physcomitrellopsis africana. Next base: position 63,347 of record JAWRVF010000268.1, read on the forward strand.
TTAAGAGTTTTCCTAGACGCAGCAGATGCGCTACGTCAACCAGAATAATCCACCTGGTCACAGGAAAGACTCTTGGCCAACTCCTTGAAGTTCCCATACTTAAATGCATGGAGGACAAGTGGGAAAGAATTTTATCAGGCCTTTCCCACACGAATCCCTTTGACATTGCATTTGCGAGATATTTCGCATGGGTCTAATTTCTTACTAGATTATACATGCCAGAGTTGAACCTAATTACTCGATGCTTAAAATTGACCAAATGGACTTCGACCCCTACGTAAGACTTGCGAATAAGCGACCCGAAAATCCTCCAACTTGACGGTTAACTAAATATTCAGAGAACCAAAGGTACGAGATGAGAGCCGAGAGAATCAAGACAAAATTGATAATGAAAATTCGAGAAACTGGCCCAACACATAGTCCAATACATACCTGTTCTGATAACATGCCTTAAGTCCCTAGAATCTTGTTCTTCTTAGCAACTAATGCATAGACAACACAAGTAACTTTTGAGAGCGGGTCAATCTCCCTGAACAATCTTGTGTAGACACTACTAATACGTACAATCTGGGAAAACAACCTGCCGCATGGTCAAAGGGTGGTACATAGAATATATTATCATCGAATTAAGTAAAGAAGTCGATTTTGTGAATGCGACATTTGCCACAACCCTCTTCTCTGACGCTTGAACTGCCTAATTACATGCCCCATCTCACGTGCTCCTAGCACAAAGAGTCCATTTGCCCCAGCCACATCACACTGCCCATAAGCTCTGGGAAAAGGTATCCTGGCTGCCCGGAGATTTTATCGCCTGATAACACACGATTGAGATTGTTCCAGATCAATTCAATACAAATCCTTTGAAGGATTTAACCGCACTGAAGGTTCAAAAAATTTGAAGCGATTATCTGCAAACGGCAATCTGCGAACGCCTATCTGCAAACGCCTCCACATTTGCTCTATTAACATTGCAACATACTATACATCGTGACATCAACCTCAACATAAGGGAAGAGTGCAATTGTACAATCTGCATGCTCGGCTTCGAGCTAGCGCGTGACACCCATAGCAGGACCTCGATCTGAGCTATAACTCTAGCAGGAGGCAAACCAAGAAGATATCTGAGCGCATACGCGCTGCAACCGTTCAGCATACAAGAATTTCAGTCCAAAAAAGCCGAGGCAATGACCAATGCTCCTATTGCACACCCTCACATAGTGATTGCAATACGTCCATCAGTAGATGATTCCCATGAGCTGTGATGCTCCCTCGACAACGCCATCAAATACTCAGGCTACTCCAAATTGTTAGAAGCTATTAAGACAGAAGCTGCTAAGACGCTGGATAATAACAAGGCAAAATGTAGAGACAATGTAGGCTCCATCTTACCGAATTAATTCGATGGCTAAAAGAAGATATGCAACCTTAACAAGTTAGAATTGAGGAACAAAGGAACCGACCTGAATGCTCGTTCGAAGAATTTCCATGACTCTCTGCAGAGAATATAAGAGTATCCGAAAAGGAAGGATCCTAGAGGATTTTTAGTATATTATTAAAAAAATTCTTTGATAGTTTGTACTTTCTTAAGATTTTTTTAATAATATATTAAAAAAATTCCATAATGTTTCAAATTTAATGGCTGTTATGCACACGCACTAGCTTACATCTTATATTGCACTTGAGCAAATTTCAATTGAAGTTTTATGACTTCTGAAAACTCTAACAATCATTTTTAAAAATTTTAATGTTATCCAATTGTTGTTTTTAAAATGTTAAAGAATACATACATTTTTAATTAATGACTGAATTCAAGAAAAAAACTAAATTAAACTCATATACAAATATTTATGGTGTTATTATAAATATTTGTAACTAATTTTTTAAATCAAATTTTAAAAATTTAAATGAAATGTTTAAGATTTTACACAATTAGCATCTAGTTTTTTTAAATTAATATATTTAAATTAAAAAAAATTTGTAATAAAAAAGAAGAATAACTTTAATAATAAGTTAAATATAGTATTATTCTACAAAGATAAAATACTTTGTAATAAGATGTCTAAACCTTCAATACCAATTTATACAAAATTAAAAGACACAATAACAAATAGATGAATTTTTTAGGATTTTTAAATTTTTAAATTTTTATTCTTTTATACAAAACATGGTGTATCCAATACAATGATTATAAAAGTACAAACAACAAGGGTTTCAAATTTCTAATATTCAACTAAGTAAGCATGTTTTGAAGCACAATTTTTTATTATTTGTATAATAGTTTATGTTGTTTGATTCACAAATTATCAATCTACCATTTGGAGTTCTATCTAGTGTTCATATTTATCTCTCTTTTTAACATTTATTATACCATCTAAGGTCTATCTCAATTATATAGAAATGACTCTTTGTTATCCACTTATTTTTCTATCTTATTTTTAGTGATTGTATATATCATTTAATTATATTTTGTCATATTTGATCAAATAATTTATTATATTTGTTGGTCATTTTTATTTTTTCTATTAAAATAATATTTTTTTTTAATATTGCATCCAAATAATCAAAAGACAAGTGCTTGAAAGTAGAGACCATATTGTTTTAAATTAGCTAAATTTATGATAAATATCTTATGTAAATATTGATTATTTCTGAGAGGATGTTTTCTAAAGTCTTTATACTTAGGATTTGTGACTAATTTATAAATTAAAGATATAGTCTAATTCCAAAACCTTCTTATTTTAAAACATATATAGAATCTATATATAACTATTTTTGATAGATTATATATATATATATATATATATTTAAAGTATTATAATAAAAAAACCAAATTCTTTATTGATAATATCTATTAATATCATAGATTGCTAGATAATATTATATCAAATCAAAGATTATAATTTGTGTCTAAGTTTTAAAAGTCACTTTTTGAGATTCTTTGAATAGATATCAAGCTTTATTTAGTATTTTATTCACAAACCAATGGCTATATGGAACAAGTCAATTAAATCTTGAAGCAATATTTAAAGTGTGTCATCAATTATAAATAAGATAATTGGACATCTTATTTGTCTCTAGATGAATTTGCCTACAAAAATATAATTTATGTATCTATTCAATAAATTCTATTTTATTCTAATTTGGGATGGCAGTTTTATAAAATAAATATTTGATATCCAAGCTACTTTGAAACTTTAAGTGTAAGAAGCTTAAGTATACTCTAAAAAGTCAATTGATACAAAGAAAAAAGAACAACCTCTATTTTAAGTTGGCGATGAAGTATAGTTGCATTGACGCAATATAAAGACTACTCATTCATCTGACAAATTGGACTATCAAAGATTGGAACTATTTCCTATTCAAAAACAAATTAATTCTATTGCTTACCAGTTTAGACTACCAATATCCATGAAGGTATATCTTATTTTTCATACATCTCTTTTGAAATCTATAAAGAATTAAGCATATCAAGAAGAATTCAATTGCCACCACATTATATTGAAGTAGATAGTTATAAAGACTTTGAGATAGAAGAAATATTTGATTTGAGGCTAAAGCCAAGATAACTAAAGTACTTTGTGTATTAGTGTGGTGTCATGTTATAAAATGACTATAGGGTGAAAAAGCAAAAGAAAACATATATTATAAAAGAGTTTAATTGAAGACTTAGTAACAAAGTTATTTTAAAAAATATAAATAAAAGATAGGGAGTCAATAAAAATATTTATTGCTATTACTATCTTTTTATAAAAATAGCTTTTATATACTCTGTAGGACCATAAACAAGAAAAAATAAGGTAGATTAACAAAAATAATACTATTGGTATTTGTAGATCAAAACAAAAGATAGTTCTAGCAAAATTTATCTAAGAAAATCTTAGATTGATATCCAAGGAAGGTTGATTGTGAACTAGGGACAAAACTAAATTCCAAGGTACCAAACCATGCACCTACGGCAAATAAGAGGTGCTTTTATTGATTAAAGAGCAAGGTTGGAAAGCAAATTTGATAGGATTTCTTTAAGCATTGGTTTTAAGGTTTTTGAATTTGTAATAATTTTGTGAGAGCTTGGCAAAGTTAGGATTCTATTTGGATGACTCTAATTGTTGAAAAATAAAATAGATTCATATTTTAGAGAATTTTATGAATATTGTAATAAATCTATAGAACATATGAATAATACAAAAAAGAGCTGTTGACATTGGAAGATTGACATCAAGATTAGAGGAAGAGAATAGTTGACACTTGAATAAATTAACAGCTTTTTTTTCTAATCTATAAGTTCAAATCCATTCAAATTTTGTATACTTGTTATTAACTAGTAGATCAAGAAGTATAAAAATTTTGAATGAAGATTAAAAATTAATTAATAATTATTGAGATTTTAAATTTTCTATTGAATTTAATTAGAATTTTATTAGGATTTACTTAGAATTTCTTTAGGATTTTATTAGAGTTGGTTAGGACTTCATTAAGATTTTGTTAGGATTTATTTAAGATATATTTAAAATTTTATTAAGATTTTTGGAATTATTTTAGGATTTCATTAAGATTTTTATCAAAATTATATTATGATTTTATTATAATTTGACCAAGGTTGTATTAGGATTTTATTAGGATTTTATTAGGATTTTATTAAGATTTATTTAAAATTTTATTAAAATTCAATTAGGATTTTTTTGGATTTTTTTGGATTTTTTTAAAGATTGTTTAGGATTTGGTTAGGATTTCTATAAGGTTTCTTTATGATTTTTTAATAATATCTTTATGATTTCTTTATGATTTTTTTAGAAATTCTTTTGAATTCTTTAAGATTTTTTTGTGATTTCTCTAAGATTGTTTTAGAATTTCTTTAAGGTTCTTTACGATTTTTAAAAAGTTTCTTTAAGATTTTTTGAAGGTTTTTTTTATGATTTTAATAGGATTCTTTAGAATTTCTTTAGAATTCTTTTGAGATTTATTTAAGATTAATTTAGGATTTATTTAGAATTTATTTAGGATTTTATTAGAATTATTATATTTTTAATTAGTTATAAAATATAAATTCATCTTCTATAGCCAAGTGCTTGGTATATTTTTAAACAAGATAACATATAATATGATAGCAATTATAACATTAGTGAATGTACATAGGAGCCAACTTCAAATTTAATCAATGCATTACAAAAGATATAGGAGTTTCATCAACAATATCCTTCTAGACTTAAAGTGGCAATATGTGTTAGGTAATATTTTCATCTAGTATATCTCAATATGATATATTTTAGACTTTGTAATTTTTTGTAAGAGGAATAGAAGGACTTTTAAAACTTTTAGAGCTCAATTCTTATATATATAAATTAATAAATCTAAAAGTAATTCCATTCCACCTTAAAATTATAATATATCTTTAATTTAGCTTGTATAGTGAAATATAGATAATCAAGAAGATAATAATATGTCAATTATGCCATCTCAACCAAAAAATTTACATTGTCAATCTTCAAATAAAGAACCGCCTAAACCAAGAAGATGTCATAGAATACCCAACAGCTAATCTATAGCAATTATTATTAAAACAAAACTTTTTCATGAAGGAGGCCTTGAAAGAAATTTTTTAAGGACATTTTTACAACAAAGACATAAAAATTTAAGCTTGGTCTATGATAAAAGGCATTGGTTACTATTATTGATTGTAAGGACCAATAAATCTTTTGACTAACAAAAAACAACTTAAGTATGTGGCAAATACCATGTGACACATTTTTTACTTTCTTTGCCTTTAATCAACTTCAATTCTATTCCTCCTCATGGAATTCAAAGCTAAAAGGAGAGACGATGTCATAGATATATAATAGAAGAAGGTTTTTAAAGTTTCTAGAAAATTCTATTTGGTCCTAAAAAATTCTAAAAAATTCTCAATGATTTTAAAAAGATCTTAATAGATCCTAATAGGTTCAAAAAGATTTTAAACAATCCAAAAAGGTTCTAGAGGATCTTAGATGGTCATAGAAGGATCTTAGGCTTACTTCACTTCCAAACATCAAAGAAACTCTTCAAAGAGTTTCTTGACACCTAATATATATAAGAGTCAAGATTAGAAGGATCTTTAGTCTTGACAATGCAATCCTTGTGGCTTAGTTTGGACCTTTTGGTCTTGTTCTTGTACCTTGTTGTAGCTTGTTCTTGTGCCTTGTTGTAGCTTGTTCTTGTACCTTGTTCTTATGCCTTGTTGTGCTTATAATATAAAATGAACCTCTTTTGTTTTAATTCTTTGAACTTTTAGAGCCTTGTTCTATTTGAGTGGTGTGCCCATAATAAAAACAATCTTCTTCATTTGATATTGCAATTAGGCTTTTGTTTTTATTCTTAATTTAATATATTTTATTTTATACATTAAATATATCTATAATCTTTTATATATCTTTTATATAATTTTATAATATCAAAGAAAAAAATATTTATTAATTTGGATATATTATTTCTATTAAGACTAATTATAGCTATTTTTAAAAAATAACTTAGTATAAATTTTATAAAGAATATAAATGAAAGTAATTAGTCTTCAATTTCTTAGATCCTTTCTTTAACTACCTTTTATAAAGTGATATAATATTTTCATGTATAATATTTAGTCATTTTTTTTATATTTTTATATTTTTTAAAAATATCATTAAGTTGTTGAAACAATCACCTCTAATAGAATTCTAAAATTTCTTAAAAATTTCATTTCTACTTTTTTAAGTTTTAAATTTTTTTTTTAGCCATTTTTTTATATAAAAAGAAGTTATATTAGGCTTTTATTTATTTAAATTATATTTTTTATTAAAGTCTTTTTTAATAATTATTTTAATACCACTTAATTACTTATATAAGTATAAGATTCTATACATATCTTTCTAGCATCTCTTATTTATTAACTAATTATTTGTAACAATCATATAATTTTAAGATATAAGATAAGAAATTTTTTTCTTTGACTATTTTAAAAAAATCTTTTGTGCATTTTTTTCTATACAAAATCAATTTCACTCAAAAAATTTATCCTACAATCCTTTTATTTTGACTCAATGAATTTTTTAATTTTAAACAAAGACTATCAAAGATAATCTTAAGCTATAATATTTTGTTGGTTTGCTTAAAAGATAAGATGGTCTATTTCTATTTTATCTTAAATTTCTAATTTTAATCTTATTCTTTATAGAGCTTGAATTTTGAAAAAACTTTTATAAAAGCATAACAAATGTCTAAAGTCTAATTTAGAAGGTACTTTTATATTATGCAAAAGATCAAATTGCATGCACTAGCTTAATAATTCTTAAATCTTTAAAACAATAAGAATTCAATTTACATATTCATCTTTTGGATATAATAGGAATAAATTAGAAAGAATTATTTATAAGATGATGATTAGAAAATATTACATTTCCTTTAATTTTATATAGTTATTATTTTATTTTAAAAATAAATCAAATTGTCTAAATTATATCATTATAATCTTATCATATTCAAAGACCATTTTTCTTATTATCTTAAATATATTTGAAATAACTATTGAAAATAAAATAATCATCCAAAGATATTATAGAATTAAGAATGTTCTAAATACTTCATATATATTTTGTTAATACTTTTTGCAATAAGAAGGTTTCGTCCATTATATTATTTATTATATTCTAATTTCTTTCAAAGATCCATCGCTCATTTTCATGTGATAAATCAATCAAATTTTTGTATAATTTTTTTTTAATGATTGTTCTTAGAAGCATAATTGTTTTGCATTCTAAGATATTTATCTAGAATATTATAGAAGATGTTTATAATACCCACTTATCTATGAGAGCTTTAAAATTTTAAATAAAATACTTAATATAAGGATGAACTAAAATTCATACTTCTCTTATTTTTACATTGTTTGGATATGTGCATAACTTTAAAACAATCTCTAAAATAAATAAACTTGCATCCAACCACAATAATTTATCTAATTCTTGAGTTGACTTCCTATAATGCTTGTATTTTTGAAGTAGTATATCTATGTTATTGATTCTTATTAGATATACTCTAAGTTTTGACTTTATTATTTGCTTTGCAATTAATATGATGGTGGATGCATATCAACCAATGTTTCACCTCTCCAATTGGAAGAATGACTAATCTAAAATATTTAGCATATTTCTTTAATTTTATTAAGTTCTTTAGTGATTTGTTTATAATGTCTCTATGCTAGTTATACTAGTTGTATTTGTTTAGCTTTTATTTATATTATTCTAACTACTCTTCTTGACTTATAAAATAAAAGTATAATTGTTTATGTTATTAAACTATTTAATTGTTAAGGTATTTTGAAGGAAGGCTTATGTAATTTTTTTTTCTCATAAGGGTTGCATCATGGAAACTTTCGAAATTGATAACAATTTCCAAGCTAAGTTGGATTTTGCTAGCTAAAATATTTACGATTACATTATCAAAAGTTGAAAAATGTTGTTGTATGTTTGTCTTCTATTTGATTTGTAATCCAAATGAGTTTATATTAACAATTAGATTTAGATTATTTTTATTTTTAATTTATTTTATTTCTTTTTATTTCTTTGTTGATTTTTCTATCTTTTAAATATACCTTGTGAAAGTTCTTTGCTCAAGAACCTATTCTTGCATAATTAAACTTTGACACAATTAGAATCTAAGACATTAGCAACATTATTATAAAGATATTTTGGGAAGAAAAACCAATTCTTATATCATGTGCTTTGTCCTTGATTTATTAAGCTACACTTAGTCATTCTTAAAAATATTCTTTTTATGCTACTTTTTTATTTATGAATATTATTTTTTTCTATATTTTTATTTATTTTCTTCAATTTTAAGTCTAAGTATTGTCTAGATCTCATCATTCTCCTTACTCTAAAATTTGTTGTTTAATTTATTTGAATTTATTGGTATGCATCTATAGGTTGTATATTTTGATTAATTGTAGAACCATTCTTATCTATTAGACTTGTCTAAGGTTTAAAGGACTTCTTATCTGCCAATCAACAACTAAAATAAAGCTATCATTCTTATTTGAATCACTATATTTGTTGGTCTTTGAAATAGATTCTTAGGATTATCATATGATTTACACTCTTATCTTCTATTCAAGTATATATATATATATATATATATATCCTTAAAAATTGGCCCTTGATCCAAATGCATTGTATTTATTATTGCTTAATTGTTTGTAGTTCCTTATAGTTCCTTATGGCTTCTTATTTTGTGATTTGTTGCCAAATAAAATCTATATTTGATTAATAATTTATTATAACAAATAAAAATATTTTAATAAAATATTTTTATTTGTTATAATAAATTATTAATCATAAGAATATTATCTATCTTCTATTCAAATTGATTTATCCACCTATTGAGTTGATATGTAGGTGGTTCTCTTCTCCTCTTCTTTGACAATATATATATATATATATATATATATATATATATAATTTATATTTCTAAAAAGCCCATTTTTATCCAAATCTTTTTATAATCCATATTTATTATTGTGACATCTTTTTCTACCAAGAATCCAACATAACTACATAAAAAATTCTATAAGAAGATTATTACCTAGAACTTGTTTTATTAAATGCGGCCAACCTTCTTTTTCCTACATCTCTAATGCTTCCATAGATTTGTTTTCTTTTCAAATGTTCAACACATTGTTTGAAAGATTAAAAGTTGTATATTATTCATTTTCTTTGGTGATCTTTGTACCTCTTTGATATTCTTGTATGCAACACATAAAAGATATTATTTTTGTAATTCTAATTGAAATTATAATGTATTTTTATTTTGTTCAGCTGTCTTTATTTTATATTCACTACAATCTCAACAACCCTATTTGTAATATAAAATAATTCCAATTATTAAGCATAGCCTAAGTTGTAATGTACTACTCATTTATAAAATCCTAATAGTTAATTCTAAAAAACAAAGATTGCCTCCAATCATAACAAAGGCCTTATGACTTTTTATTTTATAATTTGTATTAAATTGAATCTTTTAAAATTTCAATTAAACTCATAGTGCTTCATTTCTTCAAACAAGATACCAATTATGACTTTATATATGACTTAATATGAGGTTACAAGTTACGTCTATTATTCTTGCTTAATAGACTTTTACAAGCATTCCCAATATGATAATAACACCACAAACTACAACATTCTAAAAAAAAAGACTTGTCTACTCTTAACTAAGAAATCACTATAACCTGGTTCTTGAGACTAGTAGAACACGCCTTTTACTGGAATACATTTCAAAATCCAAAAGCTTTTGTACAATAAGCTTGACATATTTTTATGTATTACAAGACTCTTGAGGAAATCAACGTTTAATCCAAATTTCATTATACGAAATGAATTATAGAACTCCACAAAAGGTATAATTCATTTGATGGTGGAGGACAGCCAAAAACAAGTGTCCTCCAAGAATCAGATCAAAAGAAAAAACCGGACATAAAAATCCATTCGAATCACAGCAATTTCTACCATGCAGATTGCTTGTATTTAGAAAACCCAAAAACCTGAGATCCAAGCCCATTTTAGATCCGTGATTGCCAAATCTAGCGATACGTCGCCAACATGGAAACATGCCCAAAGAATGGCCAACTAACAGAAGCAATTCACTGCACATTCGCTGGTGAACAAAGAATAATCAGATGAGGTGAAATACCTTCAATTTTTGCGCTTTTTAAGCTGAACTGAGTAACAAACTTCAGAATGAGAGACTGTATACTAATGTGACTGCAAACTCTCACGCTCATTCACCGTTGACTATAATTCGGCGACAATATTTCCCACCTAGTGATGTTAGCTTCTGTTTTTTCTTCACTGTATGAATTCAGTATATAATGTAGAACTAAGTGACATATAAAAGATTCGATTAGTGAGTTCGACATTTCCCTGGTTAACGGACTGAGAACGAAGACATCATTCAAGCACCCAGAGTTGATTTCTTCCAATAAGACTTGGGATGGACTTCTGGACCATGTTCAATTCGTTCTAACAGCTCCACATCGCTGAACACCACGCTTTCCTGCGTGGTAAAAGACTCAAGAAGTCGACGATGTACAACCTCGGTCGTCGTCACCGGACCTAAACCACGACAGTCGGAAGCATTTGTCGCCAGATCCATAGATAAAACCAGCTCTGATCAGCAGCGATTTATTGCTGCTGATCCATCCAATAAATATGCTAACCCTCCCTCGAATTTCTTCATAAGTTCGATCTTGCCGTCCTCTCCGGTCCAACCAGGTCATGCCGAATTGAGAGCTCATCCCAAGCGTTAAATATGTTAATAATTGAATAAATGGTCAGTAAGAGTATTATGACCTTTGCTGCTTGAATGGTAACTCTCCAATTTGTAGATTCTTCACTGTTTTCTGGCGCTTCATTTCCTGTTCTGCAGCACGCTTAGCCGCCTGTTCAGCACTCAACATTTGAATGGGAAACCAGTCAGGCAATTTCCACGAACTCTCCTCAGTTGTTTCCTCCTCTTTCACAACTGGGACTTCAACATGGGCATCAGCTATCAATGGTTCTGAAGGAAGAGTATCAAGAAAGTGGCGAATTCTGTATTCTTTGTATTCAGCAGCCCCGAGCTGCAATCCAGTGCCAACACCAGCAAACAATATGCCCAAAGGAAGTGTCCTAGCTCGTCCCCCTGAAAAAACACAATACAAAACCGTAAGCATTGCTGAAATTGCTCAAACGATTCGTATACTTTCCTGTTGCCAACCTTTTCAATCCATATCAAACTCCCAACAGTTAGGGACGCATTGCAAGCGCAACTCTGATGATGCGAAAAAGGAACACAAAACGTGAGACTCGCAATGATATGATTCATTCGATAAACATGAAATAAGCTGAATATACACCATGTACTGTACATATACGACGCTCTAGAAACAAATAGAGAAGAGTCGTCAAAGCAGCTATGACTCTCATAATGTACTGAAATATTACGATGTATTGATTTTGTCCAAATATTTAAATTAAGATGAGAACAACGAGCACGGGGCAATGATAGTACCATGGAAGTGACCCAATAAAGCACCACTGGCAAATCCTCCAACAGCAGCATCGAGCAAGTTCTCCGGTTCAGAAGCTCGAAGCTCCCGTGAAATTTCTTGCGCAGCTAAAACCAGCCAGCAGAAAAAGTCATTAGTATGGTCTAGCAGATTCCTTCACTTGAAGATACTGATGAAAATTAGGTTTCAACCCTGTACGAATATAAGAACAGTGGATTATGAAAGAACAAAACTCAAACCCTACAACCTGATATTTAACTTGCCGAAAGTGGAGTTTTAAGAACCAAATACTAGCAATGTGTAAGAGCAAAAAGGAACTGTCAGGGGCAAGTACCACCGAAGCAAGAGGCTGCGATAAGAAAATTGGTGCTCACTGATAATCCTAACCGCAGAGCAGGCTGACCCCTCACAGCTCCAACTAGAAGACCTGCTCCCGCACCAAAACCCCCTGCAGCTCACATATTCACAAGCTTCAGCATGGAACTTCCTGGACCTTGCAACTAAATAATGCACCCATCTGCGAGCAATACATCCTTGGCGTCCAAAACATCTTGAACACCTTGGTCGCAATTAACAAAGCAATCGCTTTTGAATAATTAGCACAAGATGGTAACTGCCAATCTCACATGATTTGAACTTAAATAACGAACCCAGCGCTATCAATCAACTAAGCACATTCCATGCACGTTATCCACAAATTCGCCTGAACCTCCGTCCTTGGAGCTCAAAAGACCTCCCACAAACCCCAAAAATCTATTGCCAAATCGCAAAGACAACCCTAATTCCTTAACCCCTGCACCAATAGCATGTCTGAGACTGCCACGATTCGTGCGGTGACAAAATACAAAACATTTAAAAAAAAAAACAAAAAACAGACCTGCAGCCATTGATTTCAAGAGAATTCGGTAACCCCAGCCATCACTGCCACAGTAATCCAGGGGCCTCCCACCAGGACTCATTGGCCTCCCATCGAACTCCCTCCATCGCCTCCCTCCCGCTCCATCCACTGCCATCTCGTCTCCTCCGTCTCTACATACTCCTCGTCCCTCTTCTTCTTTCCACTCTTCCCCAGAATTCAAGAGTGCAAACAGATATCAACCGAATTCTTATACCGTCTTCTTCGGAGCTCCTAAAAAAGATGCTGCAGGACTCAATTTCCCAAGCGGGACTCTCCCATCACAGCCGAGCTTTTCTCGTCAATAGTCGCGCGAGAATCCACTTTCATTCGTTCCTCGCTTACTTTTAGACGTTTCGTCGGTGTCTTCGTCAACGGACGATGTTTTAGAAACGAAAGAAGGAAAAGCACACACTGTCGTCGACGATCGTCGTAATCTTTGGGGTATTGAACGTGGATATGTGTACCGAGTGTTGCGTATGCCTACATCTGATTCTGCTTGCAGCAATCTACCGTTTCCTTTGAGCATTCCAAAAATTCATGGACCCTTTGAAGAGTCATTTAGCAAATTTAATGCTATGCATCATTTATTTGATCACAATCCTAGAAAAAAATACCGAAAGAACAATTCAGCGTAAACGAGCATAATAATAACCATCACTCATGCTTACATTAAAATTTTGCTCAATCTCTAAAGCATTTCTTGAATTTAAATACAACATCCCAAATGCAGTTTTGCTATAGATGCACGTGTAATTTAAAAAAACACATGGCTAAATACTTCTCTAATTCTATATTTAACACATTATGCATCTAATCCATGCTATCAAGCACACCTTTGAAAAATCGATATGAGTACTTATCTATGAGAAACTTTCCATATTTTGTCACAAAACACAACCCCAAACTAATTTTGAACATAATAACTTCTTAATCAAAATCTTGTTCAAAGATCTAAATCAACGAAAGAACTTCATTGCACTCTTGAGTAATCTAAAAAATCATCAACTCACAACAGAAATATTCTCATTCATCGATATATGTTCATCCAATCTACATACAACATCAATAAATCTCATCCTCGCTCTTTCTTTTCTTCTTCTTCGTCTTCTTCTTCTTCCTCCTGCTCCCTGTGTTTACTTGTTTCTTCACACTTTCTTTCGTTCTTTCTTTCTTTTTCTTTTTCTTCCCATTCACTTCTTTATAACTTGCGGTGCCGCGAGGGCACTGCAACCATCGCGTGGTATTCAAGTTTCCTGCATCGAAGCTCACGAAGGCGAGGCATCACCGCTGCGAGGAATGCGACGATGGGCGCGATGCGCAGCAGCGGATTCGATGATGACGCCGTGAACTGAAGGGCGGAAAGGCTTCAGAGGCGTTCGAATCCCTGGTCGCCTGCTCACCGCTCGATCAGGTCCCCGAATCGTTGGCCTCCTCTCCGCCAGGCGGCGCTCCCACACCACGGGCCCCACCCTCCGGATTGTAACATTCACATCCGCCATAGCCAACTCACACTGTTCTTTCAATTCGCAGTCACCGGGCACTTGGTAGTAGACTGACTGCCGCTGCTGCAGCATTGCTCTTTCCCTTGTATCTTCTCTGGGTTCAATCCTGTGTTCTTAACCATCTGCAGCGCGCGTTTGGTTTTTTGCATTTCGGGGAGGGCGGGAGTGGGTTTGGTGGTCGTTGATTTTGAGTATAGTTGAGGCGAATTGGGTTTGCGGAATTGGGTGCCTGGCCTTGGTAAGCATGGCGTTATGTGTGGCGCCCCTGCGGGTCGTTGGGGTTGAGTCCTGCTCGTCGGGATTGTCTTCTGGGCTGCGAGCATCCGCTGCGCCGTGCAGCTTTGCCCCGCTGCGGTTGCGAGCTTTGTGTCAAGAGGAGGTTGGGAACTATGGCTTCTCCTCCTGTGCGCTTCGGAGCTCTGGGATTCAGGAGCTTTCGAGGCTTCATCTTGGGTATGGTTTGGCAACGAGGAGGCGTCGCAAGCTCGACTCTCTGCTCACAGGTAAGATTCATTTGCATCTGTGATTTTGTTCCTTGGAGGGTGGACTGCTGCTTCTGGATTATTTGCTGATTTTTCTCGGGCAGGATCAGATTGTTCCCGCGTTAATGCTCATACTCTGATGACAAGCATAACGCCGATGAGAATTCATCTCGGCGTTTCTGGAGGGACCTGAATCTTCGAATTGTAAAGTTTGGATTGGTTGTGAGGAGTTGTTTCAAGAGTTGTGGACATAGAAATCTTACAGTGCTCGATGTTAGCTGTGGCGTAGTAGCTCTATTCGCTTACTTCAAATTGCGCTCCCATTTCAGCGGATGCTTCTGGTACTCCCAGGTTTGCCGAGCCTACATGGTGGGAATGCTGGCTTAGCTTCGTTGCTTTCCAGGGAGTACAATTTCCCGTAGCAGTTTAGGTCAGCAATTATAAATTGGATTTTCTTCTCTGATTAGTGGGTCGAATGTAGGTTAATCCTGAACCTCACCCTGCCAGTATTGGTGAGGGATATGCGTTCGCCTTTCTAGTGAAGCAGTTTTAGGCTTATGTTGGGAGTCGATGCAGTTAATAATCCACGTAACTATATGAATTTTCAAAGAACCAAATCAACGTTTTTTTCAGTTTTAAAATCAAGTCAATCTCCTCAAGGATAGGTGTTTTTATGCAAACATGAGACTAGACTTGCCGCAGTTATTGGCTTATTTTAGTCGTAGTGTGCAGAGCTTTCGAATTTCATGCAGAATTTGGTTTGAATATGGATGATTTTAAAAAAAGAGTTTGGAAAGCTTCCAGGTTAACAATCTTGGTAATGATAAGCTGCTAGTTTTCAGTTATTTGTAGAATATGAGCATTTAGTACTCAACTGATGTAAATCTGATGGTTGGAGTTGTCAAAGCTATGGCCTTCCTGCTTGGCATTGTCGAATTTGTTGACATTTTCGTTATTCGAAAGTGACCCTCCTCTAATATATTTACACTGAAGTTGGGTTTTCTTTGGGAGTGAAGTGGCTGCAGTGGCGAATCCAGTTGAAGCTAACAGAGGATTCGAAGAGATGACAGCAGGAACAACGCGGAAGTATTTTATGTTGGGAGGTAAGGGTGGTGTGGGGAAGACCAGCCTTGCTGCTAGCTTAGCCGTTAAGTTTGCTAACAATGGCCATCCAACGCTGGTCGTTTCTACAGACCCTGCCCATTCGCTCAGCGACTCATTTGCTCAGGTATACTCGCTGTGTCTGTTTTGTTTTCTTACTTTTCTCTTTTTCCAAGGGTTGGAGAGCAAGGATACACTCTTACGTGTCTAGGAACGGGGTTCCTCTGTTAATTAAGCAACCTCGCTTTTTTTATAGATGATAGAACGTTATTAGCAGTACGGAACCATAGTAAGAGTGTTAAAGAACAATAAACAAACACAGAGTAGCCTAATCAGCGTTCGAAAGATGATGTACTGGACACCCTACTTTGAGTTTGTTGCTTTCGGATCATTGTTAAAGTTACTGTTTATTGCAGTCATGTATATGTTCATGTTTCATTTGATTTACTTCTGTGATTTCGTTGTTGTGACGGTTGATGAAGCTCGTGTGCCGTAGGATTTAAGCGGTGGAACAATAATGGCCGTAGACGGTGTCGATTTTCCACTTTATGCCATGGAGGTATGTCCTTACTTTCACTATGCACACCGTGGGACAGCAATGTGTAGCTTACTTGCAATGCTCTGAGTTTCTTGGCAGCCTTCTAGATGCACGGCATGATCGCGATAATAAATTGATTACGATTAGAAAATTGAGTTTAGATAAGATTGGTTGGTAAATTAGCATGAATAGCTTAAATTTGAGTTCGCTGAGATATTTTTGTTACATTGACATACAGATTAACCCAGAGCAAGCCAGAGAGGAGTTTCGTGCATCTGTCTCTAAAGATGGAGGGACCGGTGTCAAAGATTTCATGGACAGTGTGGGGCTAGGTGGTTGGGTGGGAGAGGTAATACTACAGAATCACAAAGTTGATTGAAGCTGTTTGGGATGTTTCTAGATTTGGAATTTTACGTACGTATTTCAATAACTTTGAAGGACATAGATGGTTAGTTTAATTCTTGCGTTGTGTTTTGTTTCAGTTAAGTGAGCTGAAACTCGGTGAGCTTTTGGATACTCCACCACCAGGTCTCGACGAAGCCATGGCTATATCCAAAGTATGTGCCATTCACAACTAATTCTCTCACGACTGACTTAATTGCGCGAAGTGAAGGTTTTGATTCAATTCTAGTTGCATAACTAGATTGTTAACTCATTGAGCGTACGTTTCGTTTTGCGTACTGCGAGTGGATTTGACTCATTCTATGTCCTCGGCAGGTTGTTCAATTCATACAATCTCCTGAATATAGCAAGTTCACACGCATAATCTTCGATACTGCACCTACGGTACTACTTTCGCTTTTGCCTCCGTTTCGAAAGTCATCTCTGATTAAATTTGCGTGCATTTAATAAGGTGGTAAACAATTCTATTCTCAGTTGCCAATTATGCTGCCAGGGACATACTTTGCGTTTGTTGTCATTACCAGACTTCTTGGATGCTTCAATAGGTAAAATATTAAAGGTGCATATCTTCATCAAACTCTATCTTCTTTCATGATATGACTCACCAATTTTTCTGGATATGAATAACTGATAAAGCGATGAAACTTCAGAATGAAGCACTGTTTAGAGACTACATTCTTTGCTTATTGTGGAAAGTGAACTTGGATGATCTTGGCAGTTGAAAAAGAAAATTCAGAACGCAGCAGCAGCAATCAAATCTGTGTTTGGTCAAGGAGATGGTCGTGACAAAGCTGTAAGTACTGGTTTTGCTCTTCATCCTTTAGTACAAATAACATAAATTTCTGGTTTTCAGGCAACCTTGTGTGTTACTGTATCCGAACGCGCTGTCAAAGTGCAGAGAAGTTCTGCATGTGAAATTGCAGCTGTTCGTGTATATTCCGCTACATCATGCATACTGTTATCCATGGGCATTTCTTGTTTATGATCACATCAATTTTGCTATCAATCAGATTTGAAATTAAGCACACGGCTTATCCTCATTTTCACCACAGCAGAGCGACATGCATAAATTCTGCATTCTGACATAAACCTGCCACCTTGATAATCGTCAGACCGACAAACTCGAGGCACTTAAGGAGAGAATGATTATGGTTCGGGAGATCTTCAGAAATAAGGAAACAACTGAGTTTGTGATAGTGACAATCCCCACGGTAAGCACACTCAGAACACCCTCATATATCGAATGCTTGCGACACCTCACAAAGCACGTCATTCACATCTTTCCCACGCATCTGTATATTCATCTATTGACCAAATTGTTTTTCAGGTCATGGCTATTAGTGAAAGCTCCCGGCTGAAGAGTTCCTTAGAAAAAGAAGGAGTTCCAGTGAAGCGGCTTATTGTGAACCAAGTACTGCCTCCTTCCAATTCCGACTGCAAGTTTTGTGCTGTAAAACGCAAGGTAAGCAACCATACGAAACATGTGTAAAAGACCTCCACACTCACAAATTCTTCCGCATGCACCGTATAGCAAAGCAATGCGCTAACCAAACTGCAATATGTGCAGGACCAAAAAAGAGCTATGGATATGGTGTCAAAAGATGCCAATTTACAAACGCTAGAAGTAGTCGAGTCCCCATTGTTTGACCTGGAGATAAGGGGAGTTCCTGCATTGAAATTTATGGGCGACCTGGTCTGGCGTTAATGAACAACGCTGGGATTAGCAAATCCTGGATTTGTGTAGTGAGAACACTTAATCACTGTAATTTTATGGATTGATGAACATCCAAACAGTTGTACATCGCTACGCAACATTCTAGTCCGTCTCCTTGCAGCAGTGACGAAGTCACAGCCGTTATTCATAAACAATTACGACAAGCATAGCGTGACCCAATACTGCTTCGAAAGAGGCAAGAATGCGTATATGTTGTTCCAAATTCATACATTCAACACCAGCATCTCAAATTCAATCTGCGTCGCAACGAACAGGTGTAAAGAATTTTCTCTTCATCAAACCAGTTCCGCGCACCCAAACTTCGCTAATGAAAAGCATGTCCCTCTTCTGATATCTAGCTGCACAACCTAACATGGATCAATCTTTTACTGAACTGTGAACTTGCATTCTTCAAAGAACGTATTACCCACAACGGTATAATGCGATTAATCTAAAGCATACCTAGCCGCACACGCCACCTTGCCATCATCAACATGAAATGAAGTACATCGACAAAACAATCTGACGTACATGTCACGAGAGAATGCAGAGGCGGAATACTCATTCGAAACGCACGAAACCGGAACTGTACTAGAGACCGCAACCCGCAAACCCATCTCAATCCTGAAAGACGCTCATGCGAACTAAATAAAACCGGCAACACACCGTGCCTTTATCAACAAAAGCAGACTATGGCCGCAGGCCGCCCGAACAAGGCCATGACCTGTGGGGACTATTCTGACAATGGCCGTAGCGCGTCCTCACAGGCCCAAATCAGGAAGGGGGACATTTTCATGCTCTTGGATGGAGACGGCAGGTGATTCTTGATTCGAGTTGTTATTATTACTACTCCTGTTATTCGTATTGCCATTATTGTCATTATCTTGCTTTGCTTTAAGAGTGTGTGCGCGCTGAGGGGGGGTGCTAGTGTATCCTGATTTGTGAGGATTGGAGCAGGTGGGTGATGTGTGAGGGAGAATTTGGTCTCCGGGCGCGTCACAGGGTGAAAGTGTGGTCGGAGGGAGGGTGGCGTTGCGGTGGTTCGATCTGTTGAGGTCAGTGAATCTCAGCTGCCCGAGAGGAAGAAGAGGAGGAGGAGGAGGAGGAGGAGGAGAAGGTGGGGTGCAGTGGGGGATTCCGTAAAGTGGGAGTTAGGGATAGCAGGGTAGCATGCCGACGGCATCTGGTCGATGCAGGCGTACCTTCACCTTCACCGACGAGGCTGCGGCAGCAGTGGGGGGGGAGGGAGGAGGAGGTTGTGGGGGAGTGGGTGAGTAGCTGGGTCATAGCCGTGAGGTGGGGTGAGGGATTTGGCTTGCAGGGTTGAGAGCGGGACGTAGTGGGAGGGAGGGCGCGTGATGGAAGGGGCGGGCAAAGGCTTCGATGTGAGGTTTGTGGGACGGCTGCAGTCGGAATTTGGCGGGGCGAGCGGGGTGAAGGGGTGTGGGAGCACTCCCACGATCAATGCTGCGGCGCATCCTCCGCATCCCACACAGTCTCAGCTGCACCAGTCGCGGTATGTGGGATACCCGTCGACGCCTCACCCGTTCACTGTGAAGAGGGAGGCGTCTCCGTCTGTGTCCGAGTCGTCAATGAGATCGAGGGAGTCTTACTCGCTGGAGGTGAGCATGCAAGACGCGGTGACGTCGCCCAGTCCCGCAAGCGTTTCGGGGTCGGGGTCGGGGCAGGGTCGTGGGATGGGCAGTCCGGGGCCCAATTTTAGCACAGACGTGAATCAGATGCCGGACACCCCTCCGCGACGAAGAGGGCACCGGCGTGCGCAGTCGGAAAGCGCATTCCGAGTTGCGGACGATGCGTCGTTCGAGAGCGAGGCTGGGGTGCACGGATCGGAAATTCCGACCGTTTCCGACGACGGTGCAGAGGATCTGTTTTCGATGTACATTGACATGGAGCAGATAAACAGTTTGATCGGGACATCGGAGCAAGCGGGTGCAATGAAATCGGGTGGTGAAGGGGGCAATGCGCCTCCTCCGCCTGGTCATCATGCTCGGAGTTTGTCCGTGGACGGAGGGCTGGGGAACTTGACCGGCAACAGGACGGGCGTGGGTGTGGGTGGTGGTGGAGGAGGCAGCGATTCGATGGCATCGGAAGCTCGGCGGGCGCGGCACCAGCACAGTAGCTCGATGGACGGGTCGACCTCTTTCAAACACGACCTGTTTGGCGAATTCGGAGGGGACACGAAGAAAGTGATGGCTTCGGCGAAGCTGTCGGAGATAGCGCTGATCGATCCGAAGCGTGCCAAGAGGTGAGAATTTCGACGAGCGGTCGTGCTGTGGATGGGGTTGTTGCATTTGGTCCACATTGCGGTGCTGTCGTTGCGGGTGAGGGGTCGAACGAGCGGTAAGCGGCGCGCTCAAGTCGGGTGTAAACTTGGTGAGATGGGGGACAGTCTGGGTGTTGAGGACCGCCGCGACTGCAGTGAGCATGTTACCTGGGTGTGGATTAGAGCAGGATGTGTTGTTTCGTCGTCTGACATGGAGCACGTGACGGGTCAGGATATTGGCGAATCGGCAATCAGCAGCCCGTTCGAAGGAGCGGAAGGTGCGATACATCTCGGAACTGGAACGCAAGGTGCAGGGTCTGCAAACAGAAGCTAAAACGCTGTCTGCCCAACTTGCGATGCTGCAGGTGTGTATCCGGCATGCTTTTGTCTTGTGTGCGTGACGTGGTGAACGCAGTGGGGGATGCGGTGATTGTCCGAACAGCAGCGGAGCGGGTTTGGATGGGTAGGCGTTGGGTATGGTGAGCTTGAGGGGTGGACGGAGTGTAGGTGAGTAGCGGAGCTAAGGCGTATGGTGTGTACTGGTGCAGAAGGATACAGGTGGTCTGGCGACAGAGAATGGCGAGCTGAAGTTGCGGCTGCAGGCTATGGAGCAACAAGCTCATCTACGTGATGGTAGTTCCTGGGAGCCTGTTTGGGATAATTGCGGGTGGGTGTTTTGAGGGAGGGAGCACGTTGTGAGCAGTTATGGTGGATGTGCTGAGGCAGGAGCAAGTGATGGTGTGTGTTCGAGGATAATGATGCGAGGTTGAAGTTGGTTTGTGTTGCGAGGATGGGCAGGAATGCACGAGGGTTTGTGTTTGTTGTGGCTTGCTATGTTTGGTTGGGTGAATCGGTGTGGTGGTGGGTTGGTTGCACCTCGTGTATGTGCGTGATATTGGTGAAAGTGTGAGGACAGGAAGAAATAGGTGTAAACGTGTGGAGGTTTGGTTGGCGGATGCGTGTCCGTAGATGTTGATGTAGAGGGGAGACGATGATGTGGGCATTGATGCCGTGTGTGGGGTCGAGGGGAAGGAGCAGGGCGGGCGTGGTGAGGCTGACTGGGTGATTGTGGCGTGCAGCGTTGAACGAAGCGTTACGAGAGGAGGTTCAGAGGCTGAAAGTAGCAACAGGTCAGGTGAGCAGCGGGAGCGGGCAGAGTTTGAGCATGGGCGGTCAGCACGTGTTTCAGATGCAGAGCCAATCGTTCAATCCGCAACAGTTGCAGCAAGTGCAACCAGCGTTGAACAATGCGGCGCAGCAGAAGCAGCAGCAGATGCAATCGGATTACTTGCAGCGCGGCACATACAATGTTTCGAGCGGTTTCATGAAGAGCGAAGAACCGAGCATCGCAGTGAGTCATGCGAGCAGTGCGTCATTTGGATGATGGGCGCGGTCGGGAGCCACAGGCTGTTTGGAGAACAGAAGGCACGCGAAGAAGGCAGCTGGAGGCTGCGATTCTTGGTGGTTGCAGGACGCAGTGTCCGGGACAAACCTGAGAAGGGTTGGGCGTCGAAAGCCTCACCCGAGTGATTCACACTGAAGTGGCTTGTGCCGCGGTGACCAAGCTTGCGAAGCAGGTTGGGTGGAGTGGGTTTCGCTGGGGAAGAGGGAGGTCGGGAGGCGGAGATGACATGCGCAGTGAGGTGAACGTGAGGGAGGTGGCGGTGAGAGGCGTAGCAGGCGACGCGGACGGTGGTGGTGACGTTTGTGGGACGGGAGCAGTGAAAGCGTGGTGGGGTGGAGAGAGGTGTGATGGTGCAGGGCGCGACTATGTGGGGGAGCTGTGTGAGACGCCAGGGGGTTGTGTGCAAAGCAGGAGGCCGTGTTCGATTCTGGGCCCTTGCAGGTGACGTTGGGAGAGTGGTGGTGCAGCGTGGGGACGATGGGCGTCTTACACATGTAGACGTGCCTCTGCCGACGCATTGTGGAGGTGGTGGAGGGGGTAGGTGGTGGGGTGAAAGAGGCGAGTCGCGGGCTGTGGGTGTCATGGAAGGTCCATCCGAAGCGAGTAAGAGAAGCCGTGACGTGACGTGACGGCGTGGATGGACAAGGAGCGGTGGTGCCTGTGCGTGGAGGTGATGCGGGTGAAGGTGGTAGTGCATGGAGGTTGTTGGGAGCAGACTCGAATCGAACTGGGTTGAATTCTGGTGGACGTTGCCTGATTGCTGCGGTGTAGTCACGCATTGAGGAGTGCTGGGATTTGTTGGATGTTCGATTTCTGTGTCTGCAGTCACGATTCGACCACCCTTCGTCAGGATCGGTTCCTTTTGGGGAGGAGGTTCGGTTGATCTTGTTTGGTTTTTAGGGAATAATTTACATCTTAAGAGTCACTAACTCTCGAAGGACATGAACCGATTCTGTGAAGAAGTCGACCAGGGGAAGATATGGAGACTGGGCACATTTGTACCTTATGACCTAAAAGGTTACCTACACTACAGAGACGAGTTATCATGGCGTGATGGCATTTTCTTAGTTTCATAGTGTACAGGTCCATGTAGAAGAGCACGAATTAGTTCAATGCAGCATGAAATTCAGCGACAGTTCTGCGCATGCACTACCGAAACGAGCATCACAGAGAGGAATAGGTATGTGCTTTAAGAAGTCAATCATCGTCAAACAAGCATGAGATACTTTCTGTCTAACTGCAGTCGAGGTGTCATATTGTGCTGCTGTGGTATAGTTAGAAGGCGTAGATAAATCACCATATACACAAGAAAATCTTGTGTGCCATCTTCAGAGGTGATGAATTACTTATTCGTTACTGAATAAATTAGGAAGGTGTTGTATTAACGAGAGATGCAGTAGAAAGTGCTCATCATCTTAACACCCTTTTTAAAGATATATTAGGGGCATGGGAATTGTTACAAAGTCTACTAGCGAATTACTTAGTGAAGTATTATGGTTTGGTAGTTGTGTGGATTATTATGTAGGTCAGTGGTAGTCTAGAATTTGAAGTAATTGACATTTTGTTTCTATTTTTATTTTGTCTCTATTTCCTACAGTATTGTAAGATATCCATGATACATTTCATCTATAATGTGGATTGGTGTTATTTTTTATTATTTTATTGGTTTTTTAAAAAAAGATCATCATTTTTTTCCTCATATTCTATGAGTCTTATTTAGATAAGTTTCTTTGCTTCATTATTGTATAATATTCCATTTTAGTAAGTGAATGATTTACATTAGATCTACATGGTTCATAGGTATGTGTCTTTGAATAGTAATCATGTAGTATTAAAGTGTTTATACCTTGAGTATTAAATTATGTATTAATAATTTGTTGCTATTTAAATGCTTGATGTTGTTATATTACCTGTCTTATTTGGGAATGCATTTTGTTGTGGAAGATAAAGTTGTATTTTCCCACTAATAAAAATCTAATAATTCTAATGAAATTTTAAATAAATTCCAATTAAATCTTAACAATTCTTAATCAATTCCTAATCAAATCTTAAAGATTTTATTTTTTTTATTTTTTTATTTTTTTTAAATCACAAAAAATCTTAAAGAAATTCTAAAGAAACTTAACAGAAATCTAAATAAAATCTTAGCAATTCTAAGAAATTCCGAACTAAACCCTAATTGAATCTTAACCAAATCCTAAGTAATTTCTAACAAATCCTAATGAAATCCTAGAAAAACTTTAATCAAATCTTAACAAATCCTAATGAAATTCTAATCAAATTTGAATCAAATTGTTATCAATTCTAAATAAATTATAAAAAATCTTAATCAAATTCTAATAAGATTTGAATCAAATTGTTATCAATTCTAAATAAATTATAAAAAAATTTAATCAAATTCTAATCAAATTGTTATCAATTCTAAATAAATTATAAAAAATCTTAATCAAATTCTAATCAAATTCTAATCAAATTCTAAATAAATCCAAATAAAATCCTAATCAAATCCTAACCAACTCTAACCAAATCTTGTAGTAGATTTAAAACCTCAATAATTAATGAATTAATTATTGATCTTGATTCAAAATTTTCACACTTCTCAATCTACTAGTTGACAACAAGTACATAAAATTTAAAGAGAATTAAACTTTTAAATTTGGAGAAAAAATTCTTAATCCGCTTAGATGTCAATTATCTTCTTTTTTCAACCTTGATGTCAATCTTCTATCATCATAGCTCTTTTTTGAAATGTTCACTTGCTCTAAATATTTGCATAAGTATTAGAAACTAAATCAACTATCAGCTCAAAAAAAAATTGTTTCAATCTAACTAGCAAATTGCTTAAAATCACAAAATTCCTCATTGATTTTCAAAACACAAATCTTGAGATCCTAACCCACTTGAATTCTAATAACCTTTGATTTAACTATACAATTAAGCTCAAATTCACAACACACATCTAAACACAACTATTTTTACAAATACACAAATTTTCACTTATAGATTTATTATAAAATTTATAAAATTCTCCAAAATATGAACCTATTTTATTTTTCAAAAATCAAAGTCATTTGAATAGAATCATGACTTTGCATAGCTCTCACAAAGTTATTATAAACTCAAAAACCTTTAAACTAATAATCAAAGAAATCCTATCAAGTCTGCTCTCCAATCAATAAAAGAACCCTTCATTTTCTATAGGCACATGGTTTTGCACCCTAGGGTTTGGTTTTAATTCTAGTTTATAACCAATCCTCTCTAGATATCATTCTAAGATTTTTTTAAGTTATTATTGCTATAAGCTATTCTTTACTTTTATCTAAAGATGCCTATAGTATTATTTTTGAATTATTTTAGCAATAATTCTTTGCAAATAGTTAAGTAGCCCAATAGATGTTTAATTTTCTAAAATATCTTTAATTTCTTGTTTTAATAGTAGGATAACATTTCTATTAGTGGCGCTTAAGAATAATGTATCTTATTATATTATTAGATTAACCATGTTAAAATAGTTAGTCCTTATGGCATCCTAGTAGCATTTTTAAAATTCAATTATAATCTTGATTATTCTAGAAGATTTTTTTTAGGGCCAATTTTTTAATAGCATCTTTTATTAAAAATAATTATCCAAGATTATTATTTATGTGATAGTAATATTTTTTTGTTTATGGTTAAATATAATTTTTGGTTAAAAAGTATATTTGATGTTTTATAAAGTCTTTTATAAAAGTCAAAATAAAAAGAAATGTATAGGTTTTTTAAACCATGTATTTTTTATTTTTTATTTTTTTAATTTGGTGATTTTTGAATTGGGTCTTGTTTTTTTAATTATTTTAAAAAATTCTTTAGTATATACAACTCCTATTAAATTCTTATTCTTGTATATTGCTACTTTATTTTCTATTCTTCAATTTCTTGAAATTTTCTTAATATTAATACTAAATGGATTCATTAGATATAAGAGTAGAATTATTTTAAAGTAATTTTTTTTTTAAATTGATTTTTTTTTTTTTTTTTTTTTTTTTCTATTATAAAGAAAGATCTTTTCTTTATAATTTTTTTTATAAAATTATATAAATTAGTTTAATTATATTTAATAATAGTGTGCTTTAATAGCAATGGTCTAAATTGTTTTATTTGCATGTTAGGTAATAATAATTTTTTAAATATTAAATTTACTTTATATATATATATATTTTATAAATATTAAATAGAATTAAAATTTAATTCCACTGATAGATTATTAGATAATATTGAGTCTCCTCTAATACAATAATTTAATATATATATATATATATATATATATATTTTAAAATTTAAAATTGGCATGTAATTAGTTTTATCTATCTAAGAATTTATTTATTTATTTATTTATTTATTTTCAAAAATACATTAATCTATTTCTAATAAAAAAATAGTATTCTATAAGATGTTTTGTTTTAAAATTTTTCAAAGGTCTTTTGGTCATAAAATCCTTATGTTGGTTGAAAATTCGTCATTAGAAGATTTTGTAATATTCCAATCTTTTGCTATTTTCTAAAAAAATTCTAAATATAAATAATTTATAATAATTTTATATTTTTCTTATTTTTCTTGAGATATGGTGGATACATATATTTTAATTATGCCTACTTTGCATCTTAATATATACTCTCCATAATTTACTTTGTTTAATAATAAATTTATATTTTCTATCATATATTTGATATATATATATATATATATATATATATATATATATATATATAATATAATTTTTATTTATCACATTTAGATTTCTTACAAAGATTAGGACTACTTCTATGATAAAAACTTGATCTTAACTAGAATATAATGTCTAATTAATATGCTCAACTACCACATATCTTATGTTGTTGTATTACAAAAATATCACATTATAAGAATGCACTATGTAGATATTTTTTTAATTAAAGAATCAATTTAGGATTATTTATCTTTCAAATATTATAGAATAACTTTTTCTTTTTTATTTAATATAATGAAATCGAAGAATGTATTTGTAATCAATTAAAATATAATTTGATAATTTAGATCTTAATTTTTTAATCTTATAGATGATGGAGAAATTGCCATGTATTGGTTTGGTTGGAAGGCACTTTGTAATGAATTGATGCCCTCTAACTTCAAGAAAAAAAAAAACCTTTGCTAAAGTTTAAGTGCATTAATATATTAAAATCTAAAATATATTTAGTAGTCATAATAAAAGTGCAATTAAACTAAACCTACCATCAGATGGATGCAATTATATTGTCTAATATTATTACCAATAATATTGTGTGTAGAACCATTATATTATTTTGTCTTTGTTCTAGGTCCTCTTAAAATTGTTAATATGTTTCTTGTTTTTTTTCTTCTTTTAATACAAAGTGGTGAGATTTTAAATTATTTTCTAAGTCTTGTTGTTCCAAAATGTATCATTGCGTATTCGACTAGATCCATCTCATTCTTAGTAGAGGTCTTTATAATTTTTTTTGTAAAGAACCATTATCTATGTTGATATTTTTTTTATTAAATTTTTTTATTATAAAAAAATATTTTTGTTTTGCAATAAGAAGATGTGATATTTTTTATTGAGAAAAAAAGCAAGAAAAAGTAGAAGATTCTTGTGGCTTTTTTAAGTATAATTTTTAAGTTCTAATAAGCATCAAGTACTTATTAAAGAGACAACTACATGCCATTTTATAAGATAAAGTTTAATATTATAAAATTAATTTTAGTGATTAAATATTTATAAGAATATAGATTATTTATAATAAAGAATAATTATATAATTATACACTAATCTATATCTATTGTTGAAAGCGGTTGTTGGATAATATATAAAATCAAAGTATACTTTAATTTCTTGACAATTTTTACATTTTATGTGTTGTTGTATAAACAAAGATTGTTACACACAACAAATTGAGTGCCACAACCAACATCAAATATGCAATCAAAAACTAAACAAGAATACATAACAAGCACTCCCTCAAATGAATTCAAAGTTATATCACTCTCTATAAATCAAGTGTCTCTCACTTCACCAACAAAGAATCAAAGAGCGTAAGCATGTAAAAGAACACAAAGCTTTATTCAATGATTAAACCATCACTTATAAGCAAATCCTTGTAATACAAGCTCTTCCAAAAGAGCAACAAAATTTGACTTGATAAGAATGTCAAGTCAAGGAATTTTCTCTATATATGCATGTAAATCCTAAGTTGGATGAATTCTAAAATTTAAATGAAATCCATCTAAAACTAACATGGTCTCTTATAGGAGTTCAATTAACAATTCAATTTAATGTGGGATGGCACCTAATACCACTTCATGTAACAATATATTCAATACAACCTCTTTAATACTTTTTTATCCTAATATTACATACAATAGAAATAAATGTGTATATTAATTTCTAAATTCAATCTAATCTTCTAATTATTATTCTTTTAATTAATTTTTATTCAAATCTATTTAATTCGATTCTAATAAATTTAAATCCTAAATTTAAAAAATATCTTAATTTAAATCTTAATTTTTTAAAATTTATAATAAAAACTAATAAATACTAAATTTTAAAAAATATATTTATAAACCATACATCCAAATAAATCTTAAAATAATTCTAACAATTCTAAATTTTTAAAATCCAAATTATATATTATATATTTAAAAATATTATAAAAATATTATAATATTTATAAATTTAAGTCTAAATTCTAATATTAAAAATCTTAAGAAAATCCTAATAAATCCTACAAATCCTAAATCTAATAAATTTTAATCTTGAATTATAATACTAGATTTTTTTATAGAATCCAAATAATCTTTAATCTAAAAAATTCTAATTATAAATCTTAATTTTTAAGAAATCATAAATAGTCCAAATAAACTTAATTCTAGCAAATATCAATTATAATCTTAATCCAAAGAAAATCCTAACAAATTTCTTATAAATCTTAATTTTTTAATATATTATTTTTATTTTTATTTTTATTTTTAAAAAAAAATTGTTAATAGAATTAGTTAATAATCATCAATTAAACTTGTCTTTGGTGTTTATGTAATGAACTCATTCTTCTTAACAAATATTTTAGCTCTTTTAAAAAATTCAATTAGTACTATTTGTTTAGTACATATTTAAAATAAAAAAATAAAAAAAAAATAATCTATAATTAATACTTCTTCCAATCTTTTCTTATACAACTTTGTGATCAATCATACTTTGGATTTTTTTTTTAAATTACTACCTTCCTTGACTACTTTGTTGTGTAGCAACCTAGCATTGCTCTATTATTGCTAACTCTTTCTTAATGTATTCAAAAGTATCTTATCTCAAAGTGGTGCCACTCCTTGCACCAACTTCTTTGCCATTGTATCTTAAATTAGACCACTTGATTAATCTAAACTAATAGATAGCTATATTGTTATCAAACTAAACAAAAAGGGTGTAACTCAACTAAGGTATTAATCACTAAATTCATGCACAATGCACTAGTTTCATAAATTTGACTATAATGTAAGAGGCATATCCAACACTTGCCACATTAATTCTTCTTGGAATTGGTGGCTTATTTTTTTATTACTTTCCTTCAATTTGCTAACTCAAAATTATTTTTTTAATACATATTTTTTTTAAAAATCTTAGATACCACCTTATGAGATTTATTTTGCTATATATATTAATATGTACTTCATTAAATCTTTTATTCCTTGTATTTTTCTAATATCCTTTCTTCTATCAACTTCTATAAGACAACTCTATAGAAAAATAATTTTAAAAAAGTAAATTAACTTAATTATACATTATTATAATAATTAATAGTGATATTAATCTGCAAATTTATCAATTTGACTCGTATTACAAACCTCTAAAATATTATCAAAGTTACCATTTTGTTTTTGAAAATCCACTTGTAGTAGTATTACATTATTTGATATGATTTTCTCTACTTTAAAGCTAGGAGCTGAGTTTTATTAATGTAATATAGCCAATTGCTACTTTGGTTGTGTTGTTGCTAATCCGTACCACATTTATGTTGATCTTGTATATCATGGATAGTTGATATAATAACCAAGCTTCTTCAATTTGAATTGTATGTCTTTTAGATTGACTTGTTAATGTATTTAAAAGCAGGATGATTTTATGCCACCAAAATATTAGCTCTCTATGCATCTCACTTTATAAAGCTATTGTATACTAGACATTATTAAATATTATTCTAACCTACAAATTAAATTTGTAGTGTATCCAAATATGTTTGATAATCTGAGTTGATCTCTAGTATCTTTTCATATACACTTCCGTCTATGCAAAGGTTATCTTGGTAACCTTTAAAACCAATTGTCACTTTATGGTAATTGAAGTTTAATCTTGAAGATTGTTGTAGAAGTTCTCCATACATATTCTCCATATATATTCTCCATGCACATTCATTTGTATCTAATATTATTTATATAGGACAAATTGGACAAGTTGTGTTGTTTATTACTTTATATAGGACAAGTTTGCAATGTCCTATATAAAGGCCTAACAATTTTTTTCTTTTTTTAAAAATTAAATTAGTTGCTTTAATTTTAATATTCAAATCAAAATTTTAGAGCTAAAATAGAATCTGAGATTTGTTGTTCTACCATTTTACGTTTATTTTAAAATGATCTTTACATTAAAATTAGATGTCTAGTATTGACACTTGGTTATATTTAACAATATATCTTAAAATAACAACATACTTAATATCAACATTTTCTTACTTTATCATGTATTTATAATAGTTGTATTTTTATTAAAAAGCTTTTGTAAAACTATGAATACATTTTAGACTGTATAAAAAGACCTTAGCAAAATGAAAGTGTTCACCAATGTATTCTATAATAGTAGTGGTATTGATAGTATCAAATTTTAAACATAAATTCATTGGATGTAAATTTAAGAATTAATGTCACTTCTATTAAATCCATGTTTACATGACATAATATACAAGTGGTAATTATCTACTCCAATTGTTACCAAGTCTATATTGAAAGCTTACATAGTGCACCACTTCTTAATATATTACACCAAAAAAATCCTAAATATGCAATTGCTTAATGAAAAAAAATTAAATTTCATATTTAACAAAGCAAACATATTCAAGACTTACACTATTCTTTTAGATCCCCAAATTCAATTACAAAAATGACGTTCAAATGACCTCAGCGATACAACCAATACCATTAGAAGGCAAGAGTACTGATCTCACCAGACTGATCATAAAAACCTCATGTACAACTTGATGGATTCTTAAAAACAGCCAGTTGCAATTCAACATTCTAAACACACTGTTCCCGTCATCCATATTTCAATCACCAACAACACAATTAGTATATCTTCAATGTTCCTCATCATCATCAATATCTCCATTCACAAGAAACCGATCCTGACGAAGGGTGGTCGAATCGTGACTGCAGACACAGAAATCGAACATCCAACAAATCCCAGCACTCCTCAATGCGTGACTACACCGCAGCAATCAGGCAACGTCCACCAGAATTCAACCCAGTTCGATTCGAGTCTGCTCCCAACAACCTCCATGCACTACCACCTTCACCCGCATCACCTCCACGCACAGGCACCACCGCTCCTTGTCCATCCACGCCGTCACGTCACGTCACGGCTTCTCTTACTCGCTTCGGATGGACCTTCCATGACACCCACAGCCCGCGACTCGCCTCTTTCACCCCACCACCTACCCCCTCCACCACCTCCACAATGCGTCGGCAGAGGCACGTCTACATGTGTAAGACGCCCATCGTCCCCACGCTGCACCACCACTCTCCCAACGTCACCTGCAAGGGCCCAGAATCGAACACGGCCTCCTGCTTCGCACACAACCCCCTGGCGTCTCACACAGCTCCCCCACATAGTCGCGCCCTGCACCATCACACCTCTCTCCACCCCACCACGCTTTCACTGCTCCCGTCCCACAAACGTCACCACCACCGTCCGCGTCGCCTGCTACGCCTCTCACCGCCACCTCCCTCACGTTCACCTCACTGCGCATGTCATCTCCGCCTCCCGACCTCCCTCTTCCCCAGCGAAACCCACTCCACCCAACCTGCTTCGCAAGCTTGGTCACCGCGGCACAAGCCACTTCAGTGTGAATCACTCGGGTGAGGCTTTCGACGCCCAACCCTTCTCAGGTTTGTCCCGGACACTGCGTCCTGCAACCACCAAGAATCGCAGCCTCCAGCTGCCTTCTTCGCGTGCCTTCTGTTCTCCAAACAGCCTGTGGCTCCCGACCGCGCCCATCATCCAAATGACGCACTGCTCGCATGACTCACTGCGATGCTCGGTTCTTCGCTCTTCATGAAACCGCTCGAAACATTGTATGTGCCGCGCTGCAAGTAATCCGATTGCATCTGCTGCTGCTTCTGCTGCGCCGCATTGTTCAACGCTGGTTGCACTTGCTGCAACTGTTGCGGATTGAACGATTGGCTCTGCATCTGAAACACGTGCTGACCGCCCATGCTCAAACTCTGCCCGCTCCCGCTGCTCACCTGACCTGTTGCTACTTTCAGCCTCTGAACCTCCTCTCGTAACGCTTCGTTCAACGCTGCACGCCACAATCACCCAGTCAGCCTCACCACGCCCGCCCTGCTCCTTCCCCTCGACCCCACACACGGCATCAATGCCCACATCATCGTCTCCCCTCTACATCAACATCTACGGACACGCATCCGCCAACCAAACCTCCACACGTTTACACCTATTTCTTCCTGTCCTCACACTTTCACCAATATCACGCACATACACGAGGTGCAACCAACCCACCACCACACCGATTCACCCAACCAAACATAGCAAGCCACAACAAACACAAACCCTCGTGCATTCCTGCCCATCCTCGCAACACAAACCAACTTCAACCTCGCATCATTATCCTCGAACACACACCATCACTTGCTCCTGCCTCAGCACATCCACCATAACTGCTCACAACGTGCTCCCTCCCTCAAAACACCCACCCGCAATTATCCCAAACAGGCTCCCAGGAACTACCATCACGTAGATGAGCTTGTTGCTCCATAGCCTGCAGCCGCAACTTCAGCTCGCCATTCTCTGTCGCCAGACCACCTGTATCCTTCTGCACCAGTACACACCATACGCCTTAGCTCCGCTACTCACCTACACTCCGTCCACCCCTCAAGCTCACCATACCCAACGCCTACCCATCCAAACCCGCTCCGCTGCTGTTCGGACAATCACCGCATCCCCCACTGCGTTCACCACGTCACGCACACAAGACAAAAGCATGCCGGATACACACCTGCAGCATCGCAAGTTGGGCAGACAGCGTTTTAGCTTCTGTTTGCAGACCCTGCACCTTGCGTTCCAGTTCCGAGATGTATCGCACCTTCCGCTCCTTCGAACGGGCTGCTGATTGCCGATTCGCCAATATCCTGACCCGTCACGTGCTCCATGTCAGACGACGAAACAACACATCCTGCTCTAATCCACACCCAGGTAACATGCTCACTGCAGTCGCGGCGGTCCTCAACACCCAGACTGTCCCCCATCTCACCAAGTTTACACCCGACTTGAGCGCGCCGCTTACCGCTCGTTCGACCCCTCACCCGCAACGACAGCACCGCAATGTGGACCAAATGCAACAACCCCATCCACAGCACGACCGCTCGTCGAAATTCTCACCTCTTGGCACGCTTCGGATCGATCAGCGCTATCTCCGACAGCTTCGCCGAAGCCATCACTTTCTTCGTGTCCCCTCCGAATTCGCCAAACAGGTCGTGTTTGAAAGAGGTCGACCCGTCCATCGAGCTACTGTGCTGGTGCCGCGCCCGCCGAGCTTCCGATGCCATCGAATCGCTGCCTCCTCCACCACCACCCACACCCACGCCCGTCCTGTTGCCGGTCAAGTTCCCCAGCCCTCCGTCCACGGACAAACTCCGAGCATGATGACCAGGCGGAGGAGGCGCATTGCCCCCTTCACCACCCGATTTCATTGCACCCGCTTGCTCCGATGTCCCGATCAAACTGTTTATCTGCTCCATGTCAATGTACATCGAAAACAGATCCTCTGCACCGTCGTCGGAAACGGTCGGAATTTCCGATCCGTGCACCCCAGCCTCGCTCTCGAACGACGCATCGTCCGCAACTCGGAATGCGCTTTCCGACTGCGCACGCCGGTGCCCTCTTCGTCGCGGAGGGGTGTCCGGCATCTGATTCACGTCTGTGCTAAAATTGGGCCCCGGACTGCCCATCCCACGACCCTGCCCCGACCCCGACCCCGAAACGCTTGCGGGACTGGGCGACGTCACCGCGTCTTGCATGCTCACCTCCAGCGAGTAAGACTCCCTCGATCTCATTGACGACTCGGACACAGACGGAGACGCCTCCCTCTTCACAGTGAACGGGTGAGGCGTCGACGGGTATCCCACATACCGCGACTGGTGCAGCTGAGACTGTGTGGGATGCGGAGGATGCGCCGCAGCATTGATCGTGGGAGTGCTCCCACACCCCTTCACCCCGCTCGCCCCGCCAAATTCCGACTGCAGCCGTCCCACAAACCTCACATCGAAGCCTTTGCCCGCCCCTTCCATCACGCGCCCTCCCTCCCACTACGTCCCGCTCTCAACCCTGCAAGCCAAATCCCTCACCCCACCTCACGGCTATGACCCAGCTACTCACCCACTCCCCCACAACCTCCTCCTCCCTCCCCCCCCACTGCTGCCGCAGCCTCGTCGGTGAAGGTGAAGGTACGCCTGCATCGACCAGATGCCGTCGGCATGCTACCCTGCTATCCCTAACTCCCACTTTACGGAATCCCCCACTGCACCCCACCTTCTCCTCCTCCTCCTCCTCCTCCTCCTCTTCTTCCTCTCGGGCAGCTGAGATTCACTGACCTCAACAGATCGAACCACCGCAACGCCACCCTCCCTCCGACCACACTTTCACCCTGTGACGCGCCCGGAGACCAAATTCTCCCTCACACATCACCCACCTGCTCCAATCCTCACAAATCAGGATACACTAGCACCCCCCCTCAGCGCGCACACACTCTTAAAGCAAAGCAAGATAATGACAATAATGGCAATACGAATAACAGGAGTAGTAATAATAACAACTCGAATCAAGAATCACCTGCCGTCTCCATCCAAGAGTATGGTAATCCTCACCGCACGCCAACCATGAGGATCAGTATCTAAATTGCACACACGGCAGCACGGACCTTTGCAGAGCTCAAGCATGCCTTACCTTCCCTCTTTCGAGCTCGTCTATCCGGAACCGTCCTTTCTAGCCTTAACCAACTCAACAACGACCGCCCGACCTCCTGGAGCTCACACCCTGAAATCCTGCCGATGCAACCGTGAAAGGGCAAGGGAGAGTAAGCCGTCAAGCGCCGCGAGACGCGCATCTTAAGAGCACCCACTGTAGGTTCGTCAGGACTTCCGGCAGACAAGGTGGAACATGCCCTCACTACCCCCCTTGATTACCTCCCTCTCCCTGCAGACTCGCCTTCACTCCGCAATAAAATCTTGCCTTGACCACCGTTTCCTTCCGCAATGGTCAGGTCAGTTGCTACGACGCCAGAATTTTCGATCTTTCCCTCTACAACCTGCTCCACCTTCGCCAGATCTGCCCCCCGAGAGGCCTGAGCCTCACTTTGGCGGCCTCCGCGGCTGTCTTGTCGGTGTAAGTACGAGTTTGTTGTCGGGTCTATTCTGATCCCGTGAGCTACTTTTTAGGATTAAGATGGGTTTGCGGGGCAGCGGTACTGCAGGACAGTTCTGGTTTCGTGCGTTTCGAATGAGTATTCCGCGCTATGCATTCTCTCGTGACACGTACCACCTGGGATTGTTATGTTTATGTACTACTCCATCTCTCATTCTGATGACGGTAACGTGGTGTTTCGGGCTGCGTCTAGTTTGGGATATTATACTAATATTGTTTAGGATAGTTTTTGTGTGAATATAGTGTGCAATTCCACTGTTTAGTGTGAGATGGGTCTCGATGATGTTGCCCATTTTTGATGATGTAAGAGTGATGGGATTTTCATCAGTGAAGTGATTGATCATGAGAATTTTTTCCATACCATTAATTGTTGCTTTGTGGATTGGATTACAGATTCGGCTGTTTGAGGCTCTCAAATTGTGACGACATCTGAAAAAAATTTATCATGTTTTGGATTATGGACAAGGGTTCTATGACTTCGTCACCTCTGCAAGGAGACAGGCGAGATTGTTGTGTGGATGTTGATTCATATCCAGAAAAATTACAATGATAAAGTGCTCTCACTATACAAAATCTGGATTTGCTAATCCAGTCGGAATTGGAAGGAGGTAGAACTTGGTTCAATAAAAGGAGCTTCACCAGGATATTTGTAAGGAATTCTTTTTGTAAGGAATTCTTTGGCCAGAAGCTTTCAGTAATAACCATCATTTGCAAGAAAATTTGGTCAAGAGATAAGTACATAGATGCATGAAAAACATGTTAAACTTGGTTTATACATAATATGATTTATTAAAAAAAAAAAAAAAAAAAAAAAAAAACAATCAGAATTACTGAAACTGGATTGATGTGCATTTTTACTGTGAAATTTACAGTTTTATTCCATTTTCATTGAGTGTTAATATGATTGTAGCATTTTGTTATTCTGTATTTAAATATATACACACACCTTTCAGAAAAAATTGATTTAAATTTTGAAAAAACTAAATCAACTGATATAATTTATTATTCTTATTTTTGTACAAGCTGAATCAAAAAGCCGAAATAAATGGCTTTTAAAAGAAGTGTCATTGAGAAGCTCAGTTAATGAGTATTAGTATAAAGCTTTGTGAATTAGTTTAGGTGGCAAGTTTCTTGAACATAAAACAACAAAAAAAATCTTCTGAATATTGAAGGTTGGATAGAAATATGACTAATGTCATTTGCAGTGTTGTTACAAATATATCTATATATTTCCTATGTTTTTTTTCCTGATTTTTATTTTTAGTTTTTAGTTTTTTTTGTCATTTGTCTTAGTCACTCAATTGTTTTCTTCTGTTTTAAATCAATTGGGATTGATTCTATTAATTTACTCTTTATTCCCTAAAAATGATTAAGTTTGTATACTTAACAGTTTGATATAATTGATCCAAAAAATAAATGACTTTTACCTTGATTAAAATAAAAATAATCATTTCACTATTTCATATATTTTTAGTCTATTTTAATTGATTTTTTGAATTAAATTAAGTTCTAACTTTTTTTTTCTTTTGAAACAAATTATATTTAATTCTTAGTAATTTGGATGTCTTTTAGTGGAATTACATTTATACATATATATATATATATATATATATAAGAATAATAATAATAAAAAGCTGACAACTGCTAACAAGACTTGTTTTTTTACAACAAAAATTGTATAGGTAGATAAGATTTTCTAATTTAAAAAAAATAAAAGAATCGGAATTTTCTTTTAAATTAATGTTTTGACTTCAACAAATCCAATTTTGTATTTTATTTATATTAAAGAATAAAAATTGATGAGATTTATAAATACAAAAATTACACAAACATTCTATTCTATTTCAAGAATCAATAATATTCTATATATTATATAATTATAGCAACTAATTTTAATTATATTTTTTATTTTATTAATTATTTTATTAGGATAGAAGAACAAATTTTTAATCTTTTTCATGTTACCAAAGTAGTGGCTTAGTATGTATATATATATATATATATATATATAACCACAAACATCCATGCACGCATGCATGCATACACATACATACATAAGTTTTAATAATTTTAAAAATATCTAGTAAAATAAATGCAAGATTGACATCAAGTTCAACCATGTCAATTTGTTTTTGCTTGCACTTCTCTGATCTAGTGTTTTTAATTTTTGTAAATCCCTTAGCACAACCTTTCTTTTTTACTTTATACTCTTTTTTTATGCTTTTTGTATTTAAAAAATATATATTTCACTTTTGGTATAAACATCTATGCTAGATAGCGTACTATGAAACTTAAAACAAATACAAGTATCTCAAGATAGTGAGCTTTCACAAAGGATATATTTTTGAAATATAATATTTTGAACCAACACATGCGGCAAACGTAAAGCTCATTTCCAAGAGAATGATGAAGAGAGAAACATTACGAACGCTCAAACTCAAAACAAAAGGAAGATATCGCAACAAATATAAATATTCTTCTTATCACCTCCTCAAAGCGATGGAAACCTGGATAGAAAGCGTCCAAAGGGATCAGGAATATTCGATCCGTGAAAGCGCGACATGCCCTTTGAACGCCGTGCGACTGCGCTGCTTACGTGGACACCCCTAATCTCCTGATGTGGACGCCAAACCCTCTCCACGTGGCGATGTCGACGGACGGAGTCCCCCAGATACCGCGTCCGGCGACGAATCCGTGTACCGACGGAGCCGAAATTGTGGGTACCAGCGTGTGGATACGTACAGCATGCACAACGATGATGCTCCATCCAGTAGGCAGACACAAAATCAGAGACAACGACGACGATGAGGCCTAACAAAGAAGAAGAAGAAGTAGAAGACCCAGAAGAAGAAGAAGAAGAAGAATTCGTCACTGCCGTGCTTTCTATTTTCCATGCGTAAGCAGCATCTTCGGACTCATCCCGTATCGGAGAAATCCAGGATGGCATCTCTGGTAGTATCATGGATCGCTGTAGAGAATCTGGGTGTCAGCCTTTGAGTATTACACGAGAGTTTCACTCGCAAGTCATGACGAAGCTGGTTCATGAGTTTATGAGGACGGTCCCGACATCGGCGAACTGATTGGGTGGTTTTGTCATAAACCTCGATTGTATAAACCCAGGCTGTTGGGTAGTGGTCCGTTTAATTGTGTTCTGCAATGGTTTGCGGTAAGTCGAAGGTGATTGGGGTGATGGTCACGAGACGGAAGGGGTGAGGTGAAGGAAGGGGCTGCGCTTGGGATCTGTTGTGCAGGGGGTGTTGTGTCTGGTTCGGTTTTGTTTTGTTAATTTGGAGGGAGTGTTAGGGTTAGGTAGAGGGGAATTGTAAGGAACGGTTTTGTCGAATTGGGTTACGTGAGGTAGCGGGAAATGGTGAAATTAGACTCGAAGACGTGCATTGAAGCCGCGACAGCTCATTTCTCCGGGTTGCACTTTGACGATGAGTATCCGGTGGGAGCGAACAAGGTCCCTTTCGTCATAGGTGAGCGGAGGAATTGCTCTTCGTTTGAGGGCGGTTTTTTTTTTTTTTTTTTTTTTTTTTTGGCAATAGACGATTCAAAAGTGGTAGCCTTCAGTATGAGGTTTGAGACACGTCTGGGCTTGTGTGTGCAGGTGTGGCGGGAGGTACTGCGTCGGGTAAGGCGACTGTATGTGACATGATCATCCAGCAGCTACATGATCACCGTGTTGTGCTTATCAATCAAGTAAATCTTCCCTCGTTTTTTTGCTTGTTTTGTTTTGTTTTACTTTTGGGTGGGTTTTACTGCACTCTCCTGAATCCAGATGAAATCTGCAGTGAATTCTCACGTTAGAATTGGAGGCCAATTTGCGTCTATATGGTATGAGTTTGCAGATCCTGATATGGTTCAATTTGGGGATGTATCTCTTTGACGATTACTCTTGATTCTATTGTTCTGTAACAGAGTTCTTTCTACCGGGGATTGACACCAGAAGAGAAATCTAATGTGGGAGAATATAACTTCGATCATCCTGGTGCGATCTTTGACCTAATCAATTGGTGTAGCCTTCGTCGTGAATCTGGTTGTTATCAGCTTGTATCAATGAATCGGCCAGGGTAAATGAACTTCACCTGCTTCTGAAAGCTTGTGAGTTATTGCAGATGCGTTTAATACGGAGCAGTTATTGGAATGCCTTAGCCATTTGAAAGCGAATGAACCCATTCAGATTCCTGTTTACGACTTTCTAAAACATCAACGCTTCAGTGATAGGTCCCGGAAGGTACAGTATTTGCCAACTCATTTCGTTAGATTATGTATGTTTTTCTCATTAGGAACTTTATTTGATGTTCAGTGGTCGTATGACTTGGACGTGGAATGTGTTGCCTTGTGTGTAGGTGAATGCATCTGATGTGATCATTATGGAGGGCGTCTTGATCTTCTATGATGCCCGTGTGCGGGAACTGATGAACATGAAGATCTTTGTAGATACAGGTCATCTTTGTTCACTCACTTTAGTTGTTTCCACATAGTTTAAGAACATTATATCTTAAGGTTTTGTTACCAATTCGCACACAGATGTACATCTGTAATGAATTCACTCCTAGGTCAGACTTTCTATGCAAGAAGCTCATACTTCACTGTGCAATACAGACGCGGATGTCAGGTTAGCACGACGGATAAGGAGGGACACTATCGAAAGGGGCAGAGACGTGAATTTTGTGATTGAGCAGGTGAGGTATCAAGGATGATTTGGTAGTTTCTGAGATTAGAACCTAGCTCAAAAATCGATTGTTGATGAAACCACAACGTGCGATTTCTTTTGCACGAGGCCCTTTCCTGCGAAGTGATTGAGGAACCCAACTCCATATTGGTTTCTCGACATAGTGGTTTGTAAAATTGTTTTAGGAAACAGGTTCCAGTTGGTTTAAAATTTCACGATATTTCATTGCGTACCTGAGTTTGAGCTGGCTTAGTTTGTGTGATTGCTGTTTGCAATTTGAGTATTGATAAACTTGGGCAACCGGATGAAGTACATTTGGACGGTGCAGGATAGCCACACACGGAATGAAAATAAGACTAACTTTCGGGGTTGTATGCAGTACGCCAAGTTTGTGAAGCCAGCATTTGATGCTTTCGTATTGCCAACTAAAAAGTATGCGGATGTAATCCTACCTCGCGGAGGAGACAATCTGATTGCTATTGATCTCATAGTCCAACATATCCGCATGAAACTTGGTCAACATGATCTTCGCAAGATATATCCAAATGTGTTTGTTGTACAGTCCACTTTTCAGGTTCGAAAATCCCATTAATAAAATATACAATTAATTCCCGCACCGTCCTCTTTAGTTGGTGTAGGGATTCCTGTTGAATATTGAAGAGTTATAAAGACTTCTAATTATACAGATTTTATTTATTTATTTGTATGTATTAATTAATTAATTTACATTCAATTTAAACACTTAATATTAACTTTATTTTACATGGTGTAAAAGATCTGGTACCAATGCCAGAAGTGACCTTTACATGCTGATAGTTGCAGATTCGTGGAATGCATACCCTCATTCGAGATCGAGAGACTACCAAACACGACTTTATTTTTTATGCTGATCGACTTATTCGTTTGGTAAATTTTTCTCGTCTATTCTAATATGAAGGAAGGATTGTTCACCACCTCAGTGTGCTGCTCTTGTTCTTGGATTGCGTTCGAGCACAACTCTCAAAGAAATGACAATGCGAACGTGCCTTTATGTGCGTAGATTGTGGAGCACGGACTTGGACACTTGCCTTTCACTGAAAAGCAGGTTATCACACCGACCGGTATGATCAATAATCCATTATCAATATGTAGAAGAAATTTTTTTCGGGATATGAAGGAAAGAGCGTCGGTATTTTTGAGTGTAAATGAATGGCCATGTAACCCTCAGATTCATTTGTTAGAACCGTAATCATAAATATTGTGTGAATTTTGTGGAGGTTGAAATTCTTGGTTTCATTTCAAAAGCCTTAGTCTGCAGGTTCAACATACATTGGAGTGGACTTTTGCAAGCAGCTTTGTGGAGTATCCATCATTCGCAGGTGCTGTTTCATCTTTGATACAACCGAATCGGGAAATTGTAATTTATCGAAGAAATATTATTGTTTTTAAATGTCAAGGAGCAGAAATATACGCCACAACGCCGTTATAGTATTACAAATGCTAGTACTCTGGTTCGAATTTTCATTTCTACATACGCTTGGAAGTTGACATTTGGATTTCAGTTCTGAAGTAGGGATCAATTCATTTTGTTGGCACCTGTGTTCAGCGGAGAAAGCATGGAAAATGCTTTACGGGCGTGTTGTAAGGGTGTCAAGATTGGAAAGATTCTCATACATCGGGAAGGGGATGATGGGAAGCAGGTACTCGTCATTTGCTTTGCTTCGCAAAACTATTCAACTATCTTTTCTTTCCCTTAGTTGTTATTAGGCAAGTTTGTGCTGCAAATCATGCAAAAAAAAAACAAACAAACAAACAAAAAAATCTTGATCAGGGTTATGTGTATCTAACAATCTCGAGAAACCTACTTGGCCATGTGTTGTTTATGTTTCTTTAAAATACCAAATGAGATTGAGCTACGGATGATGGTGATGCAGCTAATTTATGAAAAATTGCCCCATGATATTGCTGACCGGCACGTGCTGTTAATGGATCCCATCATGGGGACAGGTATACTTCTCTTGGATATCAAATGTCAAGATGTTAGTGTCAATTAAGTTAAGTTTCGAAAATTATGATCCTGTACCCTTGCAACACGCCCGTAAAGCATTTTCCACTAACGTTGCGATGCTCAATCTCTCTTCATGTTGTTGCTTGGCATTGAACTGCATTTTCAAATACGAATTCCACAAATCTGTGCATACTTTTGTAAACAATTTTCTTTTCCCAACATGGACCAGTTACACTTGCTAACAAAATGGTTAGCGTATTGCTTCTTGTGATTCTCTTGTAGGAAACTGCGCTGTTCAAGCCATTGAGCTGCTGCTTCAGAAAGGCGTTCCAGAGTCTCGAATTATATTTTTGAACCTCATTTCGGTAAAGTGTTTCTGGATGCTGAAAGGCCTTCTTTGGTTGGTATTCTGTACTATTCCGCACCACAGTTTGTAATTCATTAACATCCTACTTCTGTTTACATCCAGGCTCCTGAAGGAATCCA
Source organism: Physcomitrellopsis africana (assembly GCA_036785485.1). Classification (NCBI taxonomy): domain Eukaryota; kingdom Viridiplantae; phylum Streptophyta; class Bryopsida; order Funariales; family Funariaceae; genus Physcomitrellopsis; species Physcomitrellopsis africana. The sequence continues at coordinate 106,611 of JAWRVF010000268.1, forward strand.
TGCAGTATGCAAGCACTTCCCTCTGTTAAAAATAGTGACATCGGAGATAGACGCAGGGCTGAACGACGAGTACCGCGTTGTGCCTGGGATGGGGGAGTTTGGGGATCGTTACTTCGGGACAGATGATGATTTAACCTGAGCGAATGTTCAAGGCTCCTTGTGAACAGAATTTCAGGTCTTTGTAGGGTTTACGGGACCAGTAAGGAGGTTATTTCCCCTCTTCAATCGCTTGGGATACTCTTAAGATGGAAGGTGACTTCACAGTTTCCTTGTGGAATGTGTACATACATCTATATTTTTTTCACTGGACATTTATTATTAGTTACTGGGGAATTGTGCAACCTATGCAAAATGGGCACAATTTTTTAGCTTGGCCAGACCAAGTCCATAAGTTCGCTTTTGGCTCAAATGAGGTCAATGCTATGGTGATGGGTGATGTTCACAAACACTGTAGTGTATATCCAACAACTGAGAAATATGATGTCTCTTTGACCAATCACCTGGGCACAGTGAATCCCTTGAAAACAAAACAAAACAAAACAAAACAAAAAAAAAAAAAAAAAAAAAAAACTGAGAAGAGGGCAGACCACCTTTCATAACTATCCAAGCATGGCCTCCAATTTGTAAGTAGTACAAGCATTGCTCATTGTCTTGTCACATGAATAAGCATGTGGGAGATCAGCATGCAGTGTATCTTGGACTTGGTCGCCTCACACTGAAGCTGTTTACACTTCCCTTTGACAATCTGAAAGTGTACCACAGTTTTTTCAAGTTAGGTTGAGCTCAAGCTCCAAGACAGATTGACAAAAGTGAAAGCTATGCACAATGTGAGTCTTTCAACTCATTGCATTGAATCCAGGTTGATCCATAATTTCAATGCCTTCCAGAAACATAAATGCTTACTCTGACACTAGTGTTGGGGTGTAAGGAAGAGATGGAGCCTCACATGTACAGCATGCTTGAAGCATAGAAAGGGACTTGTGACCAACTCCATGGGCTTAACTAGGCAGGCCTTTCAAGGAGGAGCTTCATGAACAAGATGAGCAATTGGTGACACTGAAGCCCTTAGAGAGGAAGAGAGAAAGAGAGAGGAGAACAAGCATGATAGCAAACTTCAACTTTAACTATAACAGCAGAGATGGAACAAAATTAAAAGCCTGTGCGCATCATGTGGGTGAAACAAATGCAAGCCATGGAGTTGGAAGGATAGTTACTCTTCTGAGTACTTAAGTTAATTGTTGCTTACCAGGTGGACATATCCAAGTGGGAGACAAATGACTCAGAAAATGATGAATTGGTACAAGTCTGATTATTTTTTATCCATGGAGTACCTGTTAAGTCAAAACCAATGTAACTAGTGTATGTGTATATGTAATTTTTCTTGAAAAGTATACACATATTTTAGTCATATTTCTTTGATAACTTGTGTCAGTGATATTTGGTGAAAAAATTATCATAGGAACTTTTTATATATTTTTTGTATTAGAATTTCCATGAAACGTGATTGTGTATTTTTTTTTAATTTTTTATGTATATCTTTTAAGATCTTACACTTCGATTCTTAACCATATCAATTCTTTGGGGTGCATTCTTCTTGTGCAAGTAGGTTTAATGGGTACTTAATAGAATAATTAGATATTTTTTAAGACAAAATTTTAATGAAATAAAATGCAGATGTTCCTTGTTAAATGGCAGCCTCAGTCCACCAAAGAAAAGTAATACTCACATCTCATAGTAATTCAGGTTTAATATGTAGTGTTTATGGATGTAATATTTGAAAAAGTTAATATTTCTTTGTAATTAATTCTGTTGTGGTTTTTGTGTGTTTTTTAATTTTGGATTACATACATACATACATACCATTTCAAAATAATAATAATTGGGAAAATCCAAAATATTATTAAAAAAAGTAGAATTCTATTGTGAACTGAAAAATAAAAAATTGCAGCTAGATGAAATTTTAGTTCTAATTAGTCTTCTTCATCCAAATCCAACTTGATATGCAAATACAGGAGGCACATTTGAATCCCAATGTGAATCTTGAAAGTAGTTCCCACACTACAATTAACTATTGACACACAGTAACCATTGTGTCTTGAAACTCTGTGTCAGAAAGCAACAAGAAACTTGTGGTATATCAACAAAAAGAAAATGATAAAATAATTAGATCAAATGTTTTGGGTTGCACCCACAGATTGCAGTATCTAATACTGATTTTTTAACTACAAAATCTTAAATGACATTTTGGCCTACTGCATCTAATGGGTGATGATTTGTGAGCTTTGCTTCACTAGCATACTACTCACAATCCAAAGCTCTATCCAGATAGCTCACACCAAGGCACACAAACTTAAACACGCAAAGCCAAACCTCCTGGAAACAGAAGTAACCCTTTTTTGGTTTTATTTATTATAAATCCACTTTGCTGTATCATAATCATGGAGACATGATAACCCCACTTGTTGTGTGTGTGTATATATATTTATATACATAGAAACAACACATAAAAGCAAAGCAGGCAAAAGAGGTGGAATCATGTAGTGATTATGTGGCAAAGAGTCCAGGAAACTGCGTCCACCTTTGACTTGTAGCCAAGGCAAGGCTAGGGAAGGCATGGAAGAGCTTTGAAGCAACATAGACAGTCTTCTTATTATTATTATTATTCTTCACTGGTATCATCCAAGTGGCAAAATGTGAAGTAGGATGCAATGTTAAAAGGGTTCTGCTACTACCACCGCTAAACTGTCCTTATGGTCAAATTTGTTGGAAGTCTTTGGAGTGTCATCAGATCTGTAACCATTTGTCATTTATGAAAGTGAGTTTTTATATATATATATATATAAGTATAAAGGAGAACACACAAGCCTTGCAGTGGCTCCAGAAGTCCATATTAGAGAGTGTGGAGCATCAATGAAATGGATTGATCTACTGGTAGGAATGAATCCATCTTACCTGGCATGGCCTACAAGTTTCTAGGCAATTAGAAGGAAGGGAGGAGGGAGGGGGACATATGCCATTGACCTATTTCCAATGAACTCCCTGTTTGACCTTTGCCATGAGGGGTTATCACAGTTGGCATGGGAATTTGAAACAGAATTCCTCTTAGCTGCACGGTGAATTTTTATGACTTTAATTGTTTGTTTACTCATGGGTTTATTTATTTTGAAACATGATGAGCTGACACAATGTTTCCTACTATCATGGGCTACTCTTTCCCAGCATTGAGAAGACTTGACCCTTGAATTGTTCTTAGCGGCTTTGAGATTGACTTTTGATGGTTGACTTTTGATGGTTGACTTGGATCTTTCCAAATCATACATCAATATGTGTTTAAAACAACTCATTTTATTTTATTTTTTATAAATATCTCAAAAGTGTCAATTCCTTTAAGAATCTTAAATTGTCAAACATAAAATTTGGGATTTTTTTATTATGTTAAAATTAGCTACTTGAAGATTTTTCTTGGTGATATCTTAATTTTTAACAAATCCAACATAAATTGTATTAATCTAGTTTTTATATGATATTAAGTTTTTGTTTTGATGATATGTTAAATTTTTTTTAAATTGAAATATAAGATTTTTTAATTTAAAATTTTTTTACATTTAGAATCTTCTTTTTTTTTTTTTTTTTTTTTAATGATCCTAAAGTCTTACAAAGGTTTTTTTTTTTTACTTTGAAACAAAAAAACTATTCTTTGTAAATCTTGGTTTTTGGGGATAGTAAAAAGTAAGAAGAGGTCATGAAATAGACCAAATTCTTTGTTTATCATAATTCATAATAGGATAGCTCATACCTTGATTTTGATGATTTTGACAATTTTGACAAATATAGAAGATTTGATAATAGAATAAATTTATGGACTCAAATTCCAAGGAATAATGGTATTTATGTTGCTCACAAAAAAATAGACTTTATCTCATTATTTTTTTAATCTTATGGTTTGCTTTTTCCAAGTATAAAGCTAATTAGAAGATACTTGTTGATTTCAATCAATTACAACTTTTGAAAGTTACAGTTTGTTTGTTTTTTTGTTTTTTTGTTTTTTTTTCTCTCTCTGTGTATAAAGATCTTATGATATTAACTAATGATTTATTTGTATAAGGATATTGTCAAGTCTTTTCTACCTTTGTTCTTTTAAGACATAAATTAAAAAGTTTATATAAAATATAATATGAAAAAATTAGTTATTAAAAAATATTATATTATATTTTTAAATTAATATTTTTACTATATTTTTAAAATAATTTTATTTTGGTTTTTTTAAAATAATTTTTAAATAATAATTTTAAACATAAATAACTAAGTTAAATTTATAATAAAATTAAAAAGTATATATTTTTAATATTATATCAACTTCAATATAATAATTTCTAATGTAAAAGCTTCTAAATATACCTCTTTGATTAAATTAGATTTTATTTAATTATATTTAATTATATTTGATTATATTATAGTTCTAAATTAAATAAATACTAAAATTTTAAATTATATACATATATTATCTATTACATATATACTATATCAAATAAAAAATTTAATAAAAATATGATATTTATTTAATACTTAAATATACTCAAATCTTCTTAAGTTTTAAAAATTCTTTCAAATCTAATATATTATTTTAAAATTTAAAGATAGGATGCAATTTTTTATACAATTTAAAATTAATTTTTGGAATATATCATCTCAAATGATGGTTCACAAATAAATTTTAAGAAAGTGCAAACTATCATAGATTGGACAATTTCAAGAACAACACATGATGTTTAATGCTTTTTAGAATTTTTAAACTATTATTAATATTTATTAAGAATTTTTCTTAAGTTGTTGCTCTACTTACACAATTAATTTGTAAATGTAAATTGGAATGGAGTCAAGATGTAGAAGCAACATTTTAAAATTTGAAAATGACTTTTATCTTAGCTCTTATTTTTTGTGGTCTAAATTTTTTTAAGCTATTTTTTTATAAAAACATATGCATTAAATTTTACATTGAGTGCAATTTTATCACAAATAAATGTAGATGATAGACTTTATCCTATTGCATTTTATGCAATAATTTTTTTTAATGTCAAAATTAATTATAATATCTATAATAAAGAACTTCTTCTTATTAAAAGTTCATTAAAAAAATAGTATCATTATCAAGAAAATACTTCTTATCTAATCAAAATTTATATTAATTACAAAAAACTTGAATATTTCATGTCAGCATGTATCTTAAATTGTCACCAAGCTTGTTAGAGCATATCTTTATCATAATTTATATTTAATATTACATATTGACTTGGAAAACAATAAGGCTTGTCAAATGCCTTGTTTAGGTATTCTTATCTTGCATCAAAAGAAAAAGATGTTGCATATGATTAACAATAGACTATTCTTTTAAAATTGGAGCAACTACAATTTTAAGCTATTAAATCAACAATTCTAGTTAATTCTTTTTTCTTTTTATTTTTTTTAAAAATAAAGTTTGTTCATATACATTAATAGACCTTCTTATTGTTGATGTTAGAAATAATCTTCATAATGATTTTAGAAAATTTGATTTCAAGAACATCTTTTTTTTTATTATAAAGAATATTTATATATTCTAGAAGGTCAAAGATAATTATGTATACTTCAAGCACAACATGACTTTTCAATAATTGGACATTTTGGATATAACAAAACTTTGGAGTTTATTTTAAAAGATTATTGGTGGTCTCAAATGTGAAAAGCTATCAAAATATTTGTTCAATCTTGTGATACTTGTTCTTGAACAAAGACTCCATATCACCAACTCTATAGACTTTTTTTAACTTCAACCTATTTTAAAACAACCTTGATCAATTTATTTAATGGATTTTATTATAGATTTTATGAGTCTTAAATTCTTATAAATCTATTTTTGTGATTGTAGATTGGAGAACTATATATAAAAACTATTATTAGTAGGAAATTTTTTTTAGATAATATTTACCAATATCATAGATTTTTAAATAATATTATATGTGATCTAAGGTCTCAATTTATATTAAGGCTTTTGAAGATGCTTTTCAACATATTAAAGGTTAATATCAAATTATCTTCAATTTTTTATTTTTAAATAATTAACAAACAAAATATATGAATTAAATATTGAAGTAGTATTTGTAATACACTATTAACTATTACTAAGACAATTAGGCGACTTTCTTGCAATTAGCAAAATTTTCATATAATAATATAATATATTCTTCTACTAAAAAAACTTTCTTTTTTATTAATTATGGTTATTATTCTTGTTTTGATATTTTTAATTTAAAAAAAATTAATAATCTAATACTATAGTATTTAATAAGTAGAACAATAGAACTTCACATAACAATGAAGATATAGTTAAAAGAGGCTCACAAACAACAAAAAGTTGATACAAATATTCTTAGAAAGAACAACCATCTTTCAAAGTTGTTGATTTGATATAGTTACTCCACCATAATATTAAGACTAATTAATCTTATAACAAGTTGAATTATCAAAGGTTTAATCTATTTATTATTCAAAAATAGATTATTCTAATTACATATAGATTATAATTACTATAGTCAATAAAGATTCACCATGTATTCTATGTGTCACTTATTAAGTTTCATGCTATAATCAATATAAAAAACTAATAGTTATCAAATTCATCTGAAGAATTGATATTTATAAAATTACCAAATAAAGCACTTAGATTGTTTCATCTTTCATAATATTAGAAATGAAATGAAGACTTACAAAAGAGACATGTTTTTTCTTGAATAGATAGCAAGATACAACATGTATAGTACCATAATATTATAAGAGATAATTGATGCTTAATAATACTACTAAAAGTGAGTATTATATTTGATGGCATATAAAATGTGTTATTTGAAGGTAGTTATGAGGGCCTCAATAATATTCAAATGATTAGGTAGTCTTTTTATTCTAATATGAAATATTATTAATGGTTAAAGAGACCTATCAACTATCTCTATGGAGAATAAAGATCAAAGTTTGTTATTAAAATTATTTGATAGATCTTGGATTTCATCAACTTATAAAACAACTTAATCTCTTCTTGTGAAACTTGTCTCCACAAGGGAGGACAATGTAATAGATGCATATATTATTTAAGTAAATAGAAGTAAATAGAATATGTCAGATAAATATATCTTTTCAAAAAAACTTTGAAGAAGTTTTCTAAATATAGATTAAATCTTCAAATTCCTATAGATATGCTATAAGGCTATTGAAACTTATCCTATAAGTTTCATACTTTTAAGAAGTCACATTGAAAGTGACCTACAACTTGATATTTGAGCCATAAGTCTTATAGTTCTTATGGCCTTCTTAGTAGCTAGTATATATGGAGACAAGAATGAGGCTATACTTTGTACTATAGATGCCCATCATGAAAGTGATGTATTCTTTGAATAATTTGATGATTTTTCTTACAACAACCACCAAATAAAAAAATATAAATAATTTAGTATTTCTATTCATATTATTTATGAATTCAATCCATTTATTTGTTTAATTTGATTAGGAAAAATTTTACATTATTACTTTAAATCAAACTATTATTTATTCATGTATCTATTCTTTCAACCTTAATATGAACATAATAAAGTCATATATCTAAAAACTTTCTTAAAAACATTCTATGATCATTGTTTTCTTTTTGCCTACTCTAAAAACTTATAAAATGAAAAACTATCCTTCAAAGAGCCATATATTTGCAAAATACTCACTACAAATTTCTTCTTGATTGATACAAAGATTCTTTTTGACAGCTATTATAATCAAAGCTAAAACTAAGGCCAAATTGAGTTTTTTCAAAAGAAAAAGCCATTTACAAGAACATGCAACAGGAATTTCCACTTGTGCAGTGGGAGTTTGAACCATTTTCTGTGATGAATCTCAAGAGCAAGATAAAGATTTACACCAATTTAATGATGAAAGCAGAATATCACGCAATCTTCAACAGGCTTGATGCGAGACCCCACAAGGCTCCATCTACTCAAAGCTAAGCATGGGAAGTGGATTACAGAGACAGATTACACACACACTCTCTCTCTCTCTCTCTCTCTCACACACTCTTTTTTTTAACTTTATTTTGCCCTTTTCCCATACTTGCTTAGGAAATAGGAAAGGGGCATGATGTAGTTGTATTGGCAGATTGATTGCTCGCAGAACACCATTTGCGGAAGAAAGCAACATTTTGACTGGAGGAACGAGGAGTGGCACCACTACAGCAGGGCAATCAAACAGGGTATGCACAGCAGCAGCACCTCCAAGTCCACCTCCAGCTCCAGCAAGCAAGCACAGATATGGAGGCTGGGGCAGAATCCAAACACATGGGTCAAGTCCACGGATGAGGAGCAGCTCAGGCAAAGACCCGCTGTGTCTACGACGGCTTTGCATACCTGCAGGAATTCGGCGAGTTTGACATCCAAGTCAAAACCAAACGCGAGGGAGGGAGGGAGGGAGGGAGGGAGAATGGGCCCAGAAACCTCCTCTTCCTCGTCAAATCCAGTCTCTCGCCACTTCCTGGAAGCAAGGGCCAGAAAAGTAACAACCACATCCATCGGTACCATCGTCCAACGTTGAACGAACGTCCAGGGAAATCGTCGTGGCTGTGGACGTGGTGGTGGAGTCCGCTGACGCTGATCCGGTGTCGTGTAAGAGACGGCGTCATGCATGGGATGGGGCACCAGGGGAGGCTTCTTGTGGCCTTCCGCGACACGCTCCCTTCCAACCCCCAGCACGGGTAGCCTGTAGGATTGTAGCCCCTGTAGCCTCCTCCTCCTCGTCTTGTAGCCTCTTCTTCTTCTTCTTGTAGTAGTAGTAGTAGGGTAGCCTTGTTGTAGGGTAGCCTCCCCCGTTCGTCTCCTCAGGCTCTGGCGCTCTGGCTCATTCCCTGCTTTGTTAGGGTGTTTCTGACCCAGCCCTGAGCCTGTGCACACTCGACCATCCCCTGTTGTGCCCCACCCCAGCTCATCCTTCGCTTCTCTCTCTCTCTCGTGAGACCGACGTCTACTCGAGAAGGAAGTAAAAGAGGCGTCTTGCTGTTGGGTCGTGTTTGAATGTGAGATGGAGTGGATGTAGTTTTGTAGCACAGAGTTCGATCGTTTTGGGGATGGAAGTCGGTTTAGTGGCTAGACGACGACCACGACGTGCCACAAGGCAAGGTTGTGTATTGCCTCGTTCGAGTTGGGCGAAGAGGTTTTGAGAAGGGTGGCGGTGGTGGCGGTGGTGGTGAGCAGATTTGGAGGTTCGAGGGTTGGGTTTGGAGAATGCCCCACTGAGGTGGCTGTTGGTGTTTGGAAGGTTTGAGGAATGGGTGTTTGAGTGCGATGTAGTGATGGTTGGTTGTTTTTGAGGAGATGAGATTTGACGGTGTCTGGTGTGCATGGGGAGTTGGTGTTGCTTTTAGCTGGTGATTTTGAAGGTGCTTTCAGAATGGCGGTGGAGTTGGGTACATTCTTGGTGATTTGGTGTAGAGAGTCCAGGATAGGTTAAGTGTTTTGTGCTGCGTTTGCGTGGTGGCAGAGTGTGGCTTGGCTTAGGGTTTGCTGAGCTCTGTCTTCGGGCATTAGAGCTGTAGTGTGGTATCTTTTACTACGGAAGTTGTAGTTGAAGGAGGTCGACTGTTGGTTATCTTACCGAACAAAGAGAATTTGCTTTGGGGTAGAACACTATGGAGGGCCTCGGGGAAGGCTACGAGGCGTTTGTGGAGCGCCTACAGTCAGCTGCTAGTACTGCTGCAAAGGGCTCTGGGAATAGTTCCTCAAGCAATGCTGCTTCTCATCCTCCACATCCCACACAATCTCCCCTCCACCAGTCTCGATATGTTGGTTATCCGTCCACTTCTCACCCCTTCACTGTCAAGAGGGAGACGTCTCCTGCTCTGTCTGAGAGTTCAATGAGGTCGAGAGAGTCGCTAGAGGTGTCTATGCCAGATGCAGTGAATTCACCAGCCCCGCCTGGTTTCACAGGCTCCGGACAACCCCCACGGATTCCCAGCCCTGCTCACAATTACAGCACAGATGTGAATCGGATGCCAGAATCACCTCCACGACGAAGAGGCCATCGTCGTGCACAGTCCGAGATCGCTTTTCGGTTGCCAGATGAGGCTTCTTTTGAGCGCGAATTGCATGGCTCTGAAATGCCAGCTCTTTCGGACGAGGTTGGGGAGGATCTTTTCTCCATGTATATTGATATGGAGCAGATCAACAACTTTAGTACCTCGTCCGGTCAGGCGGGTGCGAAGTCTGCTGGTGAGGGAAGCAATGCGCTTCCTCCAACTTCTTCTCATCATTCTAGAAGTTTATCAATGGATGCTCTTGGTGGTTTCAACAACAGTAGAGCTGGATTGGGTGGCAACTATGGAGCTTCTGAAGCCCCCCGGCGCCCGCGACATCAGCATAGTAGTTCATTGGACGGTTCTACCTCTCTCGATTTCGAGGGTTCAGAAAGTAAAAAGGCTATGGCTTCTGCAAAGTTATCAGAGATAGCTCTAATTGATCCCAAGCGTGCGAAAAGGTCAGCGTTTTCCTTTGTTCACTTCTTGGCTGCAGCTGGTTTTTTCTGACTGATCTGCTGAAGTATTTGTACTTTCGTGAAGCTTCGATTCATGTGCTCAACCTTCTCCTGTATGTGTTCCTTGGAGATAAATTTACCTTAGCTTACACCCTCAAATGATGTTCGTTTTATTTCTCAGGATATTGGCCAATCGGCAATCAGCGGCCCGTTCCAAAGAGCGAAAGATGCGTTACATCTCAGAGCTGGAACGTAAAGTGCAGTCCTTGCAGACGGAAGCCACGACTCTCTCTGCTCAACTTACACTGCTGCAGGTTTTTACACCTGACTTTATATCTTGGCAATAGATTACTCTTCCACAGTTCTTTCGTTTGGTTGTCAATGGGACACATCCTGAATCAAGCAATCTGGGTACTGCAGTTGGGACACTTCAGTAGAGATGAGGCAGCTAGTATTGCGTGCAATTTGATTGCAATCGTCGCTCTCCTTCATCTAGTAGCTCTATATTTGTATCAGTTACTTGCCGAGGAAGTCGCGTAGACTTGCAACCGTTTCTTTTTCGGTCTTCTTTTCATGGTTTGTTCTCTCTTGTTTTCATTAACAAGATTTGTGCAGAGCGTGGGTTAGGATTGGTCTGAACTACGTTGACTGAAACTCTTTCATCTCCATTATTTACAGACCTGTCAGGCGTTGACAACTAGTACCTGACTGCTGTTGACTGAAGACGTTCAAACAATACTTCGCCAGAGAGTCAATTGTCTCTTACTTCAGGGTACTGGTCTGGTTCACATTTTAGAGTTTCTCACATTTTTCTGTGGCTCTTCTGTTGTGCAGAAAGATACAACCAGTCTGACTACAGAAAACAGCGAGCTGAAATTGCGGTTGCAGGCTATGGAGCAGCAGGCGCAGTTACGGGATGGTACGCACGCAATGTTTCAAGTTTTTTCTTTTTCTTTTTCTTTTCTTTTTTTTCTCTAACACATTTACCTTCACTTCATATCTTCACTTGTTATTTTCATTCTTGATTTTGTACTGACTGCTGCCCAGATGAGCATTTCTTGGTCCTGACTGATATTTTCAATGGTGTAACAGCTTTGCACGAAGCACTAAGAGATGAAGTTCAGCGTTTGAGGGTTGCAACCGGGCAGCTCAGCAATGGTTCTGGCCAGAATTCTAGTCTTGGTGGGCAGCATGTCTTCCAGATGCAGAACCAGTCTCTGAATGTGCAACAGATTCAGCAACTTCAACAGACGGCACTAAATAATCAGCAGCAACAGCAGCAGTCCTCCCAGCAGCAGATGCATTCTGAATACCTGCAACGCAGTGGATACGGTCTTTCATCTGGTTTTATGAAGCCTGAAGGCTCAAGCATTGCAATCAATCATGGGAATAGCTCCTCATTTGGTTGATTTTTGCTTGTCTGTCCCTGGTCTACTTGTTGAAAGTTCTAGCAAAGGGTTGCAGTTTCCCACTTGTCATCGGTGGTTTTGGACCGCCATGTCATCCATCATTTGGTTTCATCGAATAGTCGTTCTGGATAGGACCTTGACATTATGCTTTAGCTTGCTATAATGGATGTTATAGAGGACAACAGCTACTACTTGACACAACCAGCATGTCTAAGTTTTGGGTTTGGCTTCTTGATGTTTTCATGATTTGAATTGGGGTTTAGATAATTTATTCTTTGCTGGCTGTCACAGTCTTCCATCCCAAGGACTGAAGACCATCTCAGCGCGTCTTAACGGAGCCAAGCTTCTCTAGAAAAGCTTGAGCAACGATGAGGCAATCAAACACAGGCAGGGGGTTCTCTGGGACGTTGGTGCCTGGTTTTTCTGAGACTTATATAGATGGGGGTGCTGTGGCTGGAATTATCTTGCTGTGAGGAAACCGGGATCAAATAGTGCAGTCCTGACATACATAGAAAGTTTCTACTCAATTTTTTCAGGCCATATAGAGTTCCTCACTTCTTCCTGAAGTCTAGAGGGCCTTCACTATTACAATATGGTTAGGTTTTGTCTCTAATATTTACTCGCACTTTTGCACACAGATTTGCAAAATGTACCTTGCCACTACTACCAGTTCTAGGGACTATACCAGTGGACGGTTGCAGTTTCCACTTCATTGTTTATCAGGTGGAAAATTTTTTTATATATGAATTTTGTGCAGATTTTTTTTTCTTGTAAATCTTCTTTGGAGGTTTTCTATATGTGAATAGAACCATACTCGTCACGTTCAATGGACGTGTTGTTTTCTGGTTTTGCAGTCTTCTTCCTTTCTGGAACTCTTTTGCAGTTGCTATGAGAATTATCCTAGTTTGTCATAGATGTGACTTGTTGCACTTCGGGAGTGTGAGCAGGCTTCACGTCATGCACTACCCATGAGCTATGGTCTGATGTGGGTCGCATGATGTGGAGTCAAATCAATGTAGCTGTGCGTTGGGTTTTGTGTTTTCGAATTCATGTAAGCTTCACAGAAAAGACAGGCATTTGTTTAATTTCAAATTTGAAGTGTTTTATCACATGGAGTGTGACATTATTTTTTTATTCATTATAATTTATTTCTTTGTAGATGAGGTTAGTTATCAGTATTTTATCTACTTGACACATGGTTCTTTTGGAAATTTTGTACAAAAAAATAGAAACCAACAGAATCATTCCTAAAACTAATATTGCACTGTCATTATATTACAAATGCTTACTTACAGAAATTTGCATGTTTGGGTGTGTTTTAAACATTCCAGGGGAAATTCTACATATTGAAAAGCTCAACATGCACAACTTTATATAAGTGATGAATGTATGCACAATATTGTTCGATGGTTTTAGATTCTTGCAATTTAATGGAATCTAATAATAATTATAATAGTACAGTAAAACAAAATGAAAACAATTTGAACTTGTAAGTACCGAAACCTAAAGTAGTGTTTGATCTTTTCTTAAGAAAAACCATCAAAATTGTTTTCATCATAACATTTTTTTCAAACGTTCTTATAAAGATATCATACTTAATATGAAACTTTTTTAATGCTCACGGGATCATATTACATGGCATGGGTAGACATGTGCACTTCTAAAACCATGATGACATCTTTTTGTGCTACATTGCAGGTGTTCTTTTTTATTGCACAAGTAAAAACGTATTGTACTTTGATTGTAAACAGGTTTGATTTTATATTTCAAGATTGGTTTGAGGAATGGGAACCATTTTATACATGACAAACCGCTCGAAGATACTCAAAATGTCAAGTTTGTGAAAAGAATGAAAATTCTCTTCTTTTTCTCCTTTTTTTTTGGTGGAAAGATGTGTAAATTCGGTTTAGATGTGGTTGTAATAATCATGTCACATCTTCACTTAAAATTAATCTCCACGATTCCATTAGCAAAAACAATACTTCAAACAAAATTCCAGACATGTTTGGGTCTTGAGTATTTGTCCAAATTTACATTGAAATCAAGTAATAAAATAAGTACATATGCTAGATTATGAAATTCCAAAACCATGTGTAAATAAATAGTAATTAAGGTAGACATAGGTTCATTAAAAAAACATTGGGGTTGAAGCATTGGCATTTGTGGAAAACATGATCAAGACTTAACAGAACTTTTATATTCCAAGCGCATTCAAAAATAGACAGAAATATATATATATACAACACATAGTATAAACTACGTGAATAGTTTTCAGCATAAACAACAGTCAATAATCTTTTGTTCTTAAGATTCAAAGCACACAAAAACCACCAAAACTCTTTAGATCATGGACCCACATTTGTGTGCTGAAAGTAAACGGACACAGACCATGGACTCAATTTGCATGTCATTCCGAAAGTGAGCTATCAAAATTGCAACTCATGGGAAAAAGATTGAGAAGAAAAGAAAAAAATCATGGTGATAAACTGGTATACTTACACTAGATCAATAACTAATTGAAATATACTATCAACACCCACACAAGAAGGGCTTGTGGCATGGGGAAGAAAGGCTTCGATGATCGCGTGAAGCAATCTGAGCATGTCGAAGAAAAATTTCCCAAAGCGGATGGAACATCGCACCACGCCGAAGAAGATGTGATCAGTGTGCTGGCTCGCATCGCGGAAGGCGGTGGGTTAATCACTACACATCGATACATTTGAAGACTGTGGGTGGGGGTCTGCAGCGGCGGCGGCGGCGGCGGCGGCGGCGGCGACGAGATCGAAGGGTGTCACTGATCACGATGACGCTCCAGCGATCGGTTGTTCAGCGTCGAAGCTCGTCAACAAACTATCCATGACAACGTCGATCGCATCCATGGAAGTGTAGTCGCCTGTCAGCTTCACATTCCTGTATAAGAGCCGCGGAATCAGGTTCACGATATTGGCTTGCATCCTCGCGACCTCTGGTAGCGGGATGCTAGACAAGTGGTTCATGATGTCGTAGTTGTGGTCGCAAACGTCCTCCTCGGACACGATCACGGAGTAGTCGCTGTGGTTGCCTGGGAGATGGTACAGGTACTGGAGCGCAGCTTGTTGCTGGTTGAAGACCACGGGGATGCAGCCCGCTTGCAGGCTGTCGAAGATGCCCTTGCGAGTAGGGCTGTCGCCGGGAGGTTGCAAGCAGAAAACAGATTCCAAACCCATTTGGACAATGACCTGGGGGTTGTTCACACACCAGCCGTGGTTGCAAGTGATGGTGTGGCATCTGGAGGATTTTGCACATTGCTCGAAGACCGCGTCGCGGATGTGGCCGGTCAGTTTATTAGCTCGGGTGGAGCCTGCCAGGGAGACGAACTTGTGACGCTTGAAGGTCCGGACAGTGCGTTGCCATGCGCGTAGATCGGATTCGGAGGATGGATGGAAGGAAGTGGGATATGGAACACCAAGCGTGTCGCTCCTCCATATGTCACGCTCGATCAAGAGCTTGGTGACGTTCGAAAGCTCAGGATGCGTGAGGAGAGAGCTCCCCCAGGATTTGTCCTTGCTGGTTTCACGGATGAAATCCCACACGATGCGGCCCAAGACCAGGACATGACGTTTGCCTTGATAGCGCTGCCATGGCTTCTGAGATCGCAACCACTTGATGAAGAGGAGGGTTAAGCGGTCGCGTGCCACGAGGTCTGTGTTGTAGAGGTTTCTGATCAAGTCGATGCCATGGTAGAAAGGGATGTAGAACAAGGAGGCTTCGTCGGTGTTTGTGGTCCGACACGGGTGGATTTGTAATCGCTTGTGGAAGGTAATCTCAAGGGTGAACTGGTCGGTGCGAAACCATGCACTTGCGGGTTGAAGAATGCTCGCCATGGGGTCTGACTCCGGGATCTGGAATGGTACTCCAAACCCTTGATTGATAATGTCATTGCACATGGTCCGCCACGCGTCCACGCCAGTGCAATTACTCAAAATAAGCTCATTAAATTCCGCCATAAGTTCGTAGATGTAGATACGGCGGCCATCGCACTTGTCAGATCTGCGTAGATTTGGGAAAATATCCTCGACGTTTGGGGCCGCACTCGAAATTGTTTGTGAAATGCTTGAGTTCTCGATCGAAGCGGTAGGTGTCGGGACGACAACGGAGGATCCCTCTTGGTCACCGAATTGTGACACTGGTGGAGTAGGACTGAATTCCTCTTGGTCACCAGATTGAGACACTGCTGGAGCAGGACTCAATCCCTCTTGGTCATTGGATTGAGTCCATGATGAAATAGGACCAAATCCTTCTTGTTCACTGGGTAGGGTAACCGCAGAGACAGAGTCGGGATTATCTCCAACTGCTCGTCGTCCATCGCTAACCATCAAGTACAGAAAGACCATTGAAAGTGTGAAAAGCGCGAGGGTTGTCCACCAACCAACAGAAACTTTCGGCTTAAAGTGCCGGAGTCCGCCCTTTAAAGGCGATGAACGCATTGTAACTTGCAATCCTTCCAACAGCCTCAAAGAGTTAAGGCTCTGAAGACAGTTACTGACATCCACCCGAGAGTTTGCTCTAAATCACTTCTAGTAAGTGACTAAAAAAAATATCCCAGATCGCAACGTAACACAGTTTGATAAAAACTGTATAGAGCTCCTCAGGGATCTACATCTTGAGTAAATACTGCGTCAGCCACCTGCACGGTACTGGATCAATAAAACATACCGCATAGGCAATTATGAGAAAGGGTTTAGCACATAACAGATGAAGAGCAATCTGGATCTGCCCTAAAACCATAAACCCGGGAGCAAAACCTCGCACTCGCTTCAAAACAGTGTCAATCCCAACGATTGACACCCGAGCAAGAATTTCACATCAGATTTTCGAACTCCATAACTCGTGCAACTCCTACAAGAAATAAGCACGATAACTGCACGCCTCACAAAACCCTCGTCCACAGACTAAAATATTCCCTCCACTGATACGCTAGAACTGCGTCAACCACGGTCGTGACTTGGTCACACAAGCAAGTGCCAGTGCTAAAACCGAGTGAAAATGATCCAAACGTTGATCTAGTCATCAAACAAACCAGCACGATCGAAGAAGCAATTGTGGGTACCAATCGGTACCTGATCTGAAGCTTCTATACGAAGACGGACAAATTCGCTTGCATCATTGAAAAGAACAAGACTCGCGAAACAAACTTCGCCAAGACGCTGCTGCTCAAGTTACCCAGTAGGAATCGAGACAAGCTACGCTCACAGAATGACAAAACAACAACCTCCAAGTCTATTCACACCATCTGCGGTCCACTTCTGTGCTCATCCACCAGCTCGAGAAAAACCGAACCCCCACTCTGAGAAAAATTTAGTCTTGAATGTTCGCATGGGAAAAAACATAAGTCTACGCCGATTGAACTACATGCTTGGAATAAAGACCGTTGACACATGAAGTTATCCGACGATGACGGTGGAAGAATCACATGACAGGCAGCGACAACACCGCTCAGTCTTGAGATGCTTGAGCCGATGCATGAAGTCCATCTGTTATTATTAGATCATGAGTGGACGGAAGAAAGGAAAGAATGGAAGGCAAAGTGGACTTTGAATGATGATTTTGCTGCTTCTGCAGTCCCACCTAGATTGCACTGTTTTCAAGCACTTGTGCACAGACAGCATGCTTCCATGCTGTGTTGTACCGTTGCTTCTTTCAACACGTTTTCATGGCACCTGGGTGGTCCTTGTTTAAGCTCACCCAGATTCGGTCCGAATGTATTTGTATGTATATATATATATATATATATATATATAATTATTGTTGTGTGGTATGATGTTGTTGGCTTTTGAAAGCTGTGGTAGAGCTTGCACTGTGACGATGATTGAGATTACAATGACGAATCTGCACAGTGACTTTGATTTTATTGACTTTCTTACAAGCAAGGTTAGGGGGTCTTTAGATGGCTGTAGCGGAAATAGGCACTTTAGCTCCCACCTGGTACTGGATGAACAGAAAATAGAAATGGCTCCCCTTATTGGTCTTTAGATCTAAAAGTCTACTTTTATAGTCCATGGTTCAAAAGTTTTGAGAAGATTTTTTTTTTAATGAAGAAGAATTGTCTTTTAGAAAAATTTCAGTTTTGGGAGATAGTGTGAGATGAAAGGAGGCCATTACATGAATCACATCATTTTTTTACTATTCTATATACAAGAAATTGTATCTTGATTTTGAGAGTTATGGCAAACATAACATATTTAATTTTTAATTTTTAAATGGATACTGTTTTGGCAATTTTAATACATCCTCTTAAAGTTTTGTAAAAACTAATTCTTCAAATGGATCTAACACAAATTTTGTGGGACAAAATTATTTATGACTTGTAAGAAAAAATGTCCATGCCATATCATTTTTTTTTCTTCACAAGGCTTTTGGACTGATTTTTTTACTAAAAAGGCAACTAAGGGAGATTTTTAAAATTTCAACTGGTCAAAAATTGGTGCTTCTCACCTTTTCTCCTAATCTTGAAATCTCTCTTAAATTTATGGTTTGAGAACTAATTATAGTTTCGTTTTTTACTTTGTGTAGGATTTTGTTTAATGGGATGAAAAAATTATAATGTTGTGTTCCATTTTTAATTTGATAAAAATTCTAACATAATAAGATCTCAAAAATAAAAGGTTCTAGATATATATATATATATATAGAGAGAGAGAGAGAGAGAGAGAGAGAGATTTATTTATTCATTTGTAATTTAAGAATATTATGATAATATCATTTGGCTGATATTTTAGTTACATCAAATTTTGAATGAGGTTAAGTATTATAAAATTTATTTAAAAGATTGTTAATGAAGTTTCAAAAATTACAATTTAAAGCAATCGTAAAATTATGTTTTTGAAGTTATATATAATTGTAAGCAAATGAATTACATGATAGGATAAAATTAAAAATAGGTTTGCTAGATTAAAAATGTAATTTCCTATTTTATGTGTCTATTCTGTTTAGGATAAAGGTGACAGTAAAAGATTAATGGCATGAATGTATTTACCAAGAAGATTTTACTTTGCAAAATATTTTTACAAGGAAATAAAAAATTATCTACTTATCAACAAAAAAATTAAAATGTATTTTTCATTTTTTAACAAATTCTCTCGATTTTGAATTTAGTTATATCAAAGTACGTCAATAATTTTATTATTATCTATTTTTTTGTAATATAGAATGTAATAAATTCTACTGGAGTGGGCTTAATAGTCTACTTTAATAGCATCCACGAAGTACTTGTATGAAATCTATTATAACTACATTAGTTTTTATCTAAAAAAACATATTTAAGTTTTATTTTGCAGCATACATGATTTGAAATTACAAGAATGCTTCTAGTAGAATTAATTGTTATTAGTTTTCATTCATTACCTATACTGTAAGAAAATAAATAATATATTTTCAATATTTGGCATATGGGTATTTTATCAATTCCAAAACCAATATGAATGAAACAAACGTTGTGACAAAATTTATCCGTCCAGTGTAGATAGATTAGGCAATTACTTTTCCAAATATAAATAATCCTTAAATCCGAATCCTATTAATACAAGTGTTAATCTTCAATGAGAGAATCGTCAATCTGTTTAAGTGTTACAACCTTAACGACTCCACAAGAAGGGGAAGCGACTGTAACGCACCTCTTGTCAATGGATCAAGACCATAAACTTTCACGCAGCACCAATTTTACACCTCCATGATATTATTGTGTACATTTTTTGTACAACAAAATGTCAGTTTCTCCCTCTAGAGAAGAGGAACCACTGATTAGAAATTTGTTTCCGAAGAGCCTACCAACTAATCTACAGGATCATAGTCGGGAAGGTCATCTGGATATGCATCCATTAGAAATTGAATCAAACCTGCACAGCACATTGTGATAGTAGCCACCATAACACGCCATTTTGAATATTGTGACATATACGTGGGCTGAACCTGAACCAACCACGACAAAGGAACTGGAGTTTCAGATGCTGGATTGTTTTCATGTGGCCGTAATCTTCCAGAATATAACCAAAAATTAAAGAAATAGTGCAGCTACAATGACAGCACCATGGTTTGTGGTACCAACAGTGAGCATGAGGAAGCTCACCTCAAGTGCTGAGCGGGCCTGAGGTAGATCGGGTTGGATCATTTCTAGTAGACTATCTTCCAGCAAGGATGTGGTACCTACACCGTAGGTAGCAAACTCGCTAATCAATCGAACCTGCACAACAACCCTTGAGATATATTACACGGCAAATCAGCCCATTCAATAATACTTCCACTTCTGCCTGTCCCAAAATCTCATAGAAATCGGTCGTTTGTCCAAATACCACAACACTAAAAAAAATAGGATCCTGCTCTATGGAAATTGCCAGCATATTATTTGTAATATCGAAGCCATTGGCAAGACTATAAGCATAGAATTACACTTCCAGAACCACCACTGATTTGCAACCATGTAAGACCAACAGCTTCACGGTTTTGTACAAAGACAGAAGATTACCTTGTTGGCGTAGCAATCGTCATTTGAAGGCCCAGAAGCTGCCAAGCGTAGAACTTCGTCCCTAACTTCAATGTCCATAGCTACTATCAGGTCATAACTGTCGAGGTCACTGCAAATAATCAAATGCGTTCATATCGAACGTTACTCCAAATAACGCACAGGTTTGTTGACTAATCCTTTCTTTTCTACACTATGAATCCATCACAATACATAATCTCGTAGGGCATGGAACAACGAAAAAAACTGTCTAATGTTTTTAAATTCAAAAGCATTGTTAGTATACCCATTGGTACAATGTAATCAAATTTCAAGATGTGTCATGCAGCATAATGAAAATCATAGGTTCATAGAAGACCAAGGGACACTCGTTACTTCTCAGGTCTGCTGAGAAGAATGCTGATTGTAAAACTTATCTTTAAAATATTACTAGTTTATTTTGAAAAACCAATCCCTGAAGTCTTTCATTCAGATCACTTAGTAAGCTTCAAGAAGTAATTAGACCTACGATCAAGAGTCGTTGCTGGAGATTTAAACACATGACGAGCTACACCAAGCCTCTGCCCTTCACCCTGATAGCTCATAGATGGGAGTTCACCCTCTTTTGCACTGATTCCACATGAATGCTGCAAAAACAAGAGGGAAAAAGATAACACAATGAATCAAAGAATAACTTTTTAAAAAGAAATGCATTTTCAAAGAACAACAATCATTATGGCATGATATTGAAACAGAATCTGATTCACGTTGATAGTCCAATGAGGATAACTCGAAGTAAGAGAATAAGCGTCGAAATTTTAAAGGTATTAATGATTAAGAGCTTCTAAAAATAGCCATTTTGGTAGACCCATACGCCATAGAGAATCAGACCGAATCCGTTCCAAGCAGCGATGCGTTCAAAGAGTCCTTCTGCCAAACGAGCCCGCGCTCTGTGTGATCTATCCACAAACATAACCTGTTTCTTCACGACTCAGTAAATATTTCATGCAAATATTTTCTGGAGATGTAAGATAGCATGTCTGTGTTGATTACACTCTTTAACCACGCCGGTAAAAAGCCGGAGTTACTCTTCTGATGCAACGTCTTCACGAACGCTTAGGATACTACAAGAAAAAGTTAGAAATTTAAAATCTTGAAAGCTACTAGCTCAAAATGAGGAGCAGTTGATGTGCACTGCATACTAAAAAGAAGACTACACGTTTGGAGCTTACTGTAAAAAGTTACTGTGTGGATAGAATGAAGGTAACTTCCATGAACAACGACAAAATTGTAACTGATTACCTGGAGATGATATCGTCCCCAGTCAACTACGTCTTGGCCACTTCGAGTGCGAGCTGATCGCCACTGAGCCAACGCACTGCTTGCAGTTGTCACACTTTCGTTCGCCCACATAATTTCCTCCTGTAACCCAGAAACATAGACAGTGTACAATTGATAAAACCGCGAAAAATGATTCGGTTGGTAATTAAAAGTCACCTCAGATAACCCAGCAAGATTAACCAATACACTCATCCATATCACTGATGATCACAATCTGTTAAGAATTGGACGAGACGGACATCCTAATATGATCCTTCGGAACAAAACAAAAAATAAACTATAAAAAACCATTAAAATTGTGACTTCTAGTAACGTGTGTCGTGTTCTTGCAGATAATTGTATAAAGAACTAGAGCCACGTATCCTCCCAAGCCATGAGTTAGCGCATGCGACCCATTGAGCAGATTTCACCATAAAAACAGACACAAACCTTTCCTTGATCACTTGAGTCCATGTCGCACCACACCGTCAAGTTAGACGATCCTGCCACACTAACATGACGATCCGCTGCATCACTGCATTCTGTGACGGTCAGGGAGCAATGAGTGGAATTGGATGTTTCGGCTGGAGGCTGTCCTAATAAACGCCATTCTAATTTTTGCGGCACATTATCATAGAATGCCGAATGAACATAAAGATGATGCTGAGGAGGTCTCACGCACGAACTATATGCTCCCAGCAAAGTTCCGCCGCAAATTCCTGCTTTACGTCCGACATAATCCCTTGGTTCTTCCGCAGTTTTGCAGACAACGAAAGACTGAAAAGCTTCCTCTCTCGTGCGGAACGAGACCTGCAAGCTCGGCCATCGCCATTCATATCCTTCTTTATGAAAAATCGTGCAATGCTTGCCCCCAGCATTTCTTCCCTCACAGAGTCTAAACGGCACGAGATTTCCAGTCGGAACCTCGCGCGAACTAATTCCAAGGGATCTAAAAGGCAGCCCAAAAGACATCTTGCTCCGTTGACCGCTAAACCACAACAAAATGAAGTCGCCAACCCTAACGCAAATTCGAAATGCGTTCTCAATTCAAATTCCACCAGCGCAGCAACTCTACATACACTGTTTCCACGAATTACCTGAAGAAACTACAAAACGTTGCTGCGCTCGAACAGTCGGTTACAACTAAAAGCATTAACACAAACCCAACCTGCAGCAGCTAAAACTCTCCACCATTCTCTAGAATTGGGTCCCTCACAATTGGGTAGCGCTACAAGAGAGTCGCGTGCGCAATCATCTCATGAAACCCCTAAATCCACAGGAAGGGGTGAGACCGAGCTTGATTCAGCTGTATTTGATTTGCACCAAGTCCATAAACCCCCTTTGCAATTGCGAGGGGGAGGGGGAGGATGCGCGGTGGAGCTGCATCCAAGACGAGTGGTGTCGGAGCAGCAACCAAGACGAAGCCTAGATATTAAATTTCCAAGCGGCGTGTTTGTTAGTGGAGATTTGCCACAAGTGCTGATATGGCACATCACTTTGCAAATTTATTGCTCATTGAATGCAATACTCTGATGGGAAAGACAAAATGCTCAAAACTGTATGTTGTAGGATGTCCCTTCTAAAGACTGAAAATATATCTTTGTAACGTTTTTAAATGTTTTTGTTTTTTTGTTTACTTTTATTTTTAACCTTGACAATTTTTTAAGAAAATAGTTTCAGACAAACAATTTGGAAAGGTAGAGGGTTTACTTTTGCCTTCTTTCATCATGTGACACCTTCACTTTGACTGATTATATGTACAATTATGAGTTCCAGGTTGATCAAATTCTTGCTAAACATACTGCTAATCAAAACCAACTGTAATGAACATGACACATGGTTAGATGAAACTTCTTTTTCTTTCTTTTTTTTTCTTCTTGATGTTGATAGGAAGCTTTTGAGTATCTTTGCAATTTTTAGGAATTTTTTTTATCAATTTGAAAATAGAATGGACGTCAAAAGCATCATGTATACATATAATTATTGAGTTTTAAAAAAGCATTCATAAAGTGGAATAAGTTTTGATATGTGCTTTAGCTTGTATTTAATTCCACTATATATACCAACTTAGGGCAATTGTCTCGTTGGAAGTCTTTATTTTCTTTTCTTTTTTTGTTTGAATACACAAATACATGCAAATTCCAATTTTCAATTCAAAATAATATATTCAATTCTTATTTTTATTTGGTTATAATATATGTAGAGGGAGAGATTTTCAAGTTATCAAATGATTTAGTATGGCTTTTAATTTATATACAAAAGTTATTAATAATTTTATCTTAAATATATATCAAAAATATTTTAAAGCTTTAGAATGATTTTAAAAATACTCAATAGGGTTGGATTATTTTGTTAGCACAAAAAAATAATCATTATGAAAAATAATATTATGATAGCGCAAAAAAATAATCATTATGAAAAAATAAAAGAAACTTATTGTATATTAAAATATTTGTATGTAAAAAATCTATATATATATATAACCATGTTTTCATTTTCAAAAACATTGATATATAATACTGGCATTCAACCATTTTTCAAAAGAATCAAATAATTCATTTCTGCGTATGATATTGTTAAATGTCCACGTGAAACATTGTCAAAGTCACATACTACGGCATTTTTTATTTGCGACTCCACTACAGATAGTGTAAAGATTAAAAAATATCAAAATTACTTCAAATTTTATAATCCTGCACTTTTATACTGCACATCTTTGTGAACCTTCATATGGATGGAACATTTATTAATTTAATATCCAAATAATAATGGTTTTGAGTCACTAAGATTCATGATGCTTCAATTTTTCCTTTGAAAAACAAAAAATAAAAAATAATTCAAAGTTTACTTTCCTAAATTCCAAATTAATATACAATCAAAGAAAGATGGACATCTACTTATATATCAACCGAGTGTTCTAATCATCTGCTCCAATTCAAAGTCAAATGAAAAAGTCCAATCAAAGATAATTTCACAAATACCACTATTCAAAGTTTTTCAGATCACATGCACCGATCTGAACAAGACTTAAACATAACTATTAATTTATTACAAAAAAAGAAAATCTGAGCTGGTCTCCAATTCATCCAAGAAACCCTGCTGATGTTTTTTATTCACCATCTGATGGGCAAGGTCAGCGTCCTTTTGATGTGGTACTCGCTCCTTAATGAATCCCATAGAGGATGATTAAGAGAAGAAGGATTGGTACAACGAAAGTGGTTTATGAAAGGAAACTCTTCAATCCACCCAAGGAATGTATTTACAACCGGTTTAGTGTGAACATCACACTGGTGTGTACTTTCAAACTTTGATGAAGAGCAGATAGCTGAGCACGTACTGTTCGCCCAACTGTAGAGACATCCACAGTTTTATTTCCCATAAATTTGATGTAACATCCAGCCATTCTCGTACACGGTCTGAAAATTGATGTAGCTCAAATGGCAATGGTACCTTCCTAACTATTTCACTGGTAGTTCTATTCTACACAATAATTTTTTCACTGTAAGAGGTCCTTCGGATGACCATTCCTTAGCATCTCAACACACTTATCCAAAGAGAAGCAGCTTTTTAAATAGACTAGAATTTTTCGTGTTTTAGAACCCACAGATTCTGTTGCAAATTAATCAATCACTACGAGGACTGAGCTGAGGTCCGAAGCTGGTTGATTTTTTTCTGTTGTTCTTGATTTGTTCGTCTCTCTGCTTCAAGTGCCAATTCCAACTGCAATTCCACGTGATCAGTATGAGGTGGGTTATTAGCAATAAAAACACCCAAGCTCCTAAAACTTTATCTACTCATGTTAGGTCTCTGGACTCAAAAAACAGCAAACGATGTGTTCTACGTTACACACTAGATTATCAAAAGATATGTTTTCTTTGTGCGAATAACGGAGTATACTGTTTTCGCCATCTAGATATCTGGGAATGACTGCGGCCATAAATTGACGACGTGACACATGAACAGCAATCCCTAATATATGCAGACTAAGTTTTTTCCCCAATGCAAAGCATATTTCACTTATCTTCAACAATCCCAGGCAATATACCTTAGCCATACGAGAACTCCACTCGTTGAGCATTGCGCGAACTCGGTCATTCTCTTCCACATACTGTGAAAACAGTGCATCAATGAACTAAAGCTACAGGAAAATATGACATTTGAACGTTCTTCCAAATAGTGCTTCTTGGGCAATGCTAACATAAAAGCACTCGGAAGAAATTTTTGGAGGATGATTTCTGAATGTACCTGATCATTGATAGCGCGGACCTGCAAGATATCAGCGTCCCGCTCACCAATCAGACAACGGGCGAGACGGGCCTCTGCCTGTAATTGATCCCTCTGCAATTATTCATGAAACAACAAAGCCTCTGTTACGAAGTAGAGTAAACACATGACACTATGAATATAGCCAGCCAGGATTTCTTTATCTCACATCTAGACAGCCAACCAAATATGAGTACACTTCTGTCATGCACCAACCATGCAGATGAATAAACAAATTTACAGCAATTCCTTAACAACCTCGTGTCTGACCCAAAAAATCAAATGTTTTCAAGCCTCTCAAACCAATAAATCTCCACGTTTCTCAAAAAACCATCATAAGGAATATTGGTAGACCTCAGCTGTAATAGCACGCAGCTCTTGCTCTCGTGAAGCCAGCAAATGCACCAAATCAACCTGCACAATCAACCCACGTCCAAGGACCGCAACTTAAGTACCGAATAAGAACACACAGATGTGATACACAAATCACATCTAACAACAGCAAAGAACACAACCATACTGAAGGATTAACTCGGTAACAGGGAAAGCATAATGATCAAGATACATTCAGTAATAGCATTTAAAAGTAAAAAATAATAAATAAACAAATAAAACTTGTTTTGCACCTGTGGAGTACTTCCATCTTGAGTCTCCTCATACTTACTCAAGATTTCTTGTAGCCGGAGTATCTGCAAATGAAACACATCTCTTGAACAATTTCCGTTGACCTACAAGACTGTCACTTCTTTGGTGTATTTGATAAAAGATCAACATCATTCAGGAAATCCGTGTCTTGAAAACGTAGATACCTCTTTGCTAAGATACTGCAAATTGTCCTGCTGGTAGTGGAGAAGAGCCGCCTGTTGCTCAGCTAGACCTCCTCCATCAATATATCTACAGGACATGGTCGTAACGTGGTAAGACACGAAATTCCAGATCCAGTACAGAAGAAGAATCAAAATGTGATTTTGAAGCGCAAAAGCAGACGTATCAACACATGCCGAAACTGAAGGGAACACAAATTGAACTATCTAAAATTGGACAAAAAGAAGCTTCGAGTATTGAAAACCTCTGTCCATCATTAATTGCTCAGATCCCAATAAAATAAGTTAGGAAAAAAATAGCAAACAATACCTCACATCTTCAAGCCCAGATGAAGATCGTAGAACAGAGTAAAGTGTGTCTATTGCATCAGGATGGAAATGAGCTTTATTATGTCCATACACCTTACCTGGATCAAGTACAAGAACAAATCTCAGTTCCCACTTTTTATTTCATTCAGCATTTATCTGGGTACATGAAGAGCCTGTAACATCTTACTAAAAATAGACACTTCCTGTCGTCTGGACACTTTGCGTGCCTAGCAAGGTCCAAGAATGAGAGCAATACCAAATGTGAGACAATCAACAAGCACCAAGCCAATTATACACCTGGAATGCAATGGAAAGATGACGACCAGAGAGCTTTGACTTACATATAAACACACAAACTAGAGTCCCTGCCCATAGTAGTTGCACTAGAATAACGATTCTGTACAACAGAAAGAAAGACTTGGTTATATAATGAATGCTCTTGTCACATAATGAAATTTTAGAGGGCTACAGTAAAAGGGTCAAGGTTGAAAAATTATAAGCATATGCAAAGAAATGTGCTACCCTGAGAGAAATGCCAAGCAATTGGGTATTTGAATTTACCGAAGCAAAAGCAAAGCTGGAATGCCCAAACGTTGTTGAAGTGCGTCCCAGGTCACCACCAACAAGACTAATGAAGTTCCTGACAAAAGTCCAGACAAGTTCCACCGGATTATCAAGACGATCCACTACAGATTACTATCCGGCATTATTATGTCAAAAAGATATTGAGACAATGGAGCTTATATGCTAAGTAGGTAGGACATTTGTAACAATGCACGTTGCATATAAAAGTCGACGTCGTACTCAATAGAATCAGAAGACAATGAGTGTCCGATCAGCACACAAGGTAAATGCCACAGAATGTTGTGATAGAATACTCTATCTATTTCAAGAGTTTGTGACCTAACAAAGCCTTGTCAGATAATAATGCTTTGTGTATTTGCAATTTGTGTAAAAAATGCATCAGTAATAAGTCATCAAAATGAATATTGAGGACATAATGGGGACAGGGCTCCGTATGCTGCATTACCATAAGCAACAATTTGAAAAGGCTGATGGACAATCCATTCCAAAAGTGCACTGAACTTCAAATAACCCTGCACAAATGTCTCATACAATTAGTAAAGGCACCCTAGAAGTCACTGAACTGAATAATAATGCACACAAGAAAGACCAAGAGCATACCTGCCGTTGTGCCTTCTTAAGTTGTGCATCCAAATAACTTTGCAGAAGTCCTGAAATGCGCAAGCGCGCCAAAGCATACATCAGTACGGATCACACAGTGCTAGACAAAAAAAATCAGGAAAAGAGAGATAATTACCATAAGAATACAACGAACTATTTTTCACTGTTTGATACCCAAAATATGCGAACCTCGATTCATCACTAAGAAACTTGCTCGGTATCTACAGCAGATAGGATGAGTATGCTCGACATAGGCCTGACCTGTAATGAGAAGCAGGAGGAGGTTACAGACTGAGAAGAGGGCAGCTTGAGATATTGCGAAAGGATTCACGATCCATAATAAAATGACAATAACAGCGTACCCAGCCTGCATGGTTGCCACAGTAGCTCATAATTTTATTACTACACAGCCTTCAGTAACATAAACCATGACATTTTCTTAGAAAGAACAACACTTGCATATTATCAAAATCGGTGCCCAATCAAACTGCTCTGTGCATCTTATAAACCCTTACCCTAAACTTTTCCACGCATACTGTGAAATTGCTCAATTGTTTCCTACTTCAGCCAGAAGATCAAAGAGTGTGGATACAAATTCACAACATTACATTCCAGCTAGACACGTTTTCACTGTGTCAAGTAAAGCGCCTCCCACAATTGAGGAGAAATAAACAAGGTTTTCAGATTGAGAACTCACAACTAGCATGCAATACAAAGAAGCCCATAATGTATCAGCTTTCTGGTGCCATGACAACAAGGGAAATTCCAAAGTCGAATTCGTAAATCTGCATTCCAACCAATTTGCAATTACAAGTCACTTCACAAAATTAACTAGATACAATTGAGAAAAGAAAATGTCAAAAACTTATTCGGAAAGCCCTGGCCATAACAACCACTGCAGCACAGTCAATTCAATTATATATATATATATATATATATATATTGCTAAGACCTTATTGTAACGTTTGCCCAGGAAACGAATGTACTAAACGTCGGAAGATAGAATCAGATGCTGATGACTCACAGTTCAGGATTAACAGTAACATTAAAAGAGTCTAAATGAAGGTTGTTGCCGTTTCGAAAGTCCGTATCTGCCACTGATGATTGCCATCTCAACATGTTGGTTTTGGATTCTAATTCCTCAGAGAAATATGATCTGTACGGTTTTTTCCCCACAAAACTCCTGATAATTTTGAACGCCTTAAAATAAAGACCAGCTGAAATGAGGCTGAAACCGGCAGTCTGTCATTAAATCCTTGCATTCACCTGCAGAGATGAAATTACGAGTGAGATCGTGATCCCGAATACAAATCGTGTATACAAAAACTAACCCAGAATGCCATTCTAAAGCAGCATATGAGCTATAAAGTCTACAAGATACTGTAACTAATGATGACCCTAAATTACAAACCCCACACTTCATGCCTAGTTCACGTGGCCTTTAACACCTCAAAATTGGTTCACAGCACATTATTCTGTTTTTCGTTGAGCAAAGTTTTCTAAGAGACTCATTGAATAACCTAATTGTAGGCTATTTCCTTCTAATCAATGAAGACTTCCAAAAGCTCGACTGTAGATCCAGAGTCAGAGTAAGTAGCCGTCTTGTGATCCCAATAACTATTCAGAATCAGTTCAAGCTTCGTACAAATGTTCACAAACACACACGCATCAAAGTATGGCAATAAATCGAAAATTAAGGGAGCACGAGGCCGATAGTATTACAGAAGCAGGTAGAACCCCTGGTCCACTAATCGAACAATCTCTTGCACCAAACTCCATTCAAATTGCACACAACGCGTAGACGGCCGCAATTACACCACCCATCTCAACAGAAATGGAAACCCAAAGATAGGGCAGCGCGACAAAAGTCGAACAACTGCAATGACCAGGAATGCAATCGCTACAGACGACTTAATCAAGCACCCCTGCTCGTCTTCAACCAATCCCCGCAAGAACGAATCCCGACAAAACCTGCCCCTAATGCGCTACCACCTCCCAGAATTTGCATTAAAGCGACGATGACTGGTTTTCCAACTGTGAGGATCTGGGTGAGGCATTCGAACCAGGCAATGCCACGGAAAGCTGGCGAAGATGGTGAAGACGACAACACAGGGGCGTCGTTCCCGGCATCTCACGTTCTCACGTTCCCTATCGCTCGTCTTCGTGATCCCCAGCTTCCAGGCGGACTCGGTGTCCGTCGGCGCTGCTTGGCGCTCTTGAGATATGAGCGTCATCAATTGCACAAATTTCGCATACAGTGAGTGAGTGAGGGTACTCACTGTACAGATACCAGAGTCGGTGTAACTTTGCTGAAATGGCGTAATTCATGTTCTGAAATGAGGCATCCCCTTGGTGCAGACTTCTCAGCTTACGAGCAGGTTTTCGCTCTGGAATACAGTGTGCTTGGCGCTTGCATTGATCGACGTAGATCTCACATCGAAGGACGTAAAGATTGCTGAAAGGTTATACAGAAAGTTTTACTTAGTGTGAGTATCGATACTTCTGAACCCTTCCCTGCGGTGTAAATAAGTCTTCTGTCATGCTTGTTGTTCGCCGTGTTTCTTTCTACTGCAACTCCAGAAATAACGAAATTGGTCGCATGAGTGAGCAACCACAACCTTACCAAGCAAATACGTAGTCATGATATTTGTAAATATAATGACAAAATGTGCTGTGTTGCATATAACAAGCATCAATTACCACCGTGTGTTCTCTACCACTTCACGACGTACAATAGGCATCAGAAATGACAAATGTGTCTCGGCAGGTCTCTCGTCAACAAGATGCTTTCCACAATCGACATGCTACTAAATCTTATATTTTTTCGTATACAGAAATTTTGAAAACTCTATGTGCAAATTAGCATTAAGCTATGCTGATTTCACATCAAATGCCAGTTCTCCCTGTTCACTGACCACTTCTCATACATTCCAACGTTTAAAGGCGAAGAGTAACCATGTTGCAACAATAATACAGCATGCACAACCATCTCAGAAAATGGTCTGAGGAAAATTGGAAAAATCAGATTGTCTCCTAATTCAATGCACTAAATTCTCCCTCTCAAGTTCACCACCGGCTACCTTAGCGACTTGTCAGTAAGAAAAAATCAAGCTCACACGTGACAATGTCAGCTCTCAAAACTGGTAAGCAGGTTGTCATAGTTGAACACCAAAAAAAAACAGACAGGGACGGAACAAATCCTCCTGCGAAGGAGAAGCACAATTCTGCGACAGATTCCACTGCAATAGTGTGGTATGTACAGCAATAGATCAAAAAACATCTCCGAGTGCAAACACAAACGAGAGGAAGGTGACAAGGTGGAGAGGGCTTTTCATAGTCGAGAGCTCAGAAGCAGCCATGGCGCAGAGCAGACATGTCAACAAGGTCTACACTGCAAACTTGTCCGCCCGTGGACATGTTCCACAAAGCAGCATCAATCCATCCAGCAATCAATCAATGAAACAATTAACAAACCAATGCGACGACAAGCACGGCATCGAGCTTGAGACGAAGACCTTGATTCCTTCGAATTTCCTTCGAACGGTCTGCGAGGTTTGGTGCTGCCAGAGTCATGCCTCGCGTTCGGCTGAGAGAGTAGCGACGGGATGGAGGGTTTACTTTTGCTTTTTACGAACTTTTACTTTACCTTCTCAGTCTTAACTTTTGTTTGATTTCCTTAAAGCAGATGATTATTAACTTGAATTCTTAGAGAGTGTTCTAATGCTCAATGACTCAAGTTTTTTTTGGTTACAACCTATCATACAAATAAATATCAAATCGCTCTTTTCTTCAAGAATTTGAGTGTCCATGCCTTTGAAATATAGATAGCTACATATTAAAATTATGAAATATTGATAACTAAATTTCGAAATGTAGAAAATTATTTTTACTTTGATTAAGATTATGTTGTGCACAAAAAATACTTCTTTAAAGTATTTTTAATTGCATTAAAGTAACAACAAAAATTCTTCCATTTTTGTGACAATTTACTCTGCAGTTCCTCAATTTTAGGAATACCATGAACAAGTAATTTTTATTCATTATTTTACTGTCAAAGACAACAAAATGCAATCTTCAAAACATAAATAAAAACATTTTTTTATTTATTTTATTATTTTATATTGGCATCTTTTATGGCATTTTTTAGCAATCTCACAGGCTTGTGTCAAACCTTTGAACCAGATGGGTTCTGTTCCAGCAAAACCCTAGTACAAGGACACATTGTCATGCATGAATTTGCAGGCATGTTTGTGTTGTTTTATAACAAGCCCCACACTTCCACATACTGAGCAAAAAAATTAGGTTGTGTGAACATCCTGGACCCTGTCAAAACCTAGTGAACAGATACAAATGCAAAATTATTATGTATCCACACATACACAACAACAGAGAACTATCAGAGTGGACATCAATTTCTAGAACCTGAGATTTCAATGCAAAGATGGATAATTGTTGGATATTTCATTCTGTTTAAATGGAAGCTGCAGCATGAAGGTCTAGTAGCTTTTAAGTTCTACATTTCATTTTTCCTGTGTATGTTTTTGTTATATGTAGCTATTGATGAGCATCACCCATTGCTGGGCTTGTGCATATATTCATCTTTCAATTCCTCTTTTTATCTTTGCCCTTGATTTTCTCAACACCAGAATAAGTTGCCAAATGCCTCTACATGGAAAAAGATGCACTGGAAAAGGAATCTTCACAAGTTTGTAGAATCTAATGCAGCCACTGTTTGAGTCATGTCATAGAGCACATTGGAGGAGCAAGATGGAAGGCAATGCTAAAGGGATTTGTTCAAAAGATTTTTCATTATATTCTCCCAAATATATATATATATTCTTGAAAAACAATGAACATGGGGTGTGGATGCTATGAGGAACAATTGGTGTCCTGTGCCAAGTATGCAAATCCTTAAGAATTTATTCTTCTAATCCATTCTCTCTCTCTCTCTCTCTCTCTCTCTCTCTCTTCTTTTGATTCTTCTTGGTTTAAAATCTCCTTTCTAGATTTTTTCAACACTAGAAGAAGTTTCTAAATTTTTATATCAAATTTTTGGTTGTATCCACATTAGGGAACATAAAAGAAAGAGAATAAGATACTAGAGAAGAAAAATAAACTAATAAATAAACAAATATGATGGCGATCAAGTCAATTATAAGGGTGTAAAAAATTTAAGGTGTCAGTTCCCTAACTGAAATAATTTTGGAACATATTAGTGGTTGTATCTTCTAAGTTGAATTGTTAAAACTAATAATTTTTTTGATATTCATAAATTCAAAAAAAAGGACAGAAACTGCATTGAGTGAAAGCTAAAGTTTGATGGTTCAATAACATAAAAATCAAAACCCACGACAGAGATTTTTTTATTTTCTTAATTTTCAAGATCATGTAGACACGTATACATGGACACACGTAGACATATAATTTTATTAATTAACTTTTTTTAAAATCAATGGACCCCAAAATTCGAATGATTCATGTACTTAATATTTCTTGAATTTCCCACTTACTGCTTAACAAAGAAGATTGAGTATCAAACATACAAAAAAACCAAACTCAAATTTGACAAGAGTCCATCACAATTGTATCAAAAAATCAAAACTCTAACTCTAATCAAGTGCTGAATTATATTTGTTTAAAATAAATAAATAAACAAAAAAAGTAAACAAAAGGAGAGAGAGAGAGAGAGAGAGAGAGAGAGAGAGCAACATAAACAAAGTTATGTTACCAAAAACTGCGAAAATCATGTTTACTTCAAGCTGACACTATAGCTGGGATCTTATTCCCATATTTATTTTTAAGCATCCAAGAATATGTAACCAATACTAGGATGCAATTGCAGCACAGTGAAAAATATGAACAAACGTTATTAAAAAACAACGATGAATCACTGTACATTGCAAGTCTCATTTTTGCCAGCAGGCTAAGCTGGGATTCTTCAACCTGTAACCTCCTTCCGCAGAAGAAGGAGAAGAAAAACCTTCGGAACTGTCACCGAGTAATGCCACTACCAGGGATTATTCATATGCTGTCCACCTCCTCTACAACAGCGAACCTGAAACTAGATATGAATCGAATAATCTTACCACGCACAAATCGAATGCTTCTCTCTTATCCTCATCAATGCTACACCCGCTTTAACTGGATTGACCTAGAAGCTAACAATTCTACAACTCCTTATTTTGTCATATATTTATATACTATGTATATGATTGAATCATATGGAAGCGTCCAGAGTGGGGTCCAGGAACAGGCCCCGAATGGAGAATTTCAAGAAGTTCATGCTGAGCGGACACTTGGGAAGCCACCTCCACTCGGTTTGTTTCTTCGAGAAATCGCACACCAATACCTGCAAGTACCCAGTTGCGAGGTTGAACTGTTTTGTGTTAGTTGTGGAATGTCTTATCACAGGTGAGAGAAGCTGGCAATCAGAAGGCTATGCATGGTCTTGATAATGGACTGAATACCTGGGTGTGTGAATCCTTGTAAAAGTACACCATGTCGCCGTACCCGGCGCACTTGAGATCCGAAGCAGTCTTCTCCTTGAAGAAGAACTGGAAGTACTCGTGGGGCATTTTCTCCACCTCTACCCACTGCTTTTTCTCCCCCTCGACTTGCTTCAGCTCCCACATGTGCACATGCTCACAGATTCGCTCCGTGCCTGCCCCGCCCACGAGGAACAGGCGATTCCGTCGCTGTATGAGGAACGAACAGAAGAGGAACTCCGGTGGGGGTACTGCCACTTCATCCCATGTTGCCGTCTTTAAGTCATAAGCGATTACGCTGTATGGACGCCCAGATGTGAGGCAGTATAAAACTCCGTTGCAGAACACCGTCTTTGATGTCCACCACGTAATGCGTACCGTAATCTCCCTACGCACTTTGCCTGTAACCTGTCGAAAAGAAGATGAGGCACGTCTAAGTCAATCCCTAAGTCCAACAAATCAATAAGCAAAATAAGATACACAGAAAAGAAGAATCATTTTGTCTTCCAGTCGTTGAGTTGATATGATTGTTGATGAGATGATAAAAAAATCAAATAAAACGTACATAAGTGGCAATTGACCTCACAAGTGAAGCAAATAGCATTGTAGAAACATACCTTCCAGGAATTAGTCAAGGAGTCGTAGACCTCAGTGGTGCACTCATACTCACCACCACTCTCCGAAGTTCCTCCAGCAACAACAATCTTGTAGCTCTTGGAGCGTTTATCTTCGTAGACACCAACAAGAGAGTTTAATCTCTTATGAATCATGGGTGGGAGCTCCCGCCACGACCTGGTCATCGGGTTGCACACTGCCAAGACTCCGGCATTTGTCAAGCCCCCTCTCACAAACAGCCGGCCTCCAACTGCCGTCAAAGGAAATCTCATATAGGAAGGCAGAAACGTGAGAGGAAAGTTGTGCCATCTATTTTGCACTGGATCATAAGCACTTGTGTTGTCCCTGCCAACAGCAACAAAACTGGGTCAACAACCACTTTTAATCAAGTAGATATATGAAGAAAAGGGTATCATATTAGATAAATTTAAGTACAGATGAATCAGTTAACAACGTACAAATCGAAAAAAACAGAGAGTGAATATGAGGAGGGGGAACATACCGGCAATTAAATGAAGAACACATGAAGAGCCACGAAGGACCCCGAGATGCCTTTTCCAGGTACATCCTGTTGAAGCTTGTGGACTTGATGGTTGTATCCCATGACTTGGACACACACCGAAGAGAGTACAAGTTGGCAATTGGCAAACATAGAAGAATTCTGTCCACTAGCTCTCCATGTAATCGACCCCAGATGGCAGGATCCATTGTGGTATTACTAGCCTCTTTGTCCTCTTCGGATGATTCCTCAGTCTGTTCGGGCCTGAGCTTTGTGATTGAAAGCTCCATTTGCACTTGGGCGTGGAGGGATGGTTCATCATAAGACAGGCCAAACAACAATGCAAGTCTACCACGCGCAAGAACCAGCAGACTTAAATGTTGAGAGACAGAAAAAGGTTCCCCTGACAGAGCTCAGTGGGGTATCAGATCGGATATGTGCCAGGAGTCGGCTATGCGTATGAACTTCCACGAGCGTTGCGTGTATGTAGATGTGCCATACCACGACCCCTTAGGCCTGCAAGGCGGAGATGGAAACAGCCCCAGATTACTGAAATGTAGCCCGGGTATGCAAATGCTTAATGACACTTCGAAGGCCAGGGTTGCTTCAAAATCCTCGGGAAGCACCGGCTCTTTATGAAGTGACACAGACCATGCTGAGATAAGGAACGAAAGCTTCAACCTTGTGCACACAAATGTGTGCTAAACTCAAAAATTGAATGCGCCTCCTGCACTCCACAGCAAACAGACGGTTAGGAAGATCTAACGCCACGGCACCAGACTCAGTACGGAACAAAACTACAAACTCACCCCAGAAGTGGCCAATCCAGAAGACTATATTCAAAACAGCGCAAGCTTCAACTAAGAAACTCGGCGAGTGAGTGAGTGAGTGAGTGAGTGAGTAATCCAAGAAAGAAGATCAATAGCTCGGCAACAACCGGTGGAGGATCAGGTACGTAGCAAAAAATTTAAAATACGCATACATCAGTCAGTCTTGATGGCTTCAAATAAATCCGAGGACTGGTTTACGACGTAAAAGTAGATACAATAGTCAATATCGACGGGGGCATAGAAAGCAAAAGTCCTCACAAGTTCGTCACTAAAAAGAAACTCTGCAAAACTTCCAAGTACAGTGACACTTTGTAGAACTCCATGGAACAGTAGCACGCGATTTGGTGTAAGGGCTGAATCAAACAAGACAACCGCAGGGTGGCAGACACACACACGCAAAATTTCAAATCCATCACAGCATTCACACAATTCCACTAAGAAAATGTGAGGATGATGAGCGAGTGTCTCAAATTCTGTGAGAACCTCTGCTAGAGCTCTGGGGTGACTTCCTCGCCCTCGTTCACTACCTCACAACCCTCGCCAGTCCTCCACAC
Organism: Physcomitrellopsis africana; assembly: GCA_036785485.1. Taxonomy (NCBI): domain Eukaryota; kingdom Viridiplantae; phylum Streptophyta; class Bryopsida; order Funariales; family Funariaceae; genus Physcomitrellopsis; species Physcomitrellopsis africana. The sequence goes on from JAWRVF010000268.1 coordinate 143,913, forward strand.
TCGTAAACGTAACCGCTCTAAACAGGAAGCACTAAAAATCAAGAAGTGTCTGAAAAATCAACAATCTGACACAGAAAAACACGAAGGTGGAGCAAACGAACGTCGAATTAAAGTAAGCAACAAACAATAAAAATAAGTAAATAAACAAAAATGAAAGGGCTTTGCACACCTTTTTTTTTTCTGGGGCTCCAAAGAAGATCTCCTCGACAGTGGTCGACTCCGCCACTCGGCAGCACGCCCACGCAGCGAGAGAAACCGAGGCACCGAAACGTTGAACCAAAAGCAGAGAGAGACCCACACAGGCACCGCACACACAACCGTCACGAATTCACAAAAGGGAACACTCGGTGGTCGAGCCAAATTGAGAGCTCTCAGCAGGAGTGTAACACTATGGAAGCTCCATGATTGCTCCCAGGCAACCTCTCGGGGCAGACATTGCGATCCAGCCTGCTCCTCCAGCGAGAGCGCCCTCTACCACGACCGAAGCAGGGAAAAGAAGCAGTCGTGATGGGCTGAGAATATGTAGCAGGTGCATTTCGTGAGCTATGGCGTCGTCTTCCCATCGTAAAGCTTCCACCATCCTCCATTCTGGGGCAACACAAAGCAACCGGGCGACGAAAAAGGCAAAGCTACGGAAACATGGCATCGGAAGTGTGCCAACTTGGAGACTGGCTGCTGGAGGATGGATCAACCAAGTTGACGGTGTAACCGAGTTGTTTTTATTATTGCTCTTTTCTCAGCTAATCTTTTTCCACTCTGCCGCTTTTTTATTACCATGTGCACAAGCCCGTTTGGTGCACTGTGCTGTCGAATAAGTGAACTGGCGTGTTTTTGTGTATAGTAAGTTGGGAGCAGAAGAAGCTCATATTTTTTCATCTAAAACTAGCTTTGTGGAATCAGACAATGTATCCTGCAAGCCAATGATTCATCTACTGAATATGGAGAAAGGGGGTTTTGCTTTTACCCATCTACAGCACAGTGGTGTAGTACCGTGCACCATTCAATGCTTCTTTCTTCAAAAGTTCATACAATTGCCGCCTTTTGAAGAGGAAACTGGGGCAACAATCATGGATATATTGGGTTTTAAGGCATTCTCCTTTCAACTATATCACTCACAACCAATCAGATTCTTCCTTATTATTTCCTCTCATTCAGAAAGCAAAAAAAAAAAACCATTGCAATGAAACCTTTGTTATTACAGTAAAATAAAAAAAAAAATAAAAACCATGTGATACTCATTTTTACTTTAAAAAATTGCATTTTGAGCGTTCCCTAGCGTAATTGCCAAGATATACGATAGAACCCATCTTCCACGTTCAGCAAATTCAATTGTAATTATAAAGGCCATAGCTACTGTTCCCATGACTAGAACACAAACAGATGTTCCCACAGCTGTAGGGCACCCCGTGCGGGGCCCTTTCACCGTGTTAAATTGGGACCACACTCCAAGTTAAAAATAAGAACTCGTGGAAGGAGTAGACAAGTGAGTCACTCTTGACCTGGCATGTTAATCAATTTGAGTAGGTGTCTAAATATATCTGTACGTAACACCACTCATTCTTCATCCATCCGTCCACCGGCCATATTCCCCACGTCGACCTTCATCCATAATAAATTCCTCCTTAGCTTGTGTGGGACTATCATGATTATCGGCTACTTAGGCCTAATCCCTTCCAGCCCAACTGGTGATATAAGGATCAAGTGGTGTGCGTGTGAGTTCACCAGATTCCAGAACTATGCCTAGATCACTGTCACCAAAAATATATATATATATATAGATAGATTGTTATTGCCACCACAATTTCTGCTATTGCCACAACAGCTCCTATCCATCACATGCCACCTTTGTTCAAAATCTTTCAAATCAATCATTTTTTTATTTGTTTAATACCTTTCAAAACATTTGATTGAACATTTTTTTGATTAGTATTAAAAAAACTAAAGAAATATGTTGAGTGAATGGCAGGTTGTAGTGGCAGTACCAAAAACTTTGTGATTAACAGTATGTAAAAAAACTGTGTTGTCAGTGTTGTCCTAAGACTCATAACTCCAACACGCATTCCTATACTTTCTGCCTCACCCTGTCTTTACAGCAAACAAGAGATTTATTACAACTCCTCAATAAACAAGGCATCCCACACTGTTAAGGATCCTTCCCCAATATCGTGTTTAATATTATAAATTTGAATATAAAGCAAAAAGATCAGAACAAATGAGAACCTAAAGCTATTGAAACACCCAATTGCAGAGAATGATAATCAGAACATTCCATTTCATCATTCGACCCCTTCTTTTTCTCTTTTTTATTCATTAAATATAATAAGTAAGAATAGTGAATACATAGAAAAAAATAAATGAATATATAGAGTGAAGGTAATGAATCCACTTGCTGCAAAGGAGGGAGGGGTTGCACCTCCTCCCCCTATTCCGGCTCCCAATTCCTACCCTTGGCTTAGCAGGAGGGGCAGCAGTAGCAGGCAGTACATGGCAGCAGGAAAGGGGGGCGCGTGGATCTTCATAGGGCAGTAGGATGGAGTAGTGAGTGAGGTGAGGTAGGATCCTCAAATTAAAAATTGATTCTCCTCTTCCCCCACGAAAAGGGGGAAAGATTTTATTATAACTAAAGAAGACATAGAAACTCAATCACTTGTGCTCTTTCTTTAGTGTGGTAGGTGTGTATGTGTGTGTGTGTATTCTTTCTATCGAAAAATGAAGAACACAAGGGCCCTAAGCGGTACAGGAAGGAATGTAAAAGAAACGTTGAAAGAAGAAGGAAAAGAAAAGGAAAAGTGGGAAGGGAGGGAGGGGGGAATGATGCTGTGCCTGCCCGCTTAGGCGAGGAGCTAGATCCACATTCTGTCCTACAGAGATCCCGGATTGTCTCTGGGTACTTTGCCCCCTCCTCCGCATCTTTGACTCCCGTAGAATTTTGGGTGCGGTGGGGATTTATCTTGCGTCCAGGTAGATTCTCCAGCAGGAAGGGTGCCAGGTTAGGATCGGATAGCATAGGCAGAATCTTGGATATAAAGAGGGGGGGGGGGGGGGCTTTTCCCGTCCCTAGTGAATTGAATGGGAGGGAGGGAGTAGAAGAAGTAAGAGAAAAAAGGGGGGTTGAGGTTAGGGTTGGTAGTGCTTGTTGAGCACCCTGCCCATGCCTCTTGAATGCCCCAAAACCACAATATATGATAATAATAATAATAATAATAACTCCCTCCCTCTCTCCCTCGCCTTTTCCTTACTCCATTCTTTTGTACCTTCAAATATATTTTTTGATTTAAAAAAAAGTACATTATAAAAAGAAAAAAATGCCCTTGAGATGATGGTACTATGCTTGGCATCTCTGAAGATGATAAGAGGGTGGCATCTTGAGCATTCAAGGGTCTGTTTATTTTCATATTCTGATGTGTCTGTTTATTATTATTATTTAGCCAGTGTGTGGGAGACAAGGTTCACATCCTTCAACACATTATCCATTTGACTCAATGGTGGAGAATTCATACTATGTGAAATTTATCTCCATGCACACAGTCTAATAGAGTTTGTTGTATAACATGCAGTACAAAAAGCTATTATCTAATTACACCAATAAAATTTGAATTCACATTTCAATATATTTTACAATACTGTTTATTTTTATTATTATTATCATGCTTAATCTTAATTATAACATAATGCATAATTACTATTAATTAATATTATGCAACGTATTGCATTATGTTACCATAATTTTTAACAGGATCAACATTGTATTATGTAACATATGTTCAGTATATATATTAAGATTTTTTTAAAGAATCATGTAACAGGACAAAGATTTAGCTAAACTTGATGGGTATTTTCTACTTAATGATTAATTTAATTCTATAGATTGTAGATTTAAGTAGGACCAACTTGATTTTACACCATACCAAATTATATATGTAAAGCATGTAATAATCATAACCTTTGAAGTCCATCACATTCATTTACTTATATTTGCAGTAAATGATTGATAGCAGAATATATATAGTACATTTGGAACTCTGTAAAAGAAGCAAAGACGTGATAATGCAAAAAATGATGGTCAGCCATACTCACTCATATATATATATATATATATATATAAATATTCATACATGGTACATTCAATCAAACTGTCCTAATTTAATTTTTGCAAGTTATGACAAGTTACACAAGCTTTGAATTGACAGTAATAACAATTTGGAAAATTACATTACCAACTTTCACGCTAATAATACCAAAAAAGAAAAAAATGATATTTATGCTAATTTGTTTGTCCTCTTAAAAATTCTTCATTTTACAATTCTAACGTCTTTTGAAGATTGTTTCGATTATGTACATATTAATTTAATTGAAAATAATAAGTTTCCTCAACATGAAAATTCCAAAAATAATAAATAAAAAAGAACAGAATAATAAAACAATGATACATAAATTTTATGCCAGTTTTGGAACGAGCCTTTTAATATATATACATATTTTTAGCCTCTGCCACTCTTTAATCCGCATAGTCTACACAATATTGAGGTCACTGTTTCATCCATTCTCCAACTTGGTAAACATTTGCGCCCTGGTTCATAAATCACAAAGAACAACTTTCGACTTTTCCAGCATACGTCACAAGGCTTTTACTTTGAGTGAATGAAGAAGTCTTTTCGGGCCTCTCTTACTTTAAAGTAACGCCTGTTGCCAAGGACAAGCCTCCACGTGTTAAATTCCTGCCTCCAACTAAGCCGCAGCGTGGACGGTGCCTTTAACCAACAAAATCTAGGAAAGTAAGGATCTGAAGTATCTACGCCTGAGAGTTACACTTGGGTGTCAAAGAGTGGGGATCCGGGAACAGGAACGAAACACGGAGTAAGGTGCTGAGGAGGTTCCGCTGACACCCTCATGCCTGTGTCCTGCGCCTGTCACCGTTCCGTGGCAATAAGAGCCTCCTTTCCGTCCTTCTGTCCTTTATTTACGATACCAGTAATTCCTTCTGCGCATGATGATAAGTCTAGTATTCACATCCCTTGTTCTCGACAATAATAAAATTATTTTTAGTTTCTAAAATTGATAAGAGTGATCATGTGCTTGGCTTTGAATTGAAACTGCTACTGAATTAATTTAATATGCTAAAACGAAATTGTTTCAATATCATGTGAATTTGAGATGATGATTTTAAGTGCATTTTGTGGACGTCCATTTATAAGTCATTTTTTATTTTTATTTTTATTTTTATTTTTTGATATTTCTGTTTCATGAGATGATAAACTAAATAAACAAGCTATGGCATTCAATGCTTTTTTAAAAAGTATGTTATGATTCCTTGAATTTTGTTGTAAAAATGACACATATTTCATGTAAACTATGTTTCCTTTTGGTTTCAGATTAATTTACATGTTTTTGAATGAGGGATAATTAATTTGAAAAATGCATCATTGATTTTTTTGTAATGTATTTCAGGATATAAATATATAAATATATAAAATTTAATTTACAAGTATAAAATGTTTATTTAAATTGTTTACATGTTGAATTCATGCTGCAAAGTCATATAATGCAACACATAGTTCTTCAGAAGGTGCCAAAGATCCACATAAATAGGAATGACTTATCACTCTATAATATGATTATACTTTCTCAACATGATCCTTGTGTAATCTAGAATAAAACACATACACATTGTACTCAAGTATTCATTCAGTAATTTAATCCATCAATGTTTTGAAAATTAAGATTTTGATCATTCCAATCACATTACAGAGAATGCAGTGTTTGTTTAGAGATGAATTTTGATAAAACTATCAACAAACAAATGCAACACTCACTCTTCATCTGTGAAACAATGTGAAAAAACAAGCATGTTAAAGAACCTCTGAAGTACACTTGCTATGTCTATAGTATGATGGATTTAAACAAGAGAAATAAAAAAAAATTCAAACTAACACAAACATTGGTTGTTGTTCAATAATGCAGCATCATGTATCAATAACCATCCTCACACAAAATGTGTGAAACATTGCAATTGCTACTTATTTTATTATTACTATGATTTGTAGAATTTAATGTAGAGGTATGATAATTATAGTTGTTAACTTCTTTTGGGACTGGTTCAGTAACCTAATAATAACAATAACATTATGTTTTTATTGTTTTTATTCACTTTTTGCACAAATTTCTTTTATTATTTTTATTCTGTATGTTTTTTTTGCTTGTATGCCCAATTTTATTTTGGCATAAGCAAAGTGAATGGTTGTTCAATGCCCATGTAACAAACAACAAACAAACATCACATCAAGTGAAGTTGTTTGTATTGTGCTTTGCCTTGGGAATTGAATGGATGAATAAATAGATTGGATGGACATGATGAAGAGGTGGAGGTGCAGGTTTTGAGCACGGAATCAAAACCCTAATTGAAGGATAATAATAGAACTCTTGGACACTTCCCAGGTTCCCATCACCAAACACATGTGCCCCCCCAATAGACTTTACCCCTCAAACCTATAATGGTTCATAATCTATAGTTGTGCCAGCCATGTAAATGTACACTTCTGGAACATTGTACTTGGTGTGTACAGGCATAGGTGCCAAAGGGATGGATGACTAGTTGACTGGTGCCATAGATGACATAGATGTGACTGGTGCCAGCTTCATTTATTCCAGGTCACACTTGTTGTTGGGTGTGCATGATGACCTGGCACAGTAGGGCTGACAGGTCAGAAGGGGGGGGCTAGAGGTTGGTGTTAGGGTGGTGGTATCAGACACTCTTAGCGGAACAAATATTTGTGTGCTAAGATGAGTCAAGATGGTTATCTGCTCACCATGTTCCTTTACTCTGTTGAACTGCACAGGACAGAAGCACTGCCAGAGTCAGTCCCATCCTCTTCTTATCATTCCTGTTTATGTTTTCAATAAAGTGAAAGTAAAGGACAGGTGTGGCATTTTAAAAAGCAGTGTATTTAAGATTATTTTTCATATAAAACCTTTTTCTCCTGATAATAGGTTCCAACTTATCATTTTGGTCCTATGAGCAGCAACACATAACCTTCCTTACTAATAGCCATGTGGCCCATAGCTAGTATCTATTTTTGCCAATGCAGTACATGTGCATCCTCTCACCAAACTTTCCCTACAACTATTTAATGTAAGCACATGACCACATATTTTTCTTATTTCTAAAAAATCCACATTTTGTGCGGAAGGGTGCTTTTGAAATACACACACACATACACACAATATCAGACCAGCTGTTTTGATTTGTGTGTCTGTTTGCCTATTGTCATCTACAGTATCACTAAGGGTTTGTTTTGCATCCATCCATAGTACCAGATTCTGCATAAATGAATATGCAAGTTGTCAAAGGCTGCTGTTACAAGAAAAGTGTGCATAGACTTATGTCTTGCAAAGCTGTGGATTTTCCAGCATGTGTGTGTTGTAACTGTGTACCTGTGATTGTTATAAAGTGATTGAAAATGTCTTGCAAAAAAGGCTTTTTCTGCTGAGAAAAAGCAGTATTATGAGAAGAAGATGCACTCTGAAAAACCCTGCAGGCAGCACACCCTGGGACATACATACAGACAGACAGATAGACAGTAGAATGCACATATAGTAGTTGGCAACCTCTGCTCTTCTTTCCCTGATTTAAGAATCCAATCTTCAAGAATAAAGACAATAAAAATAAAAATAAAAACAAAAATAAAAAACCATAAGGCTGTGTGAATAGGGTTCAATAAAAAAAAAACCTGTTCTCCTCATTGAAAACATGCCAGTGGGACTGCATATGCCCACTGCAGGCACTAGCACCAACAAATTTGTTTGCTGGGGTGCCTCTCATCCTCTTTGCATGAGTTATATCAAATATTCATCCATCCATTGTCACTTCATACATCTATTCTTCCATCCAAACAAAACAATTTAATCCATGTTGGACTGTTATTATTATTATTATTATTATTATTATGCTTATTATTGTTTTGCTTTTAATGCCTTGAAGTTGTTTGCACAAGGCTTTTGTGCATGTGTGATTTTGTGTGTGTGTATGTCCTTCCTTCACTTTGTGTGCCACACTTTGTTGTCTTGCTCAATTATTTGCTGTTACTATCAGAAGCAAGTTGTGTGAGAGTAGTGTGTATATGTGAAATGGGCCATATTGTACAAAACTCAATGTGGAACATTTGACTTAAGATGTGAACAATCTCTTTTGCATAAAGTGGCCCTCACAACTTTGTTAAAAATGATCATGAACTATAAACTTATAAACAATATCTACTAATTTTGAGGGTTCAAGTAATTGAACCTTAAAACTTATTTTCAAATCTAGTTAAATTTTAGATTAAAAAATTCATGAAATTTAATTTAAATTCATGATCATTATTATACTTCAGCTTATTCCACAATGTTTTCTTAATATGTTTTTTAAAGTCTTATTGCACTCATTTAAAAAAAAAAAAAAAAATCAGTTAATATAACAATACCATGTTATATTAAATTCCATGTTATATTACACATGTTTTAAATACCATGTTATATTACACATGTTTTAAATATTATTCTACCATTGAAACTAAATACTATTTTGAGTTTTCTATTTTAAATCTTACATATGTCTCTACATATTTCAGTCAAATTCATTAGTTAACTAAATTTTTAAAAAACATTTAATATATAAATAAATATAAAATATAAATAAAAATATAAAAATAAAAATATTTCTTTCATTTTCGCTTTTATTTTTCTTTCAGACATTAAATTGTGAAAGATGTAAAATACAATGATCTATTACATCAAACTCACAATGAAGTATATTTGTTTGTATTAATTTATTAACAAATTATATTACAAATATGGTATTGCATAACAATAAATACATCACTTTTAAATGGATGAATGTTTCCTCATAGATTGGTCATGTATTAGAAGATTTATACATGAGAATACTACATTTGTTTATTTGTTTATTTATTGTGTGATAAAAATAATATCAAGTAAATAACATTAATATACATTTATGTGAAATCTATTCAAATTCATGTATATATATATTTAATAATTTAAACTTTAAAAAACCTAACTTGTTAGCATAATATATATAGGCCAAAACATGACACTTCAATTGTACATATTCAATAATGAATCCTATCCATCAAAACTTATATTCATGCTATGGTTAAAAAATTATCACTAAGATAATTGATCTAATAAAAGAAATAAAAGAAATAAAATACAATTCAATAATTATAGATTTAAGATTTTCTGTTTCCTTATTAAAAACATATCCTTAGAATACAAACTAGATTTGCAGCCAAACCTAATTAAACATTCTTATAATCTCAGTTAGAATTGGCTAATAAATCATGGCTGAGTTCAAAAAAGGGATTATCTCAATGTAGGGTTTCCAAAAGCAACATATTGTGAATAAGATAAATAAGAATAAGAAAAAGCCATTTACACAATTTTTGTATTGCAACATGGTTAAAACACATTAAAAAAGCTTTAGAAAGAAAAAGAAAAAGAAATCAGATTCTACAATCCATAGCCTTCACAATCCAACATCCAACTCTGTGCAACAACATTTTATGCAAGGCATGAGAAAATTCAACATGGAAGCTGAGCTACATGAGGGTACCCAACAAGTCCAAAATAATGTTAAGAACTCAAGAATTAGGCCAAGGAAGAATAACAACACAAGAAGCAAGAAAAATATGAAAACTTGTACACCACAAAAAAATCCATGAAGAAGTGACAACATGGACCATGGCTGGAAGCTTAATGCAACTCTAAAGGAAAGAAAGGAATCCACTTTGTAGCCACCTTCTTGGATCATGGATGTATAATTTGTGGCAAGATATGAAGTTTGTGGTTCCTGTTTGCATACACAGATTTCACTTTGTGGAGACACCTTAAGATCCAAATCCATCTATTGGTTTTTATTGGGTGTTTGGCTTTGATAGTAAAGGTGGGAATATACTTATTCTTATAAATGATTAAAAAATATATTATAAAAGTATTAAAGTTGAAATTAAAATGGATATATATATATATATATATATATTCACACACATACACACACATATATTCCAGTATATACATATATTAATATGATAAATTCTATTTTAATTTTAAAAATTAATCATGCATTATTAGATTAAAGTAAAATGTGATTATAAATAAAGCATAATTTCAAAATTTCAAAGTGTAAGTGTAATTAATTTATACAATAAAGATACAACAAAATAACATTATAAATTTTATTTTATAATTTAATAAGTTGTATATGTACAACATGTATTAGATTTCACATGTGTAGAATTTACTAAAAATTAGTGTGATATTTTATTTAGTTAATTTTCAGATGTTTGTTTTAATCACAATATGAGTAATAATAAAGATACGACAATTTTTTTATTATTTTAATTAGTTTATATATATATATATATATATATATTCTATCAAACACTTTTTTTATTTTTATTTGTTGTCATATTCTTATGACTTCCCTTCATTATCTTATGAACAACTTTAAAGTGCTAATAGAAATCAATACAAGATAACATCTAATGTTGATTAGTACTTGAAGTATTTTATGCAAGCACAACCACCTAATTAGCTTACAAATGTATAAATGTCTTTATTGGTGAGACACCAATACTATCCACTTCATATCATGATCTTTTGGATATCTCATAATGACTTTTGAAATAAAAAGAAAAGGGACGATCTTTCTAATAGTTATCTTTAGACCCTTTTGCAAGCTCTAGTAGTGAAGTTCAAAGACCACCTATTCATATTCTAGTCTTTCAAAATCTTTTCAAAGCCATATAATGATTCCAATTTCAAATATTACAATCTATCAATTTATTGTCATCTCATTGTGGGATAAACATCATTTGAGTATTCACATGCTCCATTTTAGCATATTATTAAAAATATATTTAAATATTTAATTATTTGATATTTCTAAAGTATTTATTCTATTTAAATTTCTTTGGTTACAATCACTTTTTCCAATTTAAAACTTTAAAAGAGTTCTTAAAAAAATGATTTATTTTACTAATATATATTTAAATTTACAAAAATAAAAATTTTAATTTTAATTTCATTTTAAATTTTAATTCTAAGATATTTAGCTATTAATATAATAAAATAAATAAAAGATAGTATCATTTAATATTATTTAAAATTAATACATATCTAAATTTAAATATTAAAATTTAAAATTTTAGAATATTAATAAGTAATTAACTAATTATGTATATGTATATATATAATTATTATATATATACATATACATAATTAGTTAATTACTTATTAATATTCTAAAATTTTAAATTATTTTTCAATCAACCTTCCCACTTGCAGAAACAATAAAAGATGCAACATTGGAAAAATGATGAAATACGTAACATTCAGGTATTCTTTTTAATAATGTTTTTTAATATACATATTTACGTTTTTGTAGCTATTAAGTTCCTTTCTCACAAGCCTACTTGATTTTTTTTCAAAAAGAAGTACTCCATAATTTATTTATTTGTTTATGGCTTGTCGTTCAAAAAGATCATCCATTTTTTGAACTTCAACAATAAAATATCCTCAAATTTATAGTTTTTAAATTTTTTTTCCATTTTTTTGCAATTTTGTATGTTTTGTGCATGTGAGTGCAAATGACATGAACACAAAGCATTGTTGTGGATGGACTGCAAATGAGCCAACCAACCCTTTTGAATGGGACACTTGGATGCCCATCACCCCCCACAAATGGGCAAAAGCTTAAAGAGTACCACCAATGATGTGACATGATTTTTCTTCATGTCAAGTGTTGAAGTATCCACATCCCTCCTCATACCATTTCACTTTCTTCTTCTCTAACAAAACAAAGCAAATCAATCAACCAAACAAACAAATAGGGCAAATCTAGACCATTCAGCAGCAGCAACAACACCAAGTCACAGAGTCTCGGCTTGTCAGGCCACAAGACTCACGAAAAGGAATGGCTCTTGTCCTCTATCTGTCCAGGCTTACCGAAACGGAGCCACCCCATGACGAGATGGGCTTGGCCATAGTGATGCATACCAGCAGTGATAAAAGCTCAGGAGCTCTGCAGATTGAAGGCTATGTTAACAATTGGTGGTGGAAGGCATGCCAGTGCTTCTCTTTACCACATCACTCAGGTAAGCTTGCCTCACTGTGGCTGTAGTTCCTCCTCTTCCTGTTTGTGTAGCCACGTAATTTCTCTGTTGAATGGTTTTCAGTTTGTGGGTCAAGGTGTGAGTCAGCTGAGGCGCAAAGGACCCCTCTGCTTGTGACCTAGTAGTGTTTTTCAGGTGTGATAATAACATTGGAGCTTAGTCATGCTGTTGGTCTCTCTCTCCTTTGCAACCGTCATCAGGATTAGGGTTTAGGTTTAGGATTTTATTGCAATGTAACAACGTGTAGTAAAGGTGCATGCGGAGCTTGTGTAAAAGAGATAACGCCTTGGGCTTTGTTGACAAGGTGAATTTTTTGAACTTTAGGGAAAGCCGGAGAGGCTTTATTTATTAGATGGCGTCACTATGGCGTCCGGGAGGTGTGTGTTAAGGCATGGTTTGAATCCAGTCGGTCACCGCATGAAGTCCTAAACTTTAGCTGTATGTGCAATCTTCTAAGTATGTGCTGTGACTGGATCCGCAAAAGAATGCTACAGTGACAGGTTTAATTAGGAATTGGTATTCTCGTGCAATTTAGGTTATGGTTGGAAATACTGGAAACAATGACCTTGACGACCTTGAGCATCAATCATCAAGACGCTTGTCTGTGCAGCATAGAACGAAGATACCAATTTTCGAAGCTCGGTCACATCATCAAAGCGCTCGGATTTCATGCAACCGATCTTCGGAATTGATAAAAACTCAAGGCCGTTTTTGCATCAGAAATCCGGCTACACTTTGCTGATCAGTCCATGCCTCCAATTATATTCTTTCATGTGGCTCTGTGCTAATTTGGCTCAGTGGCGGATTGTCATATAATAATAGAAGGACTTGATTCGTCACCCATACTCATTCAGAACGTTCTCCATGAAAATGGCTTTTTGCAGAAACCTTATGTGGAAAGGCGACTCAACCATCGAGTCCGAGGAACCATTATTTGGAACCAGTGTAAACTTAAAACACAGGTAAAGGGTACGAATGCCGATTCTTCGCCCATGTAGCCATTATCTTTTTCGTTGCTCTTTAAAAAGCCTACTTGTAGCACAATTTCATGATTTTGCTGTGAGTATTATGAACGTTCCGAGATATGTTTTTCTAAAAATAGTGGCATGAATGATCTCCCAAAGCTCTGTAGACTTGCACCTGAAACACCCTCGCCCACTGATTACAAATCCAACCATCTGTCAGAACTTCAATAATCACCATAGACCTTAGAATGGAAGCAACCACTCGTACGCTGATCTGTAGCAGAGCTTTTTCCCTTCTGCACACCAATACCAGTTCTACACAACTGCCCTTTTCAACGAAGAAAATTCCTCTGTGGAAGGACCTAGTTGTACAATGGCGAAAGTTGCTAAAGAAGCCAAGTCATCTATGTTTTTGTCGTTTCCTTTAACTAAAGGGCTTCTTCTTCGAGATGCGTGTGTTCACCCTGACATGGACAAGGTGCCAGGCCACACTAGAGAATGTATACCGCGTAGAGTAGCTTTGGAGATTGAGAAAGACCAAACCCACCGGAGTTCATCACTCGTGGACTTTCAGTCTAGATCAGAATAGCACATTTTTGTATTGTGATATTCCAGCGTCATGAAGCATTTTATTGCGTGAGATTGAAATGAGAAAAGAACCAGAATACTATCTGACACGACCACATGAATAAATTGTGCTTTTTCTAACCAACGTATATATACCCCAATTCAACTTGCTATTAATCTAACATGTCTTGTGTCTGCATATTCACTCGCAAAATGCACCGAACTTCAAAATGATTTAGAAAACTTTTTCTTGAAGAGATACTCACTCACATTTCAAAATTATGCAATATTGGAGAAAGTAAAAACGTTGTCGATCTATGATCGAAATGTTTGTGAAAGTACAAACAGAATATGAGGAAAATATTCTTGTAAATTCAAGTAAAAAGCACAGAAATCCTTGAAATCTGGTCGTTACCAGAATATACAACAAAAGATAAACCCTGTGGGGGTGGATACCACGACATCGATAACACTCCACCCCTGTTTATTTTTTTAAGAACCCAGAAATAAAAACAAAAACAAAAAGAACTTTGAAACACAGTAAGAAAGTCGGACACTGGAAGAGAGACATGGCATCTTCTTCTGCACCTGGTCGCAGATAATATGCTACAAACAAACAAAGAGACTCAAGTCCAAACATACGGCGCTGAGCTCTGCTGCACTCCACGAGACATGGACACGACCAAGCGCAATCGGGGGGGAAAAGGGACGAAGAGGAAAACGCGGTCAAGGGTATTTCCTGGTCCCCCCACTACCTGAACTCCCCCTCACATTCATCCATTCATCCACATTCACCATGGAAACCCTGATTCCTTTCATCAAGCCAAGCTTCAACATCTCCTCGCATCCCTCTCCCCCCTCCCCTCGCCCACCTGCTCATGAATGAATGAATGAACGAATCTCGCACATAGTGAAGTGGATGGATGGATGAATGGGTGGATGGATGGATGAATGGGTGGATGGATGAATGGATGGCAAGCTTTGATTCCGATTGGCCTTTTTTTTAATTGGTTTTTTATTGTTTAATTTTGGGTCTGTCTTGTCTTGTCCCTTCAACCATTGAGTGTAGGATGCAACTACTCATATTGTTATCAAAGATGCTTTTGAAGCACATGTGAGGGTTGTCTAAAAAACTTCTAGAATTTTGGATGCTGATGGTGAGAGTTGCGATTTGGGTCCAAAGCACCTTCACATGTGTGGGTGCTATTGTTCAAAAATATCCCCACAATAGCAAGATTTTTTTTTTTTTTTTTTTTTTTTTTTTTTTTAAATTTTTTCTTCTTCTTCTGTTTATCAAAGATTGTGTGATTGGTTTAACTTCTTGATAGCTTGAGAGAATGCAATGGAATGAAATGAACTGTAACATGTTTTGATGTTAGTGATAGATACTGAGTTAATATGAAACAACCTACATTAGCTTTTATAAAACATGGAATAAAATAAATGTTGATGATACACAATAGAAATATCAGTTGACATTTCTATTCACTTAATTCTTTATGTTATTTGTTCACACACATTCTGATTGATTTTCTGCAGTGAATCTCGATCATATGAGCAAATAATAACACAATGTTTATTATAATCATAATAATATACAAGTATCAATATTTTAGAAACAAATTCTGAAATTTAAAATTAGTTTGACTAAAATTACTGTAGAAGTTTATGCAACTTGTTTCTTAGGCTTGTCAAAAAAGTAGCAACAAAAAAAAACAGATGTTTTGCTCTAATCAATAGTTTTTTATAATCTTCATTAACAAGCAGTTTAATAGAATTTTTGTATTTAAGCAGTATATTGTAATTTTTTTCAAAATATTAGAGACCTTGAAAAATTTTTATTTTTAGAAATACTTATACTCTTTTTGCTTTGGGACATAATAGCATGTTGTTTCTTGTAAATTTTACAAAAAAAAAAATGTATATCTTGTAAATTAAGATATTTGAAAAAAAAAAAAAAAAAAAATCGTATTGTAAAAAAATGCAGAATTATACAAAGAAAATTTTCTTTAATCATATAAAAAAAAGTAAAAGAAAAAAAGAATTTTATATTTCTATGTATTCTTCCAATATTTAAAAAATAAAAAAGGATAAAAGCATTTTATATGTAAAAAGTTGCTTAATCAATCTACAATTTTATTGTTTCAATAAAACTGTAATGAATTATATATATGAATATATATATATATATATATATATAAATATATACATGCAATAAAAATAATATGCAAAACAAAAAATTCATAAAAGTATTAAAGAAAATTTTAGAATTTGTAACAAGAGATCTTTAAACTAAAGGAATAGTTAGAAAACCAATAAAAATAACAATACTTACAAAGAAATTATGGAATAATATAAACAAAAATTAGTATATTATACAAATTTGATAAAACATAGCTTAAAATTCAGAGATTGGATGGATTTATTCAATTTTTTTTGTTAACTAAAAATTGAATCTGAATTTTAGTTTCTAGTTTTTCTACTTTTAAGAAATATGTAGTCTTTCATGATTTGAGAGCTTTGGTAATAGTTGTATAATTTAATCTCAAATGTGTAATTCTATTAAATTCAATTTATATTATAAAATTTAAATTAAGCTCACTTGTATATTATACTGTCAAATAATATATTCATAATTGTTTTGCAACACATGATCTAAACTATAAAGTACTCTTGACTTGCTTTCAGTAGTAATTGAAAGAATGATATTATTTCATTTGTCTAAGACAATACCTTAAGCTAATAATCATTATTATTTAATTTTTCAATTTAAACTAATATAATTGGATAAAAAACAATTGAACTTTTGCATAACAAAATTGATTTTTTACATTCTCAGCAATGTTGAAGTTTATTTTAAATGCTTGTGACCTATGCCAAATGATGTAATTTGAATTAATGCATTTTTACAAGTAACACAAGATAAATGTTTCATAAAAGAGTGAACTTTTTTCCAAGAATTTATATCAAAATAAAGCATATGATTTTCTACTACTATTGAATTAGAAGATAAAATGTTTGCATTACGATATTATTCAGAATAAAAGAATAAATAATTGAAATATATTTGGTTGATGTATTAATGGCTGAAAATTCAACAAATTACACTACAATAAAAGTTATTAATGTCTCAGAGAATCAACAAGTTATATCACAAAAAACTACAAATACACATTTTGTAACTATTATATTTACTTGGTATTGTTAATTGAATTTCTGAAGTTGTTTCTTTAATAATCGATTCTTGGATATATCTATACAGTATTTATATTTATTGATATGTATATATCAATAATAAAAAATAATTTAATTTCGTCTAAATTATTTCAAAATATTTTAAAAATTTTACATGATTGAAAAACGCCTTTAAAAATTTAATTGCAAAACCTTTATTCTTTTACATAGAAGAAGAAATAAAAGAGTGATAAAAGGCCTTTTTAGTTTTATCAACTAGTTTTTGAAGTTCGATTTTCTTTTGGAGCTAAAGATAAATTTTCTAATTTCAAATTTAAATTTTTTATTTTTAAGTCTATGATACTAAATATATTTAATCACTTTCATTTGCTAAATAAGTTATTATTATATTTTAAAAATACAACAATAACAGTGAAGTAATTTTCTTTCATGAAATTTATAATTTATAATATAACATATATATTATATTGTAATAAAATACAAGGATATGGTTTAAAGTATTTGAATTTTATAATTTCTAGTAATTATTGCTGTTTATTTAAGTATGAAGAGTTTTTTGTTTTTTTAATACTATATAATTAACATGCATGTTAATATAAAAAAGTGTTATTTGAAATAATTCAATACAATTATATATATATATATATGAATTATAAAGACCTCTTTTAAAGTACTTTGGATATTTACAAAAATTTCTTTAAGTGCATTATAAAATGATTGAAAACCTTCTTAACAATAAATTAAAAAAGGATTTGATAAAATATTAAATTGGTATTATATGGATCAATTATTTTATCAAATTCCTTATTAATAATAGTTTAACGTTCCAAGTTTTTAAAGATGTAATCTTATAAAATCCTAAATGATATTTAATAATATCAATCTAATCAATTTTTTATATCAAAATATATAAAATATTTATTCTGTTTTTAGAAATATAAATTTTATTTTGACATGCACATAAATTCTAAATAACTTTATTAGATTGATAAAAGAAAAAATGTATATATATTTTATTTTAATATTGAATAGAACCTTCTTAATTTTATTTGAATGCAAGCTAAATCATATTTTAGACATGAAAAATATAAATCAACTCCTTCTCTTTCAATAAAGTCTTATTTCATATTACATCTTTGAAAGTTTTCACCATTTTCAAACAATTACTTCAACACATATACCATCTCATATTAAGAATTTCAATTGTTCTTTCATAGTTTTTCATCTAATGATTTGGTCAACAAATTAATTTATAATCATTTTCACAATTTTACATAGCAATTAATAATTTGCTTGCATTGAATGTCGAGCTCAAACAACCTTGTATTCATGGAGCCTACAAATTCTGGTGTGTACATTATTCCAACAAGCCTACACACACTCCAATAGTGCAAAAACTATCACCAACATTATAGTAATACATTTTAGAGTAAACTTTCACAGGGATGCTCATTTAAATTCCTTTGACTCTTTTGGCAGCTGAACTCATAAAAGCCCACTCTTTGTTCAAATCCTAGTTCAAAATTCTTTGTTCAAAACTGCGAAATCTTCTGATTTCACAGAGGGGGAGGGATATGCACACACACACACATATACAGAGATGGGTGAAAAAGAGTGGTGAAATAACATTTCCTGAATCTGACCTCCGGTTCACTGCACTGAAGCTAAAAGCCTTGGCCAGTTGAATCAGCTCACATCATAAATGAAAATCTGTGTTACACAGGCTCCTGACTGGTGTATGGTGCCAGTAGGATTAAAGCCTGTAGTAGTGTGTGTGTGTGTGTGTGTGTGTGTGTATGTGTGTATACACCACATGTGTGGTTGACCGGATTGACCTGTTTTGCTACTGTAATGCAAGATCTGAAATGGGTCCATAGCAACGCAGCTTCGCTCTGACTGACTGCAGCTGGTGCGATGACATTCTGGCACTAGAGTGTGGGGGGATTGAAACTCCTCCTGATTCAGTGCTGAACTGCCACAATGGTTAACTTCTGGGTTAACCCCCAGGTAGAGGTCTAAAGCTTTCCTTCTCCTACTGCACACGCCTGTTTTCCTACAGCGATTGTTGTATCATTTCACACGCAACAACGATGAATTTTGATGCTTCCCAATGGGCTGAGTACGCTGCTGCAGGTCGTCTGGACTGGTGGCCAGTTGACAAGCTAAGCAATGCTTTTTTTTCCAGATGGAAGAGGTTGCAGTCTTCGTCTCGTCGACGGTGAACCGTATGGCTTTTTACTGTACGTGTCTGTGCAATGGACAAAATTGTGCCCAATTGTACATGGCAAAAGTGAAATGGAAACGAACTGCAGTGAATAATGGTGAAACGACTCAAGCCTGCGAAAGTGTGTCGTTGATGTGGTATAATATGGCTGATACTCCGAGAAAGCCTTTGATGGGATGAGGAGGTGCCACAGTCGAGTAGCATCCCGCAAATT
Source organism: Physcomitrellopsis africana (assembly GCA_036785485.1). NCBI lineage: Eukaryota > Viridiplantae > Streptophyta > Bryopsida > Funariales > Funariaceae > Physcomitrellopsis > Physcomitrellopsis africana. Next base: position 163,248 of record JAWRVF010000268.1, read on the forward strand.
GGTGATCACTATGGATGAATCGGAGCTTGAGATGGGAAAGTGTAGATCTATCCATAGCAATGCGATTACGCAGATGGAATGGATGGTGGCTGGATGCCTGAACCTGCGGCAAACTTTTTCTTTTCGCCACTTGAAGTTGGGTCAGGAATGCGGTGTCTCGACGATTTGGCTTGAATCCGTGGTGCAAGGCCGCAGACTCCAGCGACAGTGCAGTGACTTGCACCGATGGACTGTGCCAAGCTTGATTCACTTCGTTGCAGTGGCTGGGTCGCCATCAAGTGTCTGCGGCCGGCGGCAACCGACTGTAGGACTGCTGTGGTGGTGGTGGCGGTGCTGCTGCAGCAGATTTCACTGGCTTCTGCGTCAGATCAAGCGCTCTGCTCGTACTGGTCGCAAGCGTGGCAACTCATCGGCCCAGAGAAATCTTGATGTGCAGAGACACGACAGTAAACCTAGTTTTATTACCAAAGCACCAGATCCAGGTGCGTTGGCATGTGCGAGCATTTTGTAACCCACTGCGCAAAATTCATTTCGAAACTAGGCTGTAGAGTGGGGTGGGGTGCGAATGGGGCCAAGAGAGTTATACGCCACCTATCGAAGTTTTGTCGTCTTTATTTAGAAACATCGAAATTCAACAAGCATTCACATCAGCGACTTCATTGCTTTTGGGGACCGCTTCACAGTCGCGAATCCATGCTATGAAAATTCGACAACCGCTAGTGAAAAAGAAAGGGTTCACATCCCATGGTGAAGCCAAAATTGCATCATAGAAGTATATCTTCAGCTTTCTTTCGAGAGCAAAATAAAATTTAAAAAATAAAATAAAATAAAAACATTCACCCCTGATTACAACTTTGCAAAAACCCAGGTGCGTGCAACTTGCAGCACAAACTTGCCAAGTCTCTCTCCCTCTATATGAAATTTACACCTCAGAGCAACTTCTGTTTGGATGCGCACCCTAGATTTGTAATAAGTTACAGCATCGCTGTTCACCCTGCAATTCCGCACCCAGTTTCCCATCAGGATGTAAACATGGTTCCTATCTTCAGAGAAAACGGAGCCAGGATCATCGGCGACAGTGAAACTTCCCCACAGATCAATGGACTTCATTACGACATAAATAGCATACACATACAAATTCTGTCCATGGTGGATCCTGGATCCTGATTCCGCACATACGTCATGTTCTGACATCCCTCAGATTCTGAAGTTGCGGCTGCTAATTAAAGTGTGACCGTGCAACAACAGAGCCATGCACCGTGATTCAAGAGCAAGCGACTAGCAAATATTTCTGGCTTGTCAAATCAAGCGTTAGAATCAAGCTATTATTGAGGCGAAGTATGTGCAAGATATGAAGGGATGCTAAAGCTGATGTTTGCCCCTCTCAGTTTAACAACATTGCCTCCTCTCAGTACAACAACTGTGACCCAGGATATCTCATAATCCCAGCAGCAGCTGTAGCAGTGGCTGTGGAGATGGGGCCAAGAGCCATTGTTTTGTCGAAGGAGGAGACGAAGGAGCTTGGCGTGATCTCTGCAATCAAGCTCCGGCAATCAATCAATCAGACATTGAGCATTTACAGAGACTGCCACAGGAAAGCTCATTTCTCAAGCCTAATTCTGCAACGCCGATGATGATGGTGTCTCTTAAAATGGCATTACATTGTAGTAGTTCTCGTTTCTTTTCTTTTCTTTCTGTCTGTCTGTCTTTCTTTCTTTTTGTGAAATATTACTTTTGTCTCTCAAGCAAGTCCTCAACAATGCAGTTTTTAGATTACATTGGTATTCTTCAAAATCTGAGAAGCTCGTACTTTTTAGCTTTCTGTAAGATTGTTTGCTTGTTGTTGTTGTTGTTGTTGTTGTTTGTTTGTTTGTTTGTTTGTTTGTTTGTTTGTTTTGTTTTGTTATGTTTTATTTTTGGGTCCTGCTTTATTTTTCAACGTCCATATGTAAGTTCACATGATGCATAACTACTTGCCAAAATAGGAAATGACTGCGATTTAGATTGTGAAAGATCTGTAATACGTTATTGTGCGTTTTTTTGGATGTGCTTTTCAAAAGACCCACACAAGAAACGGTTCACCTGAAAAATGTTGTATTTTCAATATTTCGGTGTTTTGGATATTCAGAAATCAGAGATTTTTGGATATTTTGATGTAATGTATTATCATATAAATTATGCTGTTTTTATTTTATTTTATCATAAATATAAATATAAATATTTTTTTAAAACATTACTTTCTTTATATCATTCTAATTATCTTATGTATTTTTATATAACCTTACATCAAAATATTATTTTATATAATTTTAATGATAATTCTTAATTTATTTTTAATTGTCATCAATTTGAAATAAAAAGAATGCAAACATGGAAAGAAAAAAGAAAAAAATATGCAATTGAATGTAGTTATATTCATAAAACAACATTACTTACTGTGATAAATCTAAATAAAAAATAATCTCAGTGAAAAATTATTACATGTAAATTAATAAAAAAAATACTTTAATATTCTAACTTCTAAATACATATAATTTTTAATAAGATCAATAGAATTAAGTTTTTTATATGCTAATTTCAAAATAATTTTTTTAAGAAATATTAAAATTTAAAATGATAATATTTTTAAAATTGGTCAATACCAAATTCCTACCAATTGCATACCAAAGGGCCAAAACTTAACTTGGATAAATTGAGTATCCAACACGAAATACACAAAAAGGTTAAAAAATATACAAACATGAAAATTGCTTACCTTAATAATTAGAGAATTACTATAATCTTGTAAGATTTGTGATGTTTTCTATTCTAATCTTTTTTAAAAGATTAAAACCTTGAATTTCAATCATCATGTAATTTATTAGTTGAAACAAAAGATTCATTTTTTAAAGAAAAAGCATATCAAAAGTTTGTTGGTTAAATCTAAGATCAACCATTACAAGATTCACTTTATTATTGTTGTAATTTTCAACCAATATCCACTTTATTTTTTAAAAGAGTACCTTATAAAAATGTGACTCAAAATTTTGAATTAAAAATTTATCAAATTTGGGAATTTAATAAATATAAGTAAATAATATTCTAATTTTATAAGATAAATATTCATTTACAGAAATGTGAGTACTGCAGTAAGTTTAAACTCCTTTTCCTATGTATTGCAAATTTATAGACTTGAATGAATTTTTATTTATTTTATAATGAAATTCTTACATTGATTCTACCACCAACTTGAGTGCTTGCAAGAAACTACAACTTAAACTAGAACAGGTCTAAAATCTAATAAAACACCAAATTTATAATCAACTAGATTATAATATTAATAAAGATATTAGTTTAAGATTTTTCACATCTTTTTGTAGCTCAAAAATAAGACCTCATTTGCTTTACAAATATCATTAACAATGTGCCCCATACAAATATCACTACTATTGATTGACACAGAAATTGAAGCAAATCTTATGTCTATTTTTAAATTTTTACTTAAAAATCATCCATCTTTTCTAATTTTTTTCCACGTTTTTCTTTCAAGTTGTCTTTTTGAAATCCCATACTTATCAAGAAAGCAATACAAGACCACATAAATATTACAAAATTATTGGATTTTTACTTATTTACTTGATTATTTATACTAATTCCAAAAATACAGATTTTAGAAGTAAGATTTTAAGAAAATAGTTTAAATTAACTACAAATTTTATTTTATTATAAAAATATAATAGACATCTAATAAATTTTGTTTTGACTTGTATAAAATTCCTAATTCATATTCATTTTAAGAAAATTTGTTGTAAAATCATGATTTCGTATATAATTTGGTATTTATTATATTCATTTTAACTACTAAACAATAATATAAAGTTCCATTTACTGTTTCAAAGGAAAATAAGACAATCATAAGGTATATATAATATTCAACTATTTTATCAAAACACATATGAATATTTATCTTCAAAATCTATAAGAGGTGATTTTAAACTTAACAATGAATTAAAAATCAAATACAATATATCTCTTTTGACAATATTATTCACAATCCTTTTTACAAAATCTTTAATCTTATAAAGGACTAAGCTTAAGCATAAGAATATGATTAGGTTAAAGGTGAAAATCCAATCTATATTAAAAATTGAGATGTTGTATTCTTAATAAAATATTATAATTTTTTGTAACTAAAAAAAAGTATAGGTATAAGTATATAAATATATATATATATATATATATATAAGGTGTTGCTATTGTCACCACAATTTTTTCTATTGCCACCATAAGTTACTCTAAATTTCTTTTTCACACCGTAATATATTTTTCAATAACAGCCTTATATCCAATCAAAGTACTGAGATACAAGTTCACAAGATACATCCAAGGTGTGAGATGAGATGTGCAAAGGACAAAGAAGAATAACAAGTCGATTTGATAGGGCATATGATTGTGAGCAAAAGTGGGATGGCAAAGTTGATTAACAAATGTAACATTCTTGGTCAAAGATTAAAGCACCACAAAGCAATGCGTGTAAGATTATCTTCTAAGAATAGAGAATGTAACATCAATTGAGTACAAAGTATCAATCAAGAAAAGAAATGAGAAAATATAAAATAAGGAGTACAATAAAATAAAAGAGTGTCAAAATATATCATGTGCCATCCCAAGGATTTAAATCATACACCATAAGGTTAAGAGCCTTGCTTTCTACCAATTAAGCTAGGATGGTGTCAAGGCCACGAACTAAAATAGATGTCTAAATTAGTAAAAATTATGTCAAAAGAAAATTAAAAAAATAGAAACAAGAGAATATATATATTCAAGAAGAAACTAGAATGGCTATTGTCAAAAACTAGAAAATACAAGAGATTCTTAAATTAAATTATAAGCAAGAAAGAAGTTAACAAGAGTGAAAAAGGCTTCACTCTTGTCTCTATATACTATCTATTTAACATGTGCAACATGTAGCTAGCTTCTTGGCCAAGTTTCTAATCTACCAATCACCTATAAACATGTATAAAGATTATTCCATGTTTATGAAGCTTCTAGAAAGCTTTTCTATAAGATATTATCAAATTAATTTATTTTTACCTACTTCTATCAATCTATATTAATTAGATAATTATTAAAATAAATCTTATATCCATGATATTATCCCCCCTTTTAGGGACGAATTCTACAAGGAGCGATGATTATATGTTGAAGAAGTCTAGGATACGTTGAATTGTGCTTGCCACATAATTTGATCTTTGTTCCCTTTGAAGGTAGTTGATAGGTCTTTTTAGCGATCAATAGTGTCTTATACCAAGGCGAGAGGACCACCTTGTTATTTGATCATTATTGAGGCCTTCATAACTTCCTTCAAAGAAAACATTTGGAACACCATCAAGAATAGTTCCTACTTCTAAAAGTATCACCAAACATCAAGAGTCTCTTCCAAGGTTGTAATATCAAATACGTTTTTTTATTTTTCCATCAATTCAAAAAAGAATATATCGTTCTTGAGGATCTTCATCGCTATTCTATCATCTTGAAGATTGTGATAATTATAATATCTCATCCGATAAGTCAATAAACAATGGCTTTTAATTTAAATTCACTAGTTATTGATTCTCAATATTTTTAGCACAAATAAATTCAAAGAAATACCAAACAATAATACAAAATAGAATAAAACCTCTATAGAACTTGCTTTGTTTTATAGCAAAGATTTTTTTGACTCTTTATCTTAGTTTTGATGGATGTTATCAATGAAATGCTTTGACTTTTGCTAATACATTTGCTAGATTCCTAGATGGCTCTCATATGCATTCATTAATATTATATCTATGCCAATGTAAAAGATATTTCAATCAATTTTGGCGCCGCCTTGAATCTAAAACCTCTTCTATCTCAAATTCTTCATTGTTGTCTACTTTTATAGGAGGCAGTGGTATTTGTCTTCTATCTTATATATTCACTGTCTTGTATGGCTTGAGTAGTGATACGTGAAATATAAGATGGATCTTCATAGATTTTGGTAGGCATAATCGATAAACAATTAGTTAATTTGTTTACAAATTAAAAAAGGTCCAAGCCTATGATAATCCATCTTATCACAAGGACAAATAGTTTTGATATTACGATGAAGTAACCATACTTTTTTGCCTACATGGAATCAAGGTTGTTTCTTGCGATAGATATTTGCATTGATCTTTTGTCGTTCTTAAGCTTTCTTTAATTGTGCTTTTATTGTTACATATAGTTTTGACAACCAATTCACCAAATCTTCTGCCGCAGGATTATTAGCTTTTGAAAAGTCAAAAGTATCAAGTCGTGGATAATAACCATAATTTATAAAGAATGAAGTTTGCTAAATAGAAGAATATACCAAATTATTATAAGCAAACTCTGCTAATGGTAAAAGAAATGTTCAATCATCTTGATGATACTTCATGGTACATCTTATATATTGCTCCAAAATTTGATTTACTTGTTCCATTTGTCCATGAATTTGAGGGTGGAAAGTTGAAGATAATTTTATATCCACCTTCAATATTTTAAAAAAAATCTTCCAAAATCTTGATATGAATTGCAATCCTCTATCTAATATAATATGCCTTGATAATCTATGATAGTGATAGATATTATCAAGAAAGAGTTTAGCTGTTTTTTCACCTATAATAGATTTTGTACATGATATAAAATGTGCCATTTTGATAAAACGATCTACAATCACGAATATAGAATCATATTGAATTTGACTTTGAAAGATCCATGATAAAATCCATAGAAACAAAAGATCAAAGTTATTCTAGTACAGGTAATGGTTAGAGAAGTTTGTAAGGTTAGTAATAAGGAATTTTTGATCTTGAACAAATGTTGTATGACTGTACAAATTTTTTAATAGCCTTCTTTATTTGAGGCCACCAAAAATCTCTTGATATTAGCTTCAAAGTCTTATTATATCCAAAATGTCTTGTTATAGGGAGGTTGTGACGAGCTTCCAAAGCTAGTAGTTGTGTTGCACCTTATGGAATATATAGGCATCTTTCAAAATAAAATACATCGTTCTTAAATTCAAACTTAGAAGTATGATAAGATTTAGATGAATTATTTTTAATCTCATAAATAAGAAGGTCTGAAGATATACTCCATTGGATTTGCTTGACAAAAATTGAATCAACAGACAATGTTAATTTCATTGCTTAAAGATGAAATTTCTTTGGCTTCAAGAAGATTATTCTTTGTTGATCAAAAGATATATCTTCTTCTTTTGATATAAAATAAGAATATCTAAAAAAAGCATCAAATAGACCATATTTTTTTTTTAGCCAATAAGTGATAATAAACTCGAATCTTGACAAAGATATGCTCTATTGAGCTTGGTGATGATTCAACACTCGTGGTGATATGAAATATTTGAGGTTCTTGTGATCTGTATACACGATGTCGTACTGTAATTGCTTATAATATGTAAAATCCATTCAAAATGTATAATATGTTTATAGTTTTAAATATGTGTTAGAATGATTAGTAAAGTAAATTAAAGGGAGTTGATATAAGATAATTTATTTTAGATTTTTATTTACTTTGATTATGGCTTTTAAATTATATAGAACCTAAATATTTAATATAAAGCCTTGAGAGGCAATTGGGGTCCAAAGAAGAAGAATTAAACTACTAAGAGGCCTATTTGGAAGGATGAATATAAAGTGAGGATGAATGAAGACAAGGAATGAAGTTCTTCATTCCTATTGATCAATGGTCATACCCAATAGGCTTTGAGGAGGTTTCCTGCAACAAGAATAAGGGTTTCGGTAACTTCAAGGAGGCCATTTGAAAATCAAACACTAAGATTAGAAAGCTTGTTTTTTGGGCTACAATTTTGGTGTAAAAACTAAGAGATTTGGAGTTTTCATGAGGGAGAAGTAGGCGCTTGAAGTTAAGGTATGCAAATTGTACCTACTATCACACTTTTGAGGATTGAAGGAGTTGTACGAAAGCTTTTGGAGATCAAGAGGTGCGGTTGGAGAGGAGGTTTTAAGATCTATATCTAATGAGGAAGAATTATTTCATTTAGGTCTTGAAGAAGGAGTTATTGGGGGTCAAAGACAGCAGATCAAATTCCAAGGCAGTAAGTAGGCCGATTTGTTCATAGTGATGGATTTTGCCATATCTTGAGTTTCTGGACGAATTTTTGTCTAAAAATTTCCAAGAAGGTGAATCTTTGTGCTGAAAAGTTATACATCAAAGTTTCATAGCATTTGGACATTGAATTTGTGAGATATGAAGAATTTAGTACATGGGTATTTGTAAACAAGAGTTTAAAATTACTATTAGGATTTTTATGATATCTAAAGATCGATGAATAATCAATGGTTAAAACTTGTTGTGCTAGTTTTTAAGAGCACATTAGTACTTCATGTAAAATTGTAGTAGATTTGAACGGTTAGATTAAGAGTTATAGGTTGATGAAATTTGGAAAAAATTCCCCTCCTATGGGTGAATGAGGGTTTAGAGTAATTTGTTATATTTTGAGTGTTTTTGTGAAATAAGACTTATGTATTGGATATAATAGCCCTAAAATAAAAAAATTTATAAAAACTTGAGGATTTTATTATTTTAGATCTTGGTTGAGTATTTAGTTGTAGCTAGAAGCCTAATGCTTTTTTGAAGCAAATTCTCTCTAGCACGACAATGGTGTTGTGGCAAAAGTCCACTTTGGATAGACACAAGGTCCTTCTTTACAATCAAGTTGGATCCCATATGTACAAACCTTCTTAATTTTTTCTTTTTGTAGTTACAAAACCATGTGTGTAAAAAACCATTAAACTAGAAGCTTGAAAATTTATAAATCCAGATCCAGGTGTTTAAATAAGATCAAATTTTAGAAATATAAAATTCACTTTGTTACTCATCTTCACAAAAATTCTCAATCATGAATTCATTATAGATCACTAGATATCACCAAAATATTAGCAAGTAATTTTATAAGTCAAAACCAAATCAGAAACTTGAAAGTTCATATTTTTAGATCCAATTATTTAAATAAGCTTAAAATTTGGAAATACAAATATCATACCTTTGATCATTGTCACAATATTTTTGAGCTGTGAATTCATTATCAATTGTCAAATATCACCAAAATATTAGCAAGTGATTTTAAAAGCCAAAACCAAATTGGAAACTTAGAAATTCATATTTTTAGATCCAGCCATTCAAATAAGCTCAAAATTTGAGAGCATAAAACTTACATCTTTAATCATCATCACACAAAATTTTCGCTCCAAATTCATTGCCAATTGATTGGTATCACCAAATCCTTTTTAAATACTTTCAAAAGTTAAAACCCTAGATACCTAAGAATAAAATTTGCCATTTCTCTCTAATCAAAGTTTCAATTGATATGAGATTCTAGATATAGATTTTTTATAGTATAAGTGATGTATATACAAAAAATGAACTTCAAATTCATCTTGAAACTTAAGTTCTAGCTTAAAGCAAACCCTTCTATTTATCTAACTTCTTCAAAATCCTAGTTTAGTTTGCTAGTTTTAACCAGCCATATCTTATTCATTCTAGACTCATTTCTATCAATTCTTGGATTTAAAATACTTAGCTTCAAGTCTAGTTTCTAATCTAATTACTTGATTTCTTGCTTATATCTTAAAACTCCTAATATATCTAGAAAATTGATAGTAGATATCATATTAGTAGCCTAAGTTCAAATAAGCATAACTCTCTCATCTAAGCTCTGAATCATGTGTTTCTACTACCTAAATTCATGTGAAGAAGAAGCTTTCTTTGAATACCTCTTTGAACTTGCCAAAAAATTCTATCCTCTTTTCTTTCGAGCTCGTCAAAGAAGTCATAGTCAAGGTCTTTAAAGTCCAAGTCAACAACTAATAGTTTAAAGTTATAAAAATACCAAATCTAATCCTCCAAATTAGCACTATTAAAGGCAATCAACTATTGACATCCAAACCTCTATTTATCTTTAATAAAATCCTAAATTCAACCTCAAATTCAAAACTCTTTATATCTACAAATATAACCCTGAATCTATTAAAACGTAAGATTAAAAAAAAAGTAAAAGAAATAAAAGAAGTTTTCAAGGCTAAATTAAAGTTAAAGTTAAGATTAAAGATGAAGTAAAAATTTAGCCAAAGAAAAGAAAGAAAGTGAGAAAATTTTCTCAAAACGGTATATAAAAACTTAGATTGATAAGAAAAAAAAAAGAACTTAATAAAATGTTAAAAAAAAGAAAGTTAAGCAAGGTTTCTAAACATGGATGTATTTATTTCATGACAATAGTGACTAGTTTAGAAGCGCCTTTTTGATAGTGATGCCATTCTTGAAAAGAATCCACAATTACAAGAAGTTCTTCATCATGGATTTTGTAGTTGATCTCTATTGTTGAAAATTTCTTAGAATGCAAAGCTATTGGGTGGAGTTTGTCATCTGCTCCCATTTGTGATAATATCGCATATAAAATAAAGTCTAATGCATCTATTTCTATAAAAAATATCTCAAAAAAATCAATACAATATAAGATTGGTACAGAAGTGAAAGCTATCTTCAAAGCTTCAAATGATATTTTTGTTTCTTTACTCCACATGAATTTGTCTTTACAAGTTAAATGTATAAGTGGAGCTGCAACTTGAAAATAATTTTTGATGAAGATTTTATAGCAATTGGTAAATCTCAAAAAATATTACATATTTTTTATTATTTTTAGAATCTTTTAATCCATGATTGTCTAGACTTTCTTAAGATCTATTTTGAAACCATCGTTCAAAATGATGTATCCTAAGAAGTCAACTTGAATATTATAAAATACATACTTTTCCATCTTCGCATATAATTCTGCATCTCTAAGTTTGTGTATTACACAACAAATATGAAATTCATGTTCTTCTGTATTTTTAGAATAGATCAAAATGTCATTTAAATAGCAAACAAAAAAATCATTAAAAGACTCACAAAAAATGTCATTCATAAGATGTTGAAAAGCAATTGGTATATTTATAAGTCCAAAAAGCATGACATCATATTTGAAGTGTCTGTACCTTGTTCAAAAAGAAGTCTTCTATTTATCACCTTCTTTGATGCGCACCAAATTGTATGTTTTTCTTAGATCTATTTTTGTATGGATCTTAACTTCATTCAATTGATCAAGAAGTCCAAATATCAAAAATAGAAGATATCTATTTTTTATGGTAATCTTATTGAACCTTCAATAATCTACACACATCCATAATAATCCATCTTTTTTCTTTATAAATAAAATAGGAGTTCTTATTGGAGATTTTGAATAGTATATGAAGTTCTTGGCCAAATTCTCATCAATGTATTTCTTAAGTTTAGCTAATTCATTTTGTGATAAACTGAAGATTGGTCTAAATGGAGACTAAGTTTATTCTTTGAAATCAATTGAATAATCATATGGATGATGCTCCGGAAGAATATCTACATTCTTCTTCTCAAAAATCTCTTAATAATCTTGGTATTGACTTGGAATGCCACTTGAAGTCTTTCCACTATCAAAAATGGATGTAGTATAAATAACAAAAGATGATCCTTATTTTACTGCATTCATAAAAACTTTTCTACCTACAACTATGGATTTTATTATACTAGATTTATGACTTATCACTTGATTAACGGGACTTTTATTAATACTTTGAAAAAAGTCAAGTCTACGAGAAATCCAATGTATTTGAAGATTATACTTTTTTAGCCATAATAAATCTAAAATGACTAGATTAGAAGGAGATTTAATTATATTAAAGATTATATATTTATTATTATATTTATAAGAAAGATTTTATGAATAATATCTCCAAAAGATAACGAGCAACCATCTATGATTTTTACATGTATATGATTAGTTTTCTGTACTAAAGGTATTTTATGACTTTTAACAAATTTTTTATCTAAAAAATACATTAAAGCTCCTGAATCTAGTAAGATAGAGGCTTTATGACTTTTAAATTCCAAATAGATATCTATTATAAAACAAGGAGAGGGTTCTGAGGAGAGGATAGTACCTTTACTAAGAATTGTACAAGATTCTAGCTACACAATCTCTATTGTAGTTAGATAAACTTGTTTTTTGACATATTGTCTTCTTTGACAGCCGTACTTCTTATTTTGTAGTTGCATCATTTTTTTGGACAATATTGAGCACTAAGCTTAGATTCTCTATAATATAAACATAATCATTCTTGATAATGATGAATCTTTTCTTGTTTAGTGAGAAGTTTAAAATGTACCATGTCAATTTGCATGTCTTCTATTTCTAAATGTATATATTGAAAAGATGTTGATGTTGCCACTGTATTATAGTGACATTAGTATTCCCTTGTGCAACTCTCAGATCAAAATTCAAAAAGTCGATTGTCACACTTTATAGCAAAATCAATTGCTTGACTCAATGTCTGAAGATTGGATAAGTTGAGCATTAATTTCTTTATCTTATATTATAATCCATAAAAAAATTGACTAATAAATGCAGTATCATTTCACTTAGTATCAATTATTAGTTGTCAAAATTATAAAGCATATGATGTTACTAATCAATTTCTTTGTTATAAGATACGGATCTTGTTGGTTGGAATACGAATTGCATCATGTTCTCTATACATAGATCAAAATTTTGCTAAAAATACCTCCAAATTTTCTAATATTAGATCATATTGTTCAAAAAAGAATACAAATCATTATAAAGCAGAGCTTGAAAGTAGTATTCTAATAAATTTGACTTATGACCCTTTAGTTAGATAACTTTGGGGTTGAAGTTCAATCACCAGTTATACTTGATTGATGAATTGTTGAAACTTAGATCTGGTGCCATCAAACTTCTCCAATAAATTAATTTTTGGCTCTTTGATGCTTGAACGGTGTTCTATTGCAAGTAAAGTGGTATGACTTGAAGCAGCTCCAATCATCTCTATGTCTTCACTTCTTGTTAATCTTGTTACTTTTTGTAGTGGTGCATTGAATTGATATATTACGAGCAGCAACTCTTTCATTTACTCTTATATTTGTGCAATTGTGCTCTTTATTTCAACAAGCTTTGCCATGATAATACAATAGAAAGAGAAAGATGTCTACTCTCACTAAAAAATAAAACACTCAAGAACAAAGAAAAAAATTCTAAGAACAATATCAATTTAGAAGTGGATAATCTACAACTTCTAATATGCTTATGTCTTATCAAGAAAAAAAGATAATCCACTCTTACTCAAAAAAAGATAAAGCTTTGATATTGTAAGTGCACTCTTGTCAATCTGTCAAGGCCACAAATTGAAACAAATATATAAGTTAGTAAAAACTATGTCAGAGAAAAATGAAAAAATAGAAACAAGGGAATATATATATTCAAGGAGAACCTAGAATGGCTATTGCCAAAGATTAGAAAATACAAGAGACTCTTAAACTAAACTATAAAGAAGTAAAGAGTTGACAAGAGTGAAGAAGGCTTCATTCTTGTCTCTATATATACTATCTATCTAAGAATTACATGGTAGTATTCTATAGAACCTCCAACATGTGTCTAATTTGCAAGACATATGTCAAACTTGCAAGACAAGTTTCCTACATGTACGCCACGTACTTAGCTTGTTCCACAAGCTACCAATATGTGCAATATATGGCTAGCTTGTTCCACAAGCTATCAATATGTGCAACACATGGCTACCTTATTAGCCAAGTTTTTAACCTATCAATCACCTATAGATATGTATAAAGGTGATTTTGTATTTATGAAGCTTATAGGAAGCTTTTCTATAAGATATTATCAAGTTAATTTATTTTTATCTACTTTTATCAATCTATATTAATTAGATAATTATTGGAATAAATCTTATGTTGGTGACAGATGGCTATTAAATTCTTGCATCCATACTAGTGCAGAGCCGGACCCATCAACATCAATAGCCTATCTTTTTTAAATTATTTTTTGTTATGGTCTCTATTATTGACAAGTTTGAATGAGTGAAAGTTGATGACAACTTTGCAACTAATGTTTATAGAATTTATGCTATGGTGATGTCATTCCAAGGCCAACACTTATATAGAAAGTTGAAGAAGATGGTGTTACTTATGTGGAGCTTTTAGATGAAAAGATTCATCATGTCAATTACAACACTATGCTTAGAATAATTTATACTCACCTTGAGATAGCTAATGTTGAAAAAATAGAAGAACAAATAAAAGCTATTAAAATTATATACAATATTATGAAAATTCTCTTCATGGCCGATTACAACATTAAACCTTGTACTCTATCAACTAAGCTAAGATGCCTTTCCATTTTATTGTACTTCTTACTTTCTATTTTTTCATCTCTTTTATTATTTAATGCTTCCTATCCAATTGGTGCTAAGGTTCTTGTTTATAGACATGACCTCTTATGTATTGCTCTGCAATGCTACAATCTATGCCCAAAAATGTTGCATTTGCTACCTAGCATTGTGATGTTGTTTTTATTTACATTCATAGGCCCTCTCAAACCAACTTGTCACTCCTTTTTGTCCACTGCACAACTCAATTCACACCTTGGATGTGTCTTTTAAATCTAGATCTCAATACAAAGCTACCACTAAAAAATATATTATAATGGGAGAAGAAAATTTAGAATAAATTTAAGAAAAATTTAGAATAGCTTGTGGTGGCAATAGCATAAATTATGGTAGTAATAGCAACACCTTATATATATTATTAAAAAAAATACCAACTATCTAGTTGAACAATATAATTATAGGTAATAAAATAAATTTGGTTGGATTTTTATAATATGATTATAAATCTATTTTATTTTTTTAGGATTTATAATAAAATATTTTTATAAAATTAATTTTTTTCAAAATTCTTAAAATATTATTTGATTAAATAAATAAGCATATATATATATATATATATATATATATCAAATCTTTATATTTTTTTATTTTGAATCTAATCTCAATATTTTTGATTTTTTGATTTTTTTAAGCCTTTGTAAAAATTTAATATTAGGAACTTATTTAAATTCAAATATTAAATGAAGATAATTATTTATAATTTATAATAAGATATATGTATAATAATCTTATTTTTTATTTTAATAAATTTATCTAAAAATTATAAACTTTCAAGATATTGAATAAAATATAAGAGCATTTAGAAAACTTTATCTAAATTACCTTAAAAAAGATAACTAAAAAATTATTGAAGGCGCTTCATAGAAAAAATCTATTATTTCTTTTATTGTATGTAAGGCATGTAGGATTTCTTCAAAAAAATTTACTTTAGTAACTAAATATTTGCATTAATAATTTTTTTTGTTTTATTATTTTTTTCTATGACTCTTTTTAATTTATAAAAAATTATATATTCTACACTGAAATAAAAAGCTCAAATCACCTCAAATTCATAGTAGATAATAGTAGATAAATAAAATTTTATTAATAGTAAAGATAGTAATAAACTACGTAAGTAAATGTATTATTTTTGCATATTTGGTTGAAAGTTTAAATTATGATTGTAATATTTGAATTATAGATGAATCACAAGATTTTTATGCTCACATTTATGCTGAATAATGATAACTTTGACACTTTCTGATATTTAGAAATAATAACCAAGATTATATATATATATATATATATAACAATGATTTGACAACAAACTTTGATCATATTGATTAAAAAAATAGATGAGATAGAGAAAAAAAATTTAAAAATTGCATTAATCATATAAGGATGTAGAATAAACAAATTGTTATTTTTGTTATCAATATGAATAACTAAAATTTTATTTATGTATTTTTTAAATCGGAATTAGTTCAAATGTATCTAATTTAATGAGTTTAATATTGATGGGAGGTGGTAGAGCTTTGCTTTTAAAAAGATTAGAATACAAAAAATAAAATTAAAATGGCGGTTATTTGTATTGTCTAAGACTAAATGTGATTTTTTCTTATTTTTTAAATTGATTTTAAATTGAAATAATTTTGCTTAATTATTGGTTTTTCCTCTGAAATAATAGACTACAATGACATGAAATCATTGGAAAAAAAACATTTAACAACATATTCTAAACCTTTGCAAAAAGACATTAGATATTCTCAGCTTCTAAAATTCTTAGTAGAATAGCAATTCGGTCAGTAGATGATTTAAAGTTGAAGATTGAATATTCTACAAACACACAAATGCAATAAAAAATAAGCTAATTGAAATAGTAAATGTCTCATTGAACCTTCAATGTTGTTTTAAAAGCAAAAATGCAAAGCAAAAATTTTAAATTCAACACAAAAAATTCAATAAAAGGATATATATATATATATATATATATCTTACAAAACGTTTTCACTAAATACACAGTAACTTTGCATGTCAAAAGGAAAAAAATAAGATATGTTGAAAGAATATATTACTGAGCTAAAAAAATATGTTGAAAGAATATATTACTAAATTATCAGAAATCAAAATTTTCCCCTTAAAGTTTAATCAAATATATGTTGAATTGATGTCATTTTTAATTTTAGACTTTATTTTTATTTTTTTAGGAATGTTGAAGTCTACAATCTTGTGTACTTTAAAAATACTATATACTTTTAGAAATTGACAATATTTTGTAAAATCTTTCTTACAAAACTATGTAAGAAAGTTGTTAAAGACAAATATTTATAATGCTTATGAAAAAATCATCTTCTAAAAAATTAAATCTAAACTCAAAAAAAGCATAAATAAATATTGAATTGTTAATATTTATAAATAAAAATAATGAATCTCTCTCTCTCTCTCTCTCTCTCTCTCTCTCTCTATATATATATATATATAATTATTTGGGCATTTTTTTTTTTTTTTTTTTTTTTCTGATTTTTACTTTTGATTTTATTCATTATTAGAATTATTTTTCTTTAAATAAATCTATCTCTAATCTTATAGGTTGAGAGAATTGAAGTAACTTACTAAAAAAGATTTCATTGAATTTTTATAAGAATTCTATTGGTTTTCGCTTTAAAATTATATTTAGAAAGTGATTCTTTATAAACATTTGGATAAAATTTTAATACATGAAACTAAAAGTAAATATAAAATGAATAAAAGAATTGGTTCTTTTTCTTTTCATTTTAATTCTTAAACACGTGTTATTAATTATTGATACTTTTGAAAAAATTGTTATGCACTTTTATATTTATTTTGTAATTATATTAATATTGCACAAATTTTAATAAAAAATGAAAAGTAAAATAAAATAACATATATATATATATATATATATATATATATAACTTATCTTATAATTTAAAATATTTTTGTTTGTATTTTAAAAGATAGTCATTGTACTGAAATATTTAAAATATACAAATAAATTGGACTATTGAGTACAAAAAACAATTATCACTACATCTTGAAAGCATGAAATTATTTATATATATATATATATATATATATGTATAATTTTTAATAATTACTATTTAAAAATTAAAAGTCAAAAATAGGATTCTAGCGTTAAATTTTTAAAAATTATTAAATTTTTTTAATAAAAATTTAAAGTTTAAACTTAAACTAAAATTTTAAATTTTGATATTAGATAATGAAACTTATGGTATGTAATAAGTTTTCTAAAGTTTTTTTAAAAATTGTATTATATAATTTATAGTTTTTGATTGGTTTTTTTAAAATGTTATTTTTTATAGTTGTAAACTAGAAGTTTATTTCCAACTACTTGTTAAATTTTAATAGTTAATAATAATATGTTGACTTAAAATATTAATGCAGACTTGAAAGAATTTTTTTATTATATATATATATATATATATATATATTCATAATATCTTGATATATATAATATATCCTAATAATTAATAAAAATTAATATGTTGAATTTTGTTAAATTAGTGATTTTTTGAATAGATTAATGGTTCTGAATTAATTTTAACAAACAATTTCTGCATACGACAATTTAATAACCAAAGAGATAATTTTATTTTAAATACCAAATAGCTACCTATTACATTTTGAAAGTATTAGAATTATTTAAAAAGATTTTTTTAATATCATGTGTTTAATACTTAATAACAGTGGGTTTATAGATTTCAAATTTTATTAAAAAACATAGTATAGTATGTTTCTAAAATGCATATCTTGTACATCAATAATTAATAATGCTATTTAATAAACACATCAGGTTTGATATATCTGATTGCTAAACACAATTATTTACTACATTTATAATCAACAAGTGAATCCATCTCACAATTCAATAGAAAATGTATAAACCAGTGTAAAAACAACCAAATTTGTTTCAAGAACTGAGAAACATTTTTTTATTTTTATGTTTTATAACATGAGTATATCTTCTACCCTCCATTTTTTCACTCCTTGAAACCTTCAACAGCACATCAATAGCAACATAGAATTTAAACCAAATTTTAAATTGCTAATGATGAATAACATTGATCCAACACAAAAATCTCGAAATTATAAGTCCACAAAAAGAAACTCAAGTAATGAAAATGCTCCAAAATGTGAATTACCAAAGTCAATAATTTGGGGGCTTTGCCTTGTACCACATCACATTTGT
The DNA here is from genome assembly GCA_036785485.1 of Physcomitrellopsis africana. Lineage (NCBI taxonomy): Eukaryota > Viridiplantae > Streptophyta > Bryopsida > Funariales > Funariaceae > Physcomitrellopsis > Physcomitrellopsis africana. The sequence goes on from JAWRVF010000268.1 coordinate 181,788, forward strand.
AAAAGATTTAAACTACACATCACAGCTGGGTCACGTTCTAACAAACCCCCATCAAGTCACTTGTGCTCATGCATGACAATCACAGACCTTGATGACAGATACAAAAGCCCTCCTCATGCAAACCATGGTAGAATTAATTAATGGGGAAGAAGAATTAATAACCAACTGTACCACCACCCTGGGCTTAGAAGAAGAAGGACAACAAAAGAAGCAAAAGTTAAAGAAAAAAAAAAAAAAAAAAAAAAAGCAAGGGCAGGAGTAAGTGAGATAAAGGCCCTTCACCACCAATCCCCCTGACCAAGAGATGCAAAATGCCACGTGGCAGGGAGAGGTAGGGAGGCATGGAGGCAAAAGGAAACAGAAGGGACGGGGATAGGGTGGGAGAGGGGACCACGGTGAACGGAGTCCACCGCGAAAGGGATTGATGGGCTCGACGCGAGCACAGGCAGCGCGTGTGGGCGTCGGTGTCACAGCAGCCGTAGGGACCCCGCCAGACGATGATGCCCAGATGTGGTATGTCCACCGCGCGGCAAGCAGCAGAAGTCCAGAGTCCCGCGCTCACTACACCATACAAATTCTCCGCTCCTCGCATGTATCGTTGAGTACAACATCATTACAGTCTGATACGGTCGTCGCCATCGTCTCGGTTTCTCTGCTTCGTCTTCGATCAGGTGATTCTGGCCTGCAAAAGCTGGTTACGGCGCTCACCGACTTGATTGTTTAGTAGTGCGATCGCGGATTGTGCTCAGCGAAGATTGCACACAGACCATCGCGTCGTGTTGTTGCGGCTCCTCCAGGTTGTGGTACGTGGGTTTCCATTTTTGGGCTGTCATTAAGGTTCCGCTGCAGGCATCTCGCGATTGCCCTGTTAACTAGAGTTAGAGCGAGGGTGTAGGAGAGCTGGCTTGTAGCCTCCAGGGGTAAATTTGTGATGAATCTGCACTCGTTGGACGAGATCACTGGAAGTGGTGGACGCTGCCGCGGGATAGGTCTAACTTGGTGTGTTGGAGTTTTGTCATTTGAAGCCTGATCCACTGGAAAGGCAGGCCTTTCACGTGCGGGTGAGTGGCATGTTGGTGGTCTCCGGAAAGGCGAAGTGGGTGGCACATTTTCATGTCTCACAGGTTCTGAAGAGAAACTCTCGCGTTTGAGATACGGGTTCTGAACTGCCTCTTGATCATCATTTTCGAGCTGCTTTTTCTCCGCAAGTGCTCGCTTTAATTTTCTCACTTTTTTGCATCCATGGGCGGGGTTGCTGCAAGAAACCGAACTTCCTGAGAAAACATTGCCAAGCGCGTGTATAAGCGGAGGATACAGTTTGGTCTGCACACCTGCGTCGAGGTTTCTGTAGTGTTTTTTTTTTTTTTTTTTTCTCTCTCTCCCAAGGATTTGATATTTATCGTAGGGCGGGTAGTACTATTTCCAGCAAGGACTTTTAGTGTTGTAGTTGTCAGGATACACAGCTTGGGCCATCTCTGTGTTGCGGTTTCTTTTATTGGATGAGGAAATCTCCATCTCCTGCTTCGTCAGCAATAATTATTTATTTGCGGTGCTCGCATGCACACCACCAGTGCTTGCAGATTGCTTCTCTTTGGAAACAGAACGGTAGGGTTTTGGCGAAGGTCGTGGACTCGTGACGCGGTAAGCATTTAGTGCTTGTTGACGAATAATTGCTCCCACTGTACTGCTGGGGTTTGGAAATCCGGAAGCATTGACGACATCGGTTACACACAGCGACTGTTACATATGTCAACTTTTTGATTACAGAGAGGCTTCACGTAAATTCTCCTCGGCAACGTCGAGTTTTCAGGGACTGATACGACAACAAGATGAGTTCGAACAGAGGGTTTTAGTGAACAGCCATGACTTATCTTGTGATTAGCATGTGAGAGCAACCTCACATGCAGGTTCAGAAATGGTTAGTTTGGTTGCTTGTTAGCGACGTGTCTGACTTCGGTGGGCTTTCCATCTTCGTCGCTTTCTACAGCAACGCCTTATTCAAATGGGGAGGAGTTTTGTAGATAGCAGAAAGGTGACAAGTAGTTTGAACGGGAAGTCGGTACTGGTGCCCTTCGAAAAGAGGATTCCCAAATCAAATAAAGTCTTCTCCGTCCTTCGTGCCTTCTTTCACCTGTTGCCACACCCTCTCTTCTCTTGTGGAGGATCCGACACCGGCCCCGACAGTCATTCGCAGTCGAGCAACTGCGTCATAGGTGAGCTTTTGCATCTTCTTCCAAATTGCAGAACCTGCTAGACACCTAGACGAAAACCACGTGACGTTTTTACCAGATTGCGTTTAATATCTCTACCCTGAGACCTGTAGCTGACAGTCTCCGCTCATACGCAGGCACTTTGTATGGTCAGAGGAAGGGTCACGTCTTCCTGGCGATTCAAGATGACCCGAAATGCTTCCCACTCTTCATTTTGGAATTGGCCACCCCCACGAGCTCTCTGGTGAAGGAAATGGCGTCAGGGCTGGTACGCATCGCACTGGAGTGCGAGAAATCTCCCGGTGAGTCGAAAGTGCTCCTTCAGGAATCGACATGGTCAATGTTCTGCAACGGGCGCAAAACTGGATATGCAACACGGAGAGATTGTACCGAGATCGACCGCCACATCCTTTCTCTCGTGCAGGCCGTCTCTATGGGGGCGGGCGTGCTGCCCATGGCCAACGAAGGTTTCGAGGGTGAGCTCATGTACATGAGGGCGCGCTTCGAGCGCATCATTGCCTCTGCAGACTCCGAATCCTTCTACATGATGAATCCCGACGGAAGTGAGGGACCGGAACTCAGTATATTCTTGATGCGCGCATAGATTTTATCTCCGTCTGTACCATAGAAACTGCTGGAACTAATGCCCTTTTCCTGGGTTTTCCACTTCCTTAGCCACGAAGACCTTGGAGTAGCCGATCCCCTTTCAGTTTAGAATCATCTCCGAGTACCCTACCACCCTTGAATCGCTTTGAGCAGCTTCAGCTGCGGGTTTCTTGACAATTTATGCTCCGTTTTTGCCAAATTTTTCTTTGGTGTTCATATGCTACTGTGGAGTAGAGGCGAAGGTTTGTCCATAAATTCCTGATGCTTAAAAAGGTTAGTTTTTTTTTCTTTGACAGTTTTTCTCCTGACAGAGGGAGCTGCGGGGTTGCCGGTTGCTGGCATTTTGGCCTTGCTTACCTTCCTGCTTGTGCTTTTCGTGTACATTAACGTGGGGCTTCTGGTTACGAGAAAATTTGCTGTTTTTCATGTCTCTGCCAATCACGATCAAGCCAGTTGAGATTTGGCACGGAAATCGTGTAGATTGCTTGGTCTGATGGATTCGCTTGCTTTGATTAGAGTACAAATTTTGTAGTTCACTGCCTCACCGATCGTTTCTCTCCGGGGAGTTTTCATGTATATATGATATGGTGCATTAATCATGACATTCTTAGAAATACACAATGAAATATTTTATTCCTTGAGGATTTCAAACCCATGATCATTTTGAAGGTGGTGATTGAACGAAACCTTTCTTCTTGCTACAGTAGTGGAAGGTATGCACATTTTGCAGCGGTAATTTAATGCCAGGAGTACTGCTGTCTTCATGTGTTTCCTAATCAGAGGTTGATGAGCCCTGACGATGCTGAACTCTTTACTGGCAAGCTGAACCTTGTTAATAGAAGTAGTTAGGTTCATATATCATCAGCTACAACATGATTTGTTTTCTTGGTTTAGTTTGTAACTTATCTTCCACATTAAATGAAACTGGACGCCTCTGCACACGAGCTCCCACAAACGTTTTCACTGTACTTGTACAATTTCAGTGAATACAATCGTCGTATACACAGACCAAGTTCAAAAGGAAGGGTTAAAGAGACATACATCCTCCATGCAATCGTACATTGACGATTAAACTATTTTTGCAAACGATCAGCATCACCATTATTATCTTCAATCTACGATACTAGCAACTACCAGTTGACAAACCCTGGCAAAGGCTGGCGACGTAACACACGAATATCTCGCTTCCAACAAGCCCCTCACATAGTCAGATACAGCTCCACGGGCACAAGGAGAAAGACCTCTGTGTTGCAGCCTCCCTGCAGTAAATCTCTCCGAATCAAATCGTAGACCAGCAGCATACCTCAAGTTCATCATTTTCTCACCATCATGCTGGAAGCAACTACAGAAGAGCATTTACCCACATTCAAACGGTTGACAACTTGGCATCACATGCTCTTCCTGCAGCAGTTTCCACTAGAAGATCGGTTCCCGAACTAATAAGAATGGGCCCTTAAAGACGGGATTACGACGAGGAATTTTATGCACAATTCCTCCTCGCCCACTGGGACTGATTCAGCACTGGGACTACTGCGAGGATGAGTCCGAGAGCTCCAGTCCAACTTTGGTCTGGCGATCTTCATGGTCATGATCTGAAGCGCATGATCAGGTCGAGACAGTGCACAAGATCGGCTGCCACTCGATCTCAATCAATCAGGAGTTCTGCACAGATTGCGTCAGGAACTGCGTATGTTTCTCGACATGGGCTCGGCTCAATCAAAGGAAAAGCGGCTCAGGTGGGTTCAGAGCCCTAAAACCGTGTTGTGCATCGGTCAAAAGTATTTCCAAATCTTATTTTGTATGGGTCCAACACGACCTTAAACTACCAGAGGTTAGTAGTTTGCTCCAAAAATTATCTCTCAAGTTTGTTGATTTGAATTCTAGTTGTGAAATTTGAGTTTTACTTGATATGTGACGTCTTTCCATATAAAAAATAGAAAAAAAAACAAAAAACAACAAACAAATTTGATTTATGTTGATGTTTCTGCCTAGACACTTATAAATTTATTTTATTTTAATATTTTAAGAATAAGGTTAAATTATGGTTTTATTAAATTATTTTTACTAAATTGATTTTTGCACTAGTTTGTATAACTAAGTATCTACTAACTAACTTAGTTTGTATAACTAAGTATCAATAACTAAGTTTCAATAACTAAGTATCAATAACTAAGTTTCAATAACTAAGTATCTACTAATAAAGTCAATATAATTACATTTTTAGATATAAATTACTAAATAATCTTAATGATTTATAAAAATATTATATAAAATAAGCAATAGACTTGTATAATTATTTAATACATAAACCATTTATATTTTATAATTTTAAAATTTTAAAAATTATAAATAATAAATAAATTATTAATTATTAAAATATTTTAAATTTAAATACTAAATATATATTTTTACTAAAATATATATTGTGTAGAATATTAAAAAGATTTATTTATGTTTTAGTATAATGTTATCTTATCTTGATACATGATTGCACTTTGTCATATAATCCTTTTGTAATTTATCATCTACTAAAACTCCATGACTTAATCTAATAATTTTGTAGTCACCTTTGGTATAGTAGTAACAAAATAAAAGTATCTTCTTATTTACATTATTAACATTTAATTAGAACTCAAGGTGATTTTAGACAAATACATTCATTTGACTAGTCCACACTCTTATTTAAAAGACATGAGACAAATTCTAAACTATAATTGTTTTAAAAAAACTACCTAATACTGATTTAATGTCTTTAGATCTTTTTAAGCAACATATTACTTAATTGAAGAAACCAGTATATTACAATTTAATAATCACATGTAAATAAGATGTTTATTAATTCTACTCCAATAAGTTCTAAGGAATTTATGCCTTTCTCAACAAAATAACTTCAATTTTTTTGAGAAGTGTTTCACTTTGTTGTCTCAAGTTATCTCAGCATCTTCAAAAACCAATAATTTTTATAATGAACTTTATATAAAATATGTTTTGGAAGTTTAAATATTTACACATGTAAGCTATAGTTTTTCATGCATTTTTTAAAAATAAATGCTGCAAATACTGAGTGATTCTTTAAAATTCTATTTGTCTTTTAAGTGTTAAAGATACTATTTGAATGCAAGTGCAGAACATCTACAATAATGATTATATGATAAGGATTAAAAAGTTAAGTTTATTTTCTAAAATTTATTTATTTTATTTATCTTTGAGATTTAATTTTAGGTTATGCCAGATTATTATTTTTTAAATTAGAAAGTATTCCTTGATTTTTTTATCGTAAATCAATTTAATTATTTTGTAAATATATAATGATTAAGTGTGCAATAAATTTTAGAATAGTTTGTTATCTTTAAAAAAATCATATTATAAAGCATTCTATTTAGTACAATAACATGAATGAGATTCCAATAAATAACTCTAATTATCTTTATATTTCATAAATTTCTTTTTAAATTTCTTATTCTTTATACAAAACATAACAAATTATATTTTTTTTTTTTTTTTTTTTTTTTTTTTAATAATGTAAAATTCATAAAAATATAATTTTTTAATTTTAATCTTAAATACTCTTTCTTAATAGTTATTCTTTATGGTATATATATTTTTGTGAAATAATTTAGAAAAATACTTTGTATTAAATGAATAGCTAAATTTAGTAAAAAATATAATTGATCTATATTTTGATATAAATTTAAGTAATATTTAAGTAAAATATAAATGAATTAGTTTTTAAAATTATAAAATTTATCTCAATATTTTTTTAGACTTGAAATTATAAAAGTTGTACACAAAACACTTTTATTTCTTAAAAAAAATTATTTATTTAAAAAATTTATCTCATTTAATATGATTTTAATAAAAAATTATATTTAAAAAAATACTAAGAATTTAGTCATTATAAAAATATCATTGTAATAGATTTAAAGTGATTATTTAAAAATAAAAAATAGATGAAATATTTTTTAAATATATATTTTTGTATTAAAGTATATATATATATATATATATATATACATCTTATACACAATTATATCTTATATAATGTCATTTTATAAAATTATAATTAAACTTTTAATTATCAGAAAACATAAATTATAATGATTTTTTTAAATAAAAAATATTACAAATTTTTAATATTTGTATAAAAATAATTTAAAAGATTATTTAGTATGACTTAAAAATTCTATAAAAAATACATTATCAAATAAGAAAGATTTGATTTGATTTTTTTGATTTTCTTTAATTTTTAAAATTCTCATATACTATAAATATCTATTGATAGCTTTAAACATTAGGACATCTATACAAAAGATTTGGTTTTACTTTAAAATCTTAGAAAAATTCAAGTGCTACTTTAGTTGTAGCAATTATAACAAATTACACATTAGAAGAGCTTGTTAAAGATTTCTTAGAAAGAAAAGTTATTAAAGATAGATTAGATGTATCTTAGTCAATTCTTATTATTATGAAAAGCAATCTAAATATCACTTAATTCCAATTAAATTTATCATTATTCCAAATACAATATGTTTACTTATATATATCTATATTTTATTTTATTTACTTGTATCAAAATCCTTATTATTTTACTATTTAAGATTTATATAAAGAAATAGATTATACAATGTCTTTTTTAAAAATACATATTTTTTTTAAGATTTTTTTAAAATTTTTAGTTAGATACACAATTATTATACTTTTAGTCTTCTATATGAATATAATGGACAATAATAGAATATATTAAACACCACACTAATCCATCTATTTATTTTGTTTTAAAGATTGTTTTGAAAACTTATTTCATCACCTTGTTAATGTGTCAAGATAGTATCCCATACTATTAAATTCATGAAGTAAATTTATTAAAAAGAATCATATAAATTTATTAAATATAGTAAATTAATTATAAACTTATTAAAATTTAGAAATAATAAATACACATATAGATTTAATAAATTAAAGTTTTATCATATTAATTTTTAGTTTCAAAAACTAAATTTAATTATACTTTAGAAATCTAAATCTATTAAAAGTAAAAAGTTTACAAAAAAATTATAAATTGATACTTTGTAAAATATTAGTAAACATATATGATGGTAAAATTTATTTGTTAATTCAAATTATAAGGTGGCATCATTTAAGAGTTGTTCTTATTTAGCAATGTGGTTAATAAGTATAATTAAAGAAGAAAGAAAAAAAAAACAAGAAAAAGAAGAGCAACAAAATAATATATATATATATATATATATAATAAGCTATATTTTTTTAATTATACTTTAAATTAATAAATATTTAAAATAAATAAAAAAATAAAATATTTGTACACAGGTTTTTTTTTATCTTCTTAATAACAAAAAAATGACATAAATTGAACTTATTGTGAAGAAGTTATGGTAAATTAAAAAAATTGGAAGTATAAAGAAAAAAAATTAGATAATTGAGATTAATCTCAAGAATCACTTGATTATATGGTCAAGGATTTGAGTTTTATCAAGAATAATAAGTGGTGTAATAGATATTCTTATAAGTGGTGTAATAGCCTTATTCCTATCCTCCTACCTACTTCAAAGATGATATAACATATGTAGGACTAATGCACCCAATTTCCTACTAGTTGTTGGTCACACTAGTTTTTTTAAGTAAAACTATTTTTTTTTTTTAAATTTGAATTCACCATGGTATTTAATCACACCAAATTAGCTCTACACAATCATGAAACTTTCAAATCTTATTCCAATTCTTTTTAATGGCATCCAAAAGTTGGTAAAATCGTTTTTGTGAAAATCCTCAAAATGTGTTATAAAAACAATTGAAAATTTTCAAATAAAATCTAAAAAGTCTTATACATGTTTTAAGATGTTAATATAAAATCAAAGCTATTTTATCACACCTAGCTGAGTTTTTATTTTAAAAAATATAATTTTAAGCAACAAAAAATTATATTTTGTACATTAAGCACTAAAAAGTCATGATTTTTTTGTGCTTCTATGACCTACTAACTATCATTATTAGTATTTAATAAGTAAATATAAATAAATAAAGATTTAGATATTAGTCTTAAAAATTAAACAAGACATATCAAGAAGAAGAAATAAAACATGAAAATATTATACCAATTAGGATGATTGCTTCTAAGATTTATTAAAAAATTATTTTAAAGATCTTTATTACTTTAAAAACCTTCTAAGTATTTATTTTTTTCCATAAATATTTCCTATACTAAAGTTCTTCTAGTAGAATTATAAAATATTAAAAGAAACAATTCTCTTAAAAAAAAAAAAAAAATCATTATTCTTATATGATTTTATAAAATATAGTTTTTTGATTTTTGATTTTTTAAAAATGAGTTCTACCATGATAGTTCTATTTTTTTTTTCATCTCTATTTTAGATAATATTTCTTTTTAAGAGAATTATTAATTATATAATTATTAAAAATAAAATTTTAAAAATAAAAATAAAACATTAGGACAAAGAAAGCAATGCTAGGAATTCGTTTACTATAGATCTAATATTAGCCAAGATAGTTACTACTATACAAAATAGAGAAAAAGAAGCATTGGTAATAAGAAATACATAGCAATGTCGGTAATAGAGTTGAGCAATATAACTATAGAGAGTGTAAGTGTAACAATTTGAGACTAAGAAGAGAATGATTGTAGAAACAAAATTTGGTAGGAGAAACCACAAAAAGAAAATATTGAGTGCATTATGGATAAGTGAAATTTCAATGAAAGTTGTACAATGAACAAAATTTTGAAACCAACATGAGCAAGAGTGTTGTGCACAAAGAAATGTCAATAACAAACAACACCTTTACAAAGAAAGAAAAATAAGTGAGGATGAAAAAATAAGATGGAATTGAGAAGAGTTGTATGAGTGCAACAATTAGAGGATGTAACAAGCTGATTTTGAACAAGAAATTAGCAAGTATGTATATATATATATATATATATATATATAATAAAAAAGAAATTATATAACAACTAAAAAAATAAAGAGGAAGTACAATCAAGCAACACATAATAGCACAATAAGGAAATTGAGATTAGAGTTGTACAAGACAGTACCAAATCTATATGAAAGAATGTTAAAATGTACAAAAAAAAAAAAAAAAAAAAAAAAAAAAAATGATCCTAGCAAGAAAAAGAGTGTGAGTAATTGAATTATTAAATTAGAAAAGTAAACTAGCTTTAGTGATAGGATCCAAAACAAAAAGAGAATTGTATCACATTGACTACAACAAAACAAAGTTAGATGAGCAAAGATTAGTAAGGACAATTTGGTTTAAATTATTAGAGAAAGAATAAAATAGATGCAACTTACAAGTTGGCTATGTTGACAAAGGATATGGAAATGATTATCAATATGATGTTGAAGAGAATAATCATGATGCATTAGAATAAAATAACTTTGAGTTGGATGAATATATCAAAAAAGAAGAGGTAGACAAAAAAACAGGGCCTTGTCTAAAATGAAGGTGTTGTCTAAATAAATGAGGTATAGGAAGGATGAAAGAAGGTTGAATAAGATGAATGAGGTGCATGATCAACAATGCAAATGGATGAATAAGGTGTGACTATTGAATAGAGATGATGCCAAAAAAATGGATGGAATATCTCTTGGATAAAAAAAAACACCACAAATCAAAAGATTATTATAAAAAATTTAAAATAGATAGTAAAATATAAAAATAAAGTATAAAATAATAATATATATATATATATATATATATATATATATTTTTTATTTTTTTTTATTTTTAATAAATCAAATTATATAAGATTTCTTTTTTTCTTTTTTTTTTCTTTTTTTTTTTTTTTCTTTTTTTGTGAAGAAATTTATATATACTAATTGTATACAATGAAAGAGGAGTTTTATGTGGTAGCAATTGAGTAAGAGAAAGAGAATCTAAAATTTTCTAAAAATATCTAAGAAGTGGATTTAGAAAATTTATTATTTGTTGTGAAAATTTGTATGAAAAAGAGAAGTTAAAATTAATAATTAGTGAAGGCAAATTGAAAAATAGATTAAGATTCTAAGACTATTATAAAAATTTAATAAAACATGTATTATAAAAATAATAAAATCAAATTAAGATTATATATATTTTATAATAAAAAAATTAATTTTTTTATTATAATATTTTATTACTACTTTTAACTTATAAATGACAAAGACAAACAAAGTGACTATAAGAAGCAGAGATAATGGAGCAAGAAGGAATCTATCACAACTAAGTGAATTTTACTTAATTTTGATACCTTTTTTATACTTTTAAAATACAAAAATATCTCTTTACAAAGAAACTTCAAATCTTCATACTTGTTGAACAAAGTCTACTTATTCTACAATCTTAGATTAAAATCCTTTTATATAGGAATTAATAGATTAGAAGCATACACTAAAACACATAATAATTGACATTTGTATAATAAACATGGAAAATTTATTAAAAAAATTAATATATTTTTTATTTGGCCTTAGATGATTTAAATTTTTTCTATTAAAAACCACCTTATAAAAAAAATAAAAAAAATAAAAAGGATTATTCTTAAGGTTATTTTTGTAATTTATATTTCTCAAACACTTATTTAGCATTAAAATTATTTTATAAATGACTAATTCTCTAGTTTTGAAGCTATGTAAAAATCAAAAGACTTATTTCATTAATTTTTTTTATAAATTGAGTATTTATACATCTATATACAATTTCGCCATTCTCTTTACTGTAGTCATTGCATTAACAGATACTTCAATAATGTATAAATACAACGTCAATTAAGCAATACATCTTTTAATTTTTTTGTGATAACCTTTAAGCATATCCAAGCAATAATACCCATATAATCATAAAACAAGTTATGATTTATAAAAGGTAATTATACATATGTAATATAAATTTACAAGTTTGTATAAAAATATAAAACATAATTAATCTAAAAAACATTATACCTGCTGACGCTTTCTGGGATGCAACTGCCGAGAGGAGAGGTTGTTGCCAAACAAAGTGATCCGCAATGAATCTAGCTGCAACATGAACACAGATCCAGCCTTTGGAACTACTCTAAACTTGTCTTGTGGAGTTATAATCCCAAATGTGTTATCTGTTTCCCTTATCATAAGGCCCTGGATCCCAACATAATATGTGTTCTTCGACTCCACCACAGCCAGTATAGCCCCGTGTAAGTCTGCTGCGAGAAGGCGAGGTCGTAGTATGGAATCGTTGCACTCCCCCACCAAACTCTTCGCGTACTCCTCCCACATCTCATGCATGGGAAGATACAAAGCGTACTTAACATATCCGGCAAACAGGTCATATGATCCTGCAAGACGATGCTCGCGCAATGAGAAATGTTTAGCAGATCGTTTGCTTCGGGCTCGTAGGGCTCTATCTTTGGCTCTCTCAACAGCCCCACCATGTGTGGCAGGGTTGTCTAGTAAGTATGGCCGGTCCATGAGACGGTTTTCAATGGTGCCAGCGATATTGCCTGCTGTTTTGGCATTGCTTGCCAGGAGCTCCTGCACAACGCTGTCGACCGACGAGTTTGAAACGGCTTTAGGAAGCTGTATTCATAAAATCACCAAAAAAATGTAAGCTAATCTGAAGAAAAAGGGTTCCTGTAACTGACAATGAGTATCACATGATTAGTCCGCGTTTAAGATTTACACTCTGCTAGAGCGCTCTTGAAAAGATCTCCATTATTGGAGAAAGTGGTTAAGGATAAAACGTCTCCGGTAAACAATCTGCTAAGATGTTGAAGCTGCCCTTCTCAGGCCAGAAACAAGAATTCACGTCATGACTCATGTGAAATATTTGACCTACAAGAATCATCCAAAGTACGAAACATGCATACCAGCAAATTTGATACAAGAGGCCCCTTAAAGACAAACGGCGACAGTTTTGCGTAAGTTCGATCAGATGGACCTTTGCCTTTCTTCTCCTCTCCTTTGCTATCGTCCTGAAAAACCCCGGCGACATGTCAAGAGTTAGATTGACATTAAAGTAGTTCTTGAAAACCGTTGGTCACAGGATTTTACTAAGCCCTAACCCGTAAAGTTCAAATAAACGTTGCCGGCTGTTGACACCGCATCGAATGTTATCACAAAACATGAACGGCGCCATACACCATCCCAACCCTAATTCACCAGCACAGCAATGAAGAAACCAACTCACAATTTTCACAGGAACTGCTGCTGGGGTAGAACTTGCGTGCTGCCTCATGTACCATTTCCGGACGTCGACCTCTCCTGCCATGGCTTTGGAAACCCTGCAAGAAAATAAAAAACCATCACTTGCAATTTCTTCTTCAGCATCGTAACCCAATTGGAAATACGAGCTTTCATGAGAAGTTCGATCTCCAAACAAGCGTGTCCCTATGCATGCACTACGCCAGAGATGGGAGCGAATCACCAAAAATATCAATCACGGTTTTTCAATGTGAAATGCTGATCATCCTCCGAGTTGCTAAGTTCTTCCTCACACGCCGCTGGGATTCAGAAACAAAGAGCTTCTAGGTTTTCAAATAGAGGGAATAGAGGAACAATTTACAAACGAATTAGAGAATAACCTCTGTGTTACAATTAGCAATCAACCTTTCATTGAGTTATAATAACAACGGCCTCCGCACAGTCGCTTCTTACTAAGGTACTGTGCGATGCATCTAAATAGACATAAATTTCCAATTCATCAAAAAAACAAAAAAACAAAAAATCAAAAAATAAAACTTCACCGCAACAAGGAATTCACCTACAACTCACCAATTCAACACCACCCAAAGCTCGATTTCATTTCAAACCATAACCCATCGAAAAGTTTCTCAATGCCCAAAGTGTGGTATCGTGTCGTACCGAGTGCTCACGGTCTGTGTTCGAACAAAACTTAAAGCCCTAAACCCCAAAGCCAGTGTAAACCTGGCGCTCTCAGAGATTCAGTCACAACAAGCTCGACCCGACAGCGACGCATCGAATCCACATCGAACACTCCTAAATTTGACAGATGAAAACGTGAAATACGGGCCCCACCGCATCCGTTATTCCTTGGCGTTGGTGAGCGCCGGTCTCCAAAAGCGACTCGGAGTAGCCCAGAGATCGACTGGACACGAGCCCATCAACCGAACAAATTGGCGACATGGTACAGGCGAAGAATACACACATTCAAATTAACCGCGGGACGAGCCAATTGCTGATGCTGCGTCGAGCGGTCACCGATCTCGCCCGTCGCGGCGCGTCGCGTGGAGAATTCCTCACGACCACGGGGAACACGGCGAAACCCTAATCTCTCGTACAAAATGCATATAATTATAGAGATCGACTGGACACCCCCTTTTACTACGTGGACACCCCCATGCCACACATCAATTGAATAAAATGAATAAATAAAATGAATTATCATATTTTGAAACTATGTCTAAGATTCTTGTATTATGTTTGTTATTATAAATCAAATCAAATCTATTTTATATAGACCAATTTTTTTCTTTTTTTCTTTTTATGGAACTTGTGTTTTATTATATGTTAATGGGTGTCAACAAGGTTGATTTTGTTTATACTGAAATTCAACTAACAAACATAGGACAAGAGTCTTTAGACTTAGTTTCAAATAATGATCATTTATTTTATTTGTTTATTAAATTGATGTGTGGCGGTTGTCCATGCAATAAAAAGGGAGTGTCTACTTAGTGGTTCCCTAATTATATAGTTATATTTATTAAGGTTTTTTTTAATCAATATTAAAAACACACTTTGAATGGATTTATATTTTTAATGACTTGATGCAAAATGTTTAGGCTTTTTTCAAAATGATCTATAACTTCTTCTTTCTTTTTTTTGGTTTTTTTGGTTTTTTTGGTTTTTTTTTTTTTTCTAAAATAATTATAAGAAGAAAAAAGAAAATATATCTAAATTTAAAAAAATATTTATTAGCAGAAGTATTCTTTGCCTCATTTATAAAGTAGAAGGCCAATGTGGTTGATTAGTCTCCCTTGTGTTTGCTAATCATTGTTGCATTCTTTTAAGAACATGAAGGCAAGTGCAATTCTTTGTTGTTATATTTGGCCATGTCAATTCTTTCTCTCCTTTCTCCATCTCATTGCTTCTTATTGAAGTTCAAAAAGATTTAGACGATTACAAGCAATAATCTTAGTTACAGTAGTTGGATTATTTCTCTCTTACAGGAGTTTGTTCTTTGAACCATAATAAACAAAGTGTTCAACTCTAGTAATGAGCAATAATGTTCTAATACATTCTCAATCCCCAATCTTTACAACCCATGTTTTATAAAATCTTTCATGATTTTTATATGTCAAAAGCAAGTTTTATTTAATGATTTTAAAAGTATATAATTTGTTTTTTTAAAATGAGAATAAATAATTAAAATAAAATAAAATAAACAATTAACCAATCCTCAAACTGCAAAATTCAATGTAAAGTAGTGTGATGGGATAATATTCATTGGGATGATATTTATTAAACACATGGGATGATGCTTGTTTACAGTATCAATTCTTAGGTATTGGGAACATGAATCTGTAAACAAACAATGGTTTACATGACTTATTAACATAGAAGATAATCTTGAAAAGAAAGAAAAATTAGTAGAATGAGCTTCTACTAATTTTAACACAATGAGCCTTACAAATAAGAATGAAAATGGAAAAAAAATAACAGTATTGCAAGTATTATTTAAATCATTACCATTGAGTCCAAGTTTTATCTTATTAATTGTTTACATGCAGATTAAATTTTTACTTTTTCAAAAAAAGAAAAGAAAAAGAAAAAGAAAAAACACTTTGAAAAACTAGCAGTATTCTCACACGAACAGGTCTCTGGTTTTTCCGGGTTTTTATTTTTTAATTTTTACATCTGCAACAAATAGAAAATAAAATAATAACTTCACTGTTTATACACATGACAAAGCAGTACCCACTTTACTGTATATCCAGAAGACATGGGGACACTATTTTTGTTACAGCAGCTTGTAACACATTTTACTGAAATCATAGGTTACTCAAAGCATGTGGTCTCAGTGACAACATGCACTAAACATTGAGAAGAAGAAAAAAAAGGCAATCCTTGGAAAAGTAGTGATTTATACTCCATGCTGGTCCAGGATGCAAGTAATTAATCCTTGATCATACCAAGAGAACCTCTGCTAATCAACAAGTCAAAGTCATAGAATTTAGTAATCCTGGCAAAGAGGGCGAGTTCATTGGGCAACTTGATGTCGTAGCTTGCACATAAAGAGAAAAATAGCTCCGAGGAGCAGAAGGAGAAGGTATGAAAGAGTCTTCTCCATCGTAGATTAATTGCAAAAACGATACCGTTGTGTGACAATGAAACTCGCAGGTTGATTTGTGGGACTAATTGCATGAAATAAGCAAGGAGAAAGCACTTAGAAACGAGACACGACGAAGGCCGTGTGATTCGTAATTCCAAGTGTAATCTGACACTAGACCTGCAGGTGGTACTTTAGGGGAATGGTAGTTTGTTTCTGAGATGGGGCTGTGTGGCAGCAGTCGCTTGCAAGGCTTTGCAAGCGAATCCAATGAGGCAAGTACAAGATAGATTTGCAATGCAGAAGCCCTGGCCACACAGGCTTTGGTGCACGCGCTACGACCAATCAAGGCATGTGATCTGGCTTCGAGGATCTTGCTGCAACCCTCGCCTCCCAAAGGCGCCGCAAGGTAGTGTTGTTAAAAAACTATAAAACGCAATGGAAAACGAAGCTGGCGGTCCTGGGGTATCCCTCTTCCTTCCACATGTTAGAACCTGGAAGCACGAGCTGGCGGAGTGCAATGTTGGACTTGGTTTTCTTGGCATAACCTGATTTTTTATCAACAGTGAGATCTTGTGGCACAGTTTCCCTACTTGCTGGGATCTGTCTGTTTGTGTTCCCCACTGCAACCTGCAACTAAAATGCTGATTAAAACACACCAAATAGTGTCATAAAATCTACGCTGTGCTAGTGGTGCTCTTTGTACAGGTGAGGGAACGTGCCTATTCCCCGTGAGAATACTTAAATTGTGAAGCTTAGCACGCGGCAGAGATTGTGCTTGCAAAATCATTCTCGTGTAAAGAATCAGTGCATATCGGCCACCTCCACAAGAAGTGGCACGTCTATATCAGCAGATCTGAGTAGGCACATGAGCACTTGGCGAGATCTCGTCTGCAACATTGAATGGCATATTG
Source organism: Physcomitrellopsis africana (assembly GCA_036785485.1). Lineage (NCBI taxonomy): Eukaryota > Viridiplantae > Streptophyta > Bryopsida > Funariales > Funariaceae > Physcomitrellopsis > Physcomitrellopsis africana. Next base: position 198,793 of record JAWRVF010000268.1, read on the forward strand.
ACACCAATTCGATCTTTGCACGAATCACCTAGAGGACGACGTTCAAAAAGAGAAGCTGGTGAGGTAAAAACCAAAACCAGCGCGCACCATTTCTGAAAGTGGAAAAGTAGTTATTATTCTAATTTTAAGAACGCACAAGTCGGATAGGAAACACTGGTATTCTATAATAACAGAATAATTATGAAGCCGGTTTAAAGTTCTGGTGGGTAGTAAATGCGTTCCTTCTCTGAAAGATGCGGTGCGCGTCAAAGGCGGCTGAGCCCAATTACAGATTATTTGCAAGTTGACAGTTAATTCTATAATACGACCCTATTCGCAAATAGCAGCTGTAAGCTTTGGTTGTGGAGGTGAATGATTGAATGAAGTTGGTGCGAAAACCAAATGCAGCAGTGTAATTTAATCATAGCACTGCAGAGTTGACAGACGAGGCGAAATTCTCGCGTTGTGTTCACATTCCAAGTGTTTGTATTCATACTACGTGGAATTTTACGATTGTCAATAGTGATGGACCGCCGTTTTCCACTAAAAAGGAAAATGACGTAGCAAAGATGATCCATGCAAAATTCAACAGATCCGCAGAGCATTGGGTGTAGTAGACAAAAACGAGTCGTCGTTTCAATTAATCGCCTATGCTGGGAATGGTCCTCATGACATTGCCCTGTATAAATTCGCATGTTCAGAGTTGCTACGCTAATCTCTTAATAAACGCTAACCGGGCCTAATAAAGGGGCAAACACGATCCAGAGATCAAAATGTGCTGTGGATGGTTACCTCAGAACGCTTATAGATCTGAGCAATTGAGCGTCCACCTACAAAAAAAATTGAGGCTACATTGGAGTGCAGCCAATATCAACAAAATCGGACCTCTGGAATGGAATCGAGCTCACATTCATCACTTCCGAGGTAGTCTATGCAACGGAGAGCCTTTTGCTCGAGTTCGAGGGACTAGCTTTAGTACAGAAGGCATCGAGAACTATAAAAGATTTTTACACCTCTCGCGGATCTACAAAAAGGACGGGCTGGGGAGGAGCGTGACACCAGCCGAAGTTGGGTTTGGAAGAGACTTTTTCCCTAAGGGATTTGATGCACCAGATATCCTCGGTGGAGGAGAGTCTCTTCCAGTGAGGAATACTATTCCATGCAGGATCGGTGGGGGCAACTTCAGACATAACCGCTTTACAATCATTCTTCCTTGCCAAATTATGTGCATGCCAGCAGAGAGAATGCAGAAGCTCAGGACCTCCATCCCCCTCGCAATGCAAACCAAACATGAATTGTACACCGAAAGGGTGGAAGAAATTGGGGACGGAGGGTACCCGACACCCAGGGAGGCAGAAATCCACCAATCTGGACAATGCAGCCCCTGTTTTCTTGAACCATGAGGCGTTTTTGTACTCGCACTGGAACAGATCGTTGCTCCTCCATACGCTCAGCATGGCCCATGACGCTCCCTTAGCCCAGCTTGCGTCGACCACTTTGCCGCCCCTGCCCCCCTCGCATGCAAAATTGTTTAACTCCTCATCGAGGCGGCCCTCCTTGAACGAGGCAATCCAAGTGCCCTCGCAGAGTTTGTTGCGTAGAACAGCGTCGATGTCCTTAGGGAAGAACTCGGCTGTGTTCATTGTGGCGCTATACAACGCTACAGCGTGATCGGGGGCTATCTTCGTCAATTGGATACGTGATGAAATACGACGATCGTGGACGTGCACAGGTTGGATGAAGATTCCAGGAGTGCGGAAGTGGCGGTAGCTGAGACGCTCGGTGAAGAGCTTCAAGGAGGCTTCATTGTCCTTCTCCGTAGCCATATAGACGTATTCGACGTCCTGTTCGCGACACCATTCTTCCATAGATTGTACCAACTTCAATGCAATACCTAGCCGTCTGAAAAAAGACAATAGCAACAATTAGCTTCCGGTTATCACGCTGCGAGTTCAAGCTCAGTACGCTCAGGGAACTTGCGGGTGAGTATACCTATGGCGGGGGCAAACTCGTAGGCCGAGGAGGTATCCCACGCGCGTATACATGCGGATCGAAGCTTTGTCTGAACATACAGCGCTCTGACTGCACACCACCTCCTTCACACTGCCTCTGATAACCCCTACAATTTCCCCTCCGATTTCGGCGACCTGTTCCAAACACAACAATTTCCATGCATTACGAGAGTGATGATCGACTCCCTGTACCCACGGTGCTCAGAGGACTAAAACGAAACTCTCGGCAATCATTCGGGCCTTACCAGCATGTGGAATGCGGGAAGATGACGAACTCGACAGAGGGGATCGCCCAGTAAATCAAAGGCAAGAGATTCGGACCCTGCTGGGCCCATTTCCACACGCTTGTCAAAAGCTGCAAGCTGTTTCACATCAAATTCGTTGTATTTGCGAATAGTGAAGTGGAGGTCGGACCTATCCTCCACGGGAGTCACTTGAGAGACCATTTTCATCTCTAGTCGTGGAAAGAAAGAAAGAAAGAAAGAAAGAAAAAGATCAAAACGCAGCTTCCAGGCTGATTGATCCGAACGCAATCCTTTTCACTCCGCTCACTGTCAGAGAGGAGACTCCAGGGCTGACTACAACAATGTCACCGGCGATGAGTCCATCCCTCACGCTCCTCTGCAATAACCTCAACATCTAGAACTGGAGGTCCCAACTGGACCGAATCCAAGTTCCGTCCTCACGAATGTGACACCATACCCCACGACTGCGACGACCACCGCCAATCACTCCTCAACCCGGGTTCCATGAGCACGGACAACAACACCATCCAAAAATCCTCACTCACACCTAGTCCTCACTCCCGCCACGATCTCATCCTCCAAAAATCTCTCAAAAACATCGACCCATCAACCCTTGCACTACCCAAGCTTCGACTCTCCCCAAACAACACAACCAACTGCGTTGCGGCGCGCGAGACCAACAACAACGTACGAAAGGCGACTTCACAAAAAGACGAAGTGCACAATTACACGAGCGAGTTGGAAGCACGCGAGAGAAAGGGGAATACTACTACTTCGAGATTGGTAAGGATCGCACAGCAGCAGGAAGATATGAGCTGAGAGGATTCCGAATCTCATGGAAACGAAGGGCCTTGAACGCAGAACGGAGAACACACATACAAGCGAGAGAGAGCGCCGCCTGAAGGTGAGAGAAATGGGGCGAGATCGTTGGGAAATATAGAGTTGGACTGGGCTGAGGCAACGCATTACAGTAGACAGCCAACACGGGGATTGTCTTGACGCCAGCGGCATCATTCATCTTTTAGGCGCCGCCAGCCTTGATGGGGATGATGGGGGGATCCAGCTTCCTCTTCCTCCTCCTTCCTCCGGCTCGGCCCGGACCAGCTATGGTAGATAGGTTCGGGGTCCAGTCCACATTCCCACCTCCCTCTAGCCATACATCGCGAGGCCGGAACCGTTAGCAGGAGAGCGGCGGACTGTCCCGACGCTGATTCGACAAGAGGGGCACGGGGCGCGGGACGCGGGGGATTGATCTAGGGATCGAATCCTTATCCCCTCCTCTGTGGCAGCCACCTTTTGTATCCCACGTTGCGCGGTAGTTATGGCGACTGAGAATGCTCATGCAAACTTGAAACTTGGCATGCTTTAGGCGTCACCCTCTGAGCTCGTACCCATACGAAAATAGTCTTCATAGTGTGCTGTTGTTGCCGTTTCCAAATTTGGTTTCTGAGAGCCCAAATTTGTGAGGGTTGCACTGCAAAAGGTGTCTCGCCAACTCGCCTTTTGGGTTGGTTCGTCGACCATGACTCATTTTCCATCCTACTCTGCCCAGCGTCAATTGGGGGCCGTCGAATCCAAACCCAGGCTCACAATCTTCGAAACTTAGAAATCTCCAAGCTGGCAGGCGGTCCCAGAGTTTGTGTTAAGGAGCAGTTTGCATGATGCTATCAGAGCCCTAGCCGTCGGATGGCCACGCGCGCCCGCGCGTTGCGGGACGGAACACTCCCCAGAGGAGCTCTCCTTGCTGATGCTGCTCTGACACTGACTCCTCCTGTGCGATGGAAAGCATGCGCGCAGTGCGAGGTTAAAGCCATAGCCTGGGGTTCGGCCGCCACGATTTCATCCCCCACATGTTTGTGATCTCCGTTCAAGAGTGACGCACTCATGTGAAGATCCACCACCATCACCCTTGGAAATGGAAGTATCTGGAAGATGGGTTCTCTTCCTTACTGTCTTCACTATTCCACTATTCTCTTTTTCTTACATGCTTCGGTACGTGCAAGAATTTCCTCAGGAACCTTCATTCCGGGAATAGCTTCAGCCTTTTCTTTTCCTCCAGACTAGTTACTCTCCTCTACCTAGATTCCAAGCATCGTGAACTTTTTCCCACTTTTTTGGGAGTCCTGGATTGGAATCTGATACTGCTGCTCTCTGTGGAAGTGTTTGTGTAAGAGTATTATTGTGTGTTGTGTCTCTATTGATTGAATAGTCCCCACATAGAAGCCCCCACAACCCATTACCCAAGAAGTGTATATGACAGTGGAACTAGAAGCTTGCTTTGAGGTCCTTATAATGAAGAGCAAAGCCAGCTGCTAGGATGATTCTAGAAGCGCTCAAGCCCCTCATAGAGTTTCAGGAACCCACTACATCATTTCTTGCCTAGGATTGGCCCTCAAGTCAAATCTAACTTGGTGCCATGGTGAGTTTCAATGCCCAAGCCCCATCATCAAAAAAAAGGTTCATGGCTTAATAAGTACTTTGAGGGAGTGGAGATAGCTGCTGGAATAGAAACTGTACAAAATAGGCAAGATAAAAGTTTGTGAGAGATTTTTCACTAGGAATTTTGTGATGGAAGAGTTGAGATTAGGGTATGAAAAACAAAGGGGCTGCTGTTTCTTTTTTCTGTTTTTAAATTTTTTCTGTGTAAGAAGATTAGAAGTCTGGGTAGAAGCCACATGTCCAAAGGGAAGGATGGGATGGTTGTACAAGGTCATGCACAAAGTGCTAAAAACTAAGTCAATAGTGGTTGAAATAGTTGTGTCTTTATCTTTTATTTATTTACCCCACTGTTGTCTTCTTCCCCTCCTCTCATCTATCTATTGTCTTCTATTCCTTATTTCTTTATCTTATTTGTGTTCTTTGTCTCTTTTTCCTTTGTTCTATCTCTTTTAAAAGAAATAGAAATTTATTTATTTCAATGATAAATTCATGATGGTTTGCATGAATTTATCATAAAAATACATGCATGCCAAAAGGATTCTTATTTTTATTTAAAACACTATTGAGGCTAAAATGGAAGTTGCAGTCTGATTTCAACCTTTTATCATGGAGTAATTTCATATATATATATATATATATATATATACACACACACACTTGTGTGAGTGAGACAGAATAATAGAAGTACAACAAAGACAATAGTTCCAATGTCATCATTTGAAATTTGTATATAAATAACCTTTCTATATATCTCTCTCTCTATATATATATGTGTGTGTATGTGTGGACACATACACACACACACACATACACACATACACACACCCTCTCTCCTATTTATGTGATTTCATTTGACCTATAGCAAGATACCCCCAGGCAATTCCAAGAGTGTGGCCGACAAGGGCATGGAAAGCATGAATTCCAGTTGGAGTGAGATCTGGACGTGGATGAGATGAATGGGTGATTTAGTGGTGGATCCATCAGAGATAACCTCAGAGAAAGGAAGCAAAAATTAAAAGCACTCTAGAGTAGAAAGAAGTTGGTTGAATTGATTGTCCAGGATGGATCCGTCCTACCTTCTCAGAAAGAGAAAATAGAAGAGAGTTTCTATTCACTTTTTTTTGGGAACTGATCTGGCATTCTTTCATTTATCTGGCAGGGGTCCCTGGTGACGTGGACAATGACTGCTGACCTGGAGCCCTCCTCAGTAGAAATGCCCCTTGGAACTGAAACAATGGAGGACAAAAGGAGACAAAGCCTTCACACCAATAGTTTATATCTTATTTTCTTTGTCTTTTGTTTTGTTTTAAGTTTGTTTGTTTGTTTGTTTGTTTGTATGTTTTCATCTAAATTATTTTCAAATAAAATTTGTTTGAGTGAAGCATTGGTGCACTTGTGCTCATAACTCTGAACCCACACATCAATTGCATGCAGGAGAATACTAATTAGGTCTTTTCATAACAGAAAATGAGACCCCACCTGTAGCTTTATGGAAAAGAAATGGGGAGAAGCATGATGGATCTCCAACTTACATGTAAATTGTGCCTGAGGAAGGTCAAGGTGGGGAGCGGCCAATGGGAGGGTTCCAGCTGGCAGATGTGTCGGATGAGCATCCTACACAACCAGGCCTGAAAAATGGGGGTCCTGACGGATTGGAGACAATGCCAGCACCTGTCCAGGCAGATGACGTGGCAGGAGCAGCTTTTGTGTATTTCTCCCTTACCCTGACCACTTCATACACTCTCATGTACATGTATGGATGAATGAATGGAGAAAAAATCACCATGTCATGAAAAATGAGTAAAATAGAACTTCCTAGGGAGTGGTTGGATACTATCCGTGGAAACTTCAAAGAAATTTTCAATTATAAAAGTTGAAAAAGCTAGTAAATCCCTAAAGGTCCAATTATGGATATATATATATGTATATATATCGATAGGAATGCAAGAAAACAGAAATATAAGATAAAAGCGAAAGTGTTCATGAAATGCAATTTTTATACGTCTTGTAGTCCAAGTTCTTTATTAAATAGTATGGCTCAACATGAGAAAGAGAGAAAAAAGAAAAAAAGAAGACGAAAGTTTTATCTAGCTTTAATGATAAATCAACTTGTAACTCGCGGCTAGGAGAAAAACTCCAACACATTAACACAACCCACTGTGGATTTTCGTTTGTAGATCCTCACTCTCGATAAAAAGAATTCAGCTCCGTCTTTTCACCCAGAGTGATCTGATTTTGTAGCGCAAGGATGAGCAGCTGATGATCTCGTGGCGTGACTTCCGAGGCAGGTGATCTCAAAACACTCCAAAACCCCAGTTCCCCATGTAGTAGTAGTAGTGGTAGTTGTAGTTTGTTTGTTTGTGTGTTTGTTTGTTTGCTCACTGACGAGCTTAAGGTACTACCCTGATCATCGACTTTTGATGGGATCACAGGAAGCCACTGAAAAGAAAAAAATGGAGTCCAATCCAAGAGCCCCAACAGTTGGTGGCCACTACATGGATCAAATCCAACCCTGCCAAGAAAATCGGCTCAAAATTGCAAGCAGAGGACACACAGTAGCAACGCAGTGTGTCTGGAAGAGCCTGTCTGTCTGAGACACTAGTTCTTGACTGTAGCTCTCGTAGCGTCATCCCCCCATTTTTGCATCAGAGCTCCTGTCTTAACTTCTTTCTCACATTTGTGGTTTTAGTATTTTGATATGGTCAGGATTGAGGGAGCTGTCTTGTACCAAAGGGAATTGCAGATCTCTTTCATGCATTCCCATGCTTGCAAGCTCCAAAAGACACCGCCATACACTCAAAATCGTGTGTGGTACTGTTGTGCAGGGAGGCCCATAGTCTTTCGTACTTTGGTAGCAAGTGCTGTGTCCCGATTAGTGGTGTGGTCTACAGGAAATGAGGATTGTTATTGACTGACATTATTGTTTTGAAATACTTAGCTATATGCTTGTCTCCAGACTAGGATGTGCAAAAGAAATTTTAGTTTTGATCCAAAATATATACATATTTGAGGCACTGAAGCAAATATTGAAGAATTCAGCGAAACCAAGGGTGTGTGGATGTGTTCCCATGAGCAAGCTAAGGATATTTACGCACCGGTTCTCCAGATTGTACTCGAAAGGCATATCTGAGTATGTGCATGATGTGAGTTGTAAACCTTGGTAGAGTTCATATGGCTTTTGAGGTTGCTGAATAGCCGCATCAAAGATGACAATGTGAACAAGGCTTGATCGGTCATAGTGCACACAAACCATGCGAGTTATCAACACAAAGGGGACAGGGCAAGAAATTGTTTACAGCTCTCTCAAGCATCCGCTGAACTTTTCAGCAACGCTAAAGAGTAATAGGAATTTGAACAAGTGAACAGACAGTGCTGTGCTGCATGCCTACTGCTATTATTACTGCAGCAGAGCCGGCCCCTGAGCTGGACCCACTCTCAGCTAGTTTGACATAATCCAGCAGTGTGGGAAATAGGTGCAAGGCAGGTCTTTACGATGGGGGCCAAGGTATGGGTAAGTGCATGGCCTGTAATCTAAGGAGGTTTATGTCGGCCTTTCTGACCACTTGGGTTACTGATCTGACTTAGCGTCTACTCAGATGCTGACTTTTCAGAGGTTTGAATCCATACCCTTTATCTACAGCGCTCATCTCCACATTGGATCTGCCAGTGGGGGCGATTTAGCTCAAAAGAACGTCTCCCTTCTGTTCGGTGTGCCGTGCAACCGCATGAGCGTTAAGACACACAGTTTTCCTCCCCATTTGTATTTGTAGCTCTGCGAAAAACAAATAAGCCCAATGAGACGAAATATAGTCAAGTTCTCCAATTGAGTGCGTACAGTGGCCGCCAACAGGATGTCATAGAATGTGTAAAATTCTTCCAGAAAAGGGAAGACACTCCGGTTATCAGAGAAATTAGATTTGCTAATTCAGGTCAAATAGATAATGGATATGCTATTACCACTATTGAGTTCTTGTCGACAAGGAGTGCGTAGACGACTTCACACCTGTTTCACCGAAATCACTTGGTATAATCCAGTGATTGAAATGCTTGAAATCATATCTAAGTAATTTTCCACGCTGCAGACACTTGAAGAATACAGAAATAAAATAAAATTAGTCGTATTGCTTGCTAAGTTCAGTAAGCGGATAAACCTCTAATAAATTGCGACAGTTTATTAACATGTCATATACACCCACTGAATCTTTATTGTTTCATGAACTAGTACATAACTGCTAACACTATGAAAATAACAGGTTGTAGAAGAAGTCAAAGACTGTCCATCGGTCGTGACGATAACACAATCTGCCTTGGTTTTCTAAAAATAATTTAAACAGTTTATTATATTTAAGAAAATGACTGATGTAAAAGCTTTCTGCAGGCACAAATGATTTCAGAAAGACTCAATTCACAATGTCTTACCTCAAGACAGATGGTAGAGGATAGAAACACAGAAATGAACAACATTAAAAAAGGGATGGGATTAGGCAATATGGTCAATCTCAGGATATCCTTCAGAATGCTCCTATCTTTCAACTCTAACGAAGAAAGCTAGGATTGAAGCATAGAAATAATCTGAGGAATATTCCAAATCGGAAAAGGGGCCTACTCCTATTGGTAGTTGGTATCGTGTGACCTTCCAAATTTGAAAGGGAGCCCCAATCCAATCGGTGCTTGGTGTTACGTGATCCAAGGTGCTAGAGAATAAACCACGACATATCCAAACTTTGGCTTCATGGATCAAAAAAATCACGTAAGCTGTCACAGAGCAATGGGTGCAAAGCTATGACACTGCAATCTCTTCAATTCCAAGACGGGGTGGTGCTTGAAGGTCGATTTAAGCCACGTCTTACAGATCATGCTGCTGGATATCCATCAAGCCAGAGAAAAATATACAACTAGGGCTCTCTGGCACGTAGAGAGGAGCACCTCTTGATTGGAAGTCCACTTGTAGCTTTGGAAATGCATTGTGCGTATCTGCTGCCAGTTTCAACAAGGACCTTGCTTTAAAACCATCAAGGAACAACCTGAAAAGACGGTACTCATTTGGCTCAGCCATCAGGATTTTGTTGAGTAGACCTGGATTCATGTTCTCACCTGACGCCTAAATCGCCTGTCGTGTGCACAACACAGCACACGATAGCACACAATTGCACACAATAGCACACAATAGCACACAATAGCACACAGCAGCACGCTGCTGAACATAATTTGTTATTTAAATGGGCTCGTACCAAGCAGTAACGTTTTTGAAATGAAGAACTGTTCATTGTCAGAAGGATCCTTCACATAGCGGCATCCTTGGAAAAAGTGAATACATCCAGCAATATTTACGAGGTGAAATTCCATAACACTGAGTTTGTCTCTAGTCTATTAACCTTAAAAAAATCCCTGGGTTTTGATGTCAATGGTACAGATATGAAATTCCTAATCTGTTTACGTTGATTGTTCAGTTCACTGCACGCTGGAGTTTAACTAAAAGATGCACAACTTGTCCAACGAAGAATCCCTGACGCTTGGTTTTTCCTCCACGATAGGCCTCAAACTTATCTCCCATTCTCTCATATGGGGTGGTTTCCCAATTCTGGTATGCGTAAAAGACCAGCAATATGTCAGAACTGTGAACCGAGGAAAGGCAGTTCATCAGAAAATCCGGATTTACGTCCCGCATCCTTATGACGACTGTCATGCAATGGAATTATTGGGATTAAGCATTGTACTGATCTAACTCCTACCTAAATATTCAAGGTTCCTGAAATTTAGAGACCTGATAAACCAATTGAGTGGAAGCAAAGTCTTCAACAGGTTTTCAGGACCATCAAGAGCAAGTGGCATCTGCAACAACTACTAGACCAATAGCTTACACCACAAAGATGGTTACCTGGCTGAGACTCTTAAATCAACGACCTCCTTCGCACTGCCTCCTTTCTCAACGAGATCCAGTAAAACCTGTGTCCAGAGAAGTAATCAGTATACAGTCGAACTCAGTGAATCTGCCTGCTAGGGTTCTAATCCGAAGCCGTGGTTGAGAACAAATAAATGAAGTCCAGCGATGTTTTTACCACTTCAAGAGAACTAAATATGAAATAGCATGCAAATCTCATTCGCATCATCGCTGCAGGATCTGCCATCCTAGACAAAGGCAATGAGTTCCGCTAGCGGCGCTAGTGTTAGCTTTACTTCATTGAGGGTCGTTACTATATTTTTCAGATGCGTAGTTTTGTTACTGATTAGCAGACTGTTTCGCATCTAGTCCTTTTGCCAAACCTTTATCAAAGAATGCTGCAACCTACCACGAGCATCAATCTTCTAAGTTGAGTTTGACTGTTCACCACAATGATGAGAAAAAAAATGCTACTAAATTCCTACTCTATTTCTGTCACAATCAACTTCATCAAAAGGTCGATTAGCAAGAATGAATTGTGCAGTAATTTCAATTATGAATCACATGAGCCATTACATCTATAGAACTTACGTCACGATCATTTCCAAGCACAAATGTCTTGCAAAGAGAGACGTAAGCTCTCATGGTAGCGGTGTTCTATACTAAGAAGCCCAGGTAGTATTTCCTTGGTTGCATCTATATATTCCTGACCTAAGGTGGCCTCTGGCAATTCTGGTACAAGTTCGCACTGAGATGATGCTTAAGCCTTCCTGGTGCTGCAACGTTGCTCACGATCAGCATTTAGCGACATTACTTCCATTTAAGACGCCATGAAGAGCCCACTAAGGTCAACTGCGAACCTGCTGTAACTCGTATTCTGATAGTCTGGTCTTCTCATCTACTTCCATGAAAAGAGTTCTCGACTAAAACTAAGAACCAAAACCGTTCTTTCACCAACACAATCAGCAGAACATCAATCTTAATTGGAAACTTTTGTGAGATATAGTGTCTGGTACCCAGCAGTCACATGAAATTAGCGTCTGGAGTAGCACTCATTACCAAAGAATTTGAGGTTTAAAACTCATATCACTCCTTTTGAAGAGGTTAGTTAAAACAATACCATTCTTTAGTTGTAAAAATAGATATTTGTTGGATTATATTTGTGAGTTGTGCTTTGAAGAAGTGGAAGTCAAGACCATAACTTCCTTCTCGGCTATGCAGAAGGGTTGAGTTTGGAATTGACAAGCAAATTCCCCTTTGTCTATCACTTAAAAGAAAGAAACAAGACTGTGTGGGAGGAGGATTCTCAGGTCCACTTCGACTATATGTGCCTCTGTATGTCTATCCCGGTAGCTCAAAACGTAATCCCTACCGACACTCGAGTTGTAGAATCGCAAAATTTTTGCCATGCTCAAAGCTTCCATTCTTGTTTTCTAAGCTAAGAATTGCTTCCATCCCGATACAGAAAAACAAAATGTCACAAAGGGGCAAAAAGAGCATAGGTACCAAACCGGGATCGGCTCTTGGGCATTGATATTCTGACATAGCAACGCATCAAACCCTCCTGCACGCTCCTATTGCTGATTCCTAAGTATCGCACCATTCACTGCAGTTCTGCTGTATACTCTGTTGCTTCAAGTCCAGCTTGCATCTGCGACTCCGAAACTACCTCCAACAGAGTCACACCAGCCCGATTAAAATATACCTGCAAAGACGAACATTGAACTCTGAAGTGGGCAAGTCTCCAAATTGTTCTTACTTCCCCCGGCGTCAGGGTTTTAGGATTCAAGCTATAGACTTCAGGATACACACCTGGGATAAGCAGGAGTCAGAGAGACTGCTCAGTGCTCTTCGGCACCTCGAACCCTCAACATCACAATCGTTACCCCACTAGCGTCCCAGCAAAAACCGCCCCATATGAATAAATAAATAAACAATGATGAACTAATGTAATAACTGAAATAGAGTAATTCAATATGTGCAATTCATAACAGTACCTAAGTTGACTAGAGCAGTCCATCTCGTGACGACGGCAGAGAGATCGATGATTCAGATTCTACAATCCGGAATGGCTTCGGAGTCTGAATAATACAAAACCTAAAGTTGAAGAACCGAGGTAATCATCTTCGAACAAATGAATTCGGTCATCCGCTACGGGGATGAACAGGAGCCTTATATTCTCAAAAACACAAACTACACGATTTTCTATCATTTTGATAACATTGTTTTCGAGACCCATGCGGATCGTATGCAGGAAGTTGGAATCGGTGACTGGAATTGAAGGAGAGCAGACATTACGGTTTTTTTGTGGTGGGTCTGTCTGAGACTTAGGGTTGGGGAGGACCATTGAAGGTAATGTTTTGCAGAGGGTTTTAGAGGAGGAGAAGCATTTTGAGGGTCAGGAAGATGGCGATCGCCAGAGCTGGCCGGCATCTGCTGGCTCGAGCGACAGGAAAGCAGGCGAATGCAAGCGGGCGTCCAGTGCGGATGATTCGACCTGTGCGATTGAAGCGGGAGGAGCCGCCTTCGCCAGTTAAAGCGCCCTTCACACAAGAGATTTTTGACACGCCAAATATTAAAATGGCTGTGGGCATGGTATTGGCTGTGGTGCTTGCGAAGCTTACCATGATGGTACGAGTTTCGGCAATTCGAAATGTTTTGTTGATTCTGGTTCGTTTGAATGATCATTGGTTTCTAGAGGGATTGAGAGGTTGTGCACAGAGGCTCTTCCTGTGGATGAGCGGCTGGTAATGGTGCAATTCGTGTAATTGGCTAATTTGTTTTTGTACTTTTGCTCTGCGTAGTGTTTGATTTCTCTAGGATACTCAGAGTTTTTTTTGTTGATGTGGACGCGCGTCGATATATTTCAGAAAAGTGGTAATTATGTGTTCTGAAGTGTATTTGAGGTGTGTCTTCTCTTCAGTACGACGAGTCGTTGGAGCCGGAGCGAATTGAGAGGCAAGCTAGAGAATTCGCCGAGGTGCAGGCCAATTTGAAGCCGTTAAGTAGAGATGAATGGGAGGAGATCCAGGAGCTTCGGCCGCGGACGCCGTTTGAGTCCAAAATTGGTCGGTCTCATGCTCGTATTCGAACAGGAGAAGCGTTAAGCCTTGTGAGTTTATAGCTGAATTCTTCTTGCTCTTGATCTTGATTACGTGACCAATGTTCTCGACTGTTTTTGCTCTACCTTGTGTGTAGAGTTGTAGACGTTTCGGAAGGTCCGGTTGCTTGAATTTGCAGGGACGGTATAACAAATATGCTGTTACTTGTTTGAGATTTTTTCTACAACGGTGTGCATGCTTGAATTTTTTGTGGACATTAAGGATGTTTGGAGGTAGGGTTTATAACTTTTAATGAAAAAGATTTAGATGTATCTTATGCTACATTCGTGTGATTGTGCTGCATAAATCAGGAGGACATTAAGGACTGGGCCTCCGATGTTCTGATCGAGGCTATGATGCGGAAGGAGGAAACGGTGCAACGATCTTCAGAACAATAATCTTGAAGGCTGATGACAAGCCCCTGTTAGAATTGACACACAGCGGCCAGCATACATCAATGTTGGAGACTTTCAACCACTCGTGTATGGATGCTCATTACCTGCATTGCTGGCATTGCTTACGGGTTTCTGCAGTTTGCTACGTTCCGGCCTGGAGCAGCAAGTGGATGATTTTCGGCGACGCATGGAAGCCTGTATTCTCACTGTTAGGTTCATGCTAAGTGATAAGTAATGTACAGTCTAGATGAAGCTGCATAGAGCTTTCAATGGCAGGTCTCTGACGGCGGCATTTCTGGTCTCACGTCAGTCTGGTAATCTCGCCTTGAAGCCAATATTTAACAGTTTCTCTGTTTCCCTCTCAAATGCGTACTCAAATCTTACCTTGAGGATGGTATCCAAGGAGGTATTCAGATTGAAGTCAGGATCAGGTGTTTATTACTCGAGTCTTTTCACGGCTGTAAATGGGAATCAAAGGTCATTGGGTGCGTACAGTTTTGTATACCCACTTAAAGAATTGCAGTAATTCTGAGAGAGGAGCCAGAATCTAAATAATATATGCAGTTTGCAGAGTCTACACGTAGCCAGAGAAGTGCTGCTATATTATGGAGGCGTTTGCCTCATTTTGTAACAAGAATTAGTAACCCCACCGTAGTCCAGAGCATTTACAACTGGATATTTAACTGTCTGCACTACAATAATTCTTTCCACAGCCACAGGAATAAACTAAAATGCGTGGATTTCTTCACAGCATCAATTGTGTCGATATTCCTTCTCAAATCTACGCCGAAGTTGCAAAACCTTATCGAAAAGCTTCATGTCCATCCCATCCACGTTCCGCCCCACTCTAGCCTTCAGCGTGAGCTGCAAACTTCAAGACCACGTTAAAACATCCAACTCGAAACTGTGCCATTCAAAACTGGTAGTTCAACATTTGAAATCCATCAGCATGATTCTCATGTACCTGTTGAGTGGTGTCTACTTCCAATTCGCCGATGAACTCAAATAAGGATCCTACGCGAAGCGGGAGCTCCCTCAAGTGCTCGAGGTCGAGTCGGAGAGAAGCACCCGCATCCATTAGGACGGCCATACCGGAAGTCGAGTCAAAGCTCTGGAGGGATCCCACCACACGCAAAGACTGATTCGGGAGGACGAATGATGAACCGGGTTGAAGCTCCTGCAATCGCACCACTAGGCCGGGATTTAGGGTTACAACCGCCATTGTTAACAAAAAACTTCAACAATGACGATGATGCTTATGCCCTAACCTACAAAAACATCTACGGTACTGGAACTGCATCGTTCATAATGTTCTTTTTCCCAACATTTCTGAAGTGTTCCGCTGATGAAGATCTCTCAAATGGGTATTGGACTTTCACAGTCAACTAAATTTAGTTACATCAAGTATTGCTTCGCTTTGAGGATCACTCTGAGTTTGCAACTGCGCGCTCTTGTCTTCTTGTTCTTGGGGTCATTGGTCTCAGTGACCTCTTCGTTTTGTCTCTAGGATATTGTAGCAGGTAGCGTAGAATAATAGGCTTTGTTGTAGGTTGTGCAATGTGACTTGCGGAAGTAATGGTAGAAATGTGTAAATGAGGGGGTAAGTTGGACCTTCCTTTGAATGAAGTGAGAGGTGGTAGGGAGATAATGGGGGTTTGTGAGGAGGGACTGTACGTAAGGTGGTGTTCGAAGGAAGGTAGCGGTGTAGTAAGATCTGTATTCGCGTGTCTGTAATCGCTAAGTGAGTTGGTAGGTATGGTACTGTGAAGAATCGACGCTGTGCTTGAGTAGGATTGCAGTTCTTCGAAGGCGGGAAAACTTGCAGTGAAGAACAATGTGATGCATTACTCAATGCTGATGTTAGGCTGTGCACTATCCCTTTCTTGAAGAAATCTGAGGAGGTGTACTGAGAAGCTGCATGTATCCAAGAAGTGCACCATGCTCTTCGACGGTGATATTCTCTATGCTCCAGGCGGCACTGAGATATGTACAGCCTGTAGTTCTTAGAGAGGAGTAGTATGTTTTCTCTCTGTGCAGCGCGAAGCATAGTTTGTGTTGTTTAGCGGCTATCGTGGCCATGGTTAACACTATTCTTGGTTATGCACACTAAGAAGGGCGCTGTTTAGAAGTATGGTCGTCTGCAGCTACAAGAACCGTAGACCAGCATACTTCCTGCTTGGGAAGGTACTGCGTGTGGGACCACATTGTCGATGAAGAGGAGGAAGAGCAAATGCTGATTTGGATAGAGTTCAATTTGGAAGTCGTACCTTGGACGGATAACATGAAGGCCGCGAAGAAAACTTTGCTGGTCTTGCTGTGGACGTGGATGTTGCATTCAGCGTGTGCTGCACTTGCGCCGGAAACACAAGCGCTTATTGACTTCAAGGCTGGGTTGACTAAGGCCGACATTTTGCTAAGCACTTGGAATTACACCAATGTAGACTCCCGCGGCTGTCCTGTACAGTGGAAAGGTGTGAGGACCTACGACGGCAATGAATGTCAAGTTGTTGAGCTTTGGCTGCCGGCGAGTGGTTTAGTGGGGAGTATTCCGCAAGCCATTGGTGGTCTACCGAGCCTGGTTAACCTCTCACTGGCGCAAAATGAGCTCCGAGGTGACATCTCCCCAATTTTGAAGCTGCCAAACCTCATGCGTCTCTTCCTCTCTGGAAATGCTTTCTCAGGTGCTGTAAAGTTTGAGGTCGCTTCGAAGTTGGTAGTGGTGGACCTCAGCGACAATAACTTCTCAGGCTCCATCGAAACTCTGTTTCCAGAGGGCCTTGCAGATATGGACCTTTCTGGGAATGCATTTGCTGGTAACATACCCCAGGAGCTATTCCAGAAAACTACTCTCAAGACTCTTGATCTTAGTCGAAATAAGTTGAGAGGACCAATGCCTGCTGTGCAGCTTATGGTCTCCCTCACAACTCTTAGGTTGTCAGACAACATGCTCGAGGGTCAACTTCCACTTGAGTTGTTCAATGAGCAGACGCCGCTACTTCGAGAGGTGGATCTCAGTCGGAATCAGCTCAGCGGTAAGTTAATTGATCTTCACTCTTTCGCTCACAGATTTTATTTATTCTCGATGTTGTATTACGACTATCACGTAGGTTTATCTAAAAAGCGTAATTGGAAAGAATGAATACTTTAATCTGGAAGTATCGAACCCATCTCTGAAGCATTTAACACAATGGCTTTGCATGATTTGAGGGAGTTAGAGAATCGCATGTTCCTCAGTTATGGTTCTAACTTTATTTCCAAATAATTTAAGATAAGGAAATTTCTTCAGTCCTGCTAATAGACAATTTGTGGAACTGACCACGTTTGAACCCACAAGAGACCTTATTTGTGACGGGAGGATTTACTGGAACTCGGCGTTCCAATTAAGTGTCAAAATCAGGATACCTATATCACTAACTCGTTGATATAGGGTGTGATGGTTAACAAACCCTGCCATATTTGCTTTTGGCTTGTGCAGGTAGCTTAGGCCCTGTGACAACCAAAGTCATGAGTGTATTGAAGCTTGCTTCCAATGGTCTGACAGGCCCTCTGCCTTCAAAAATACAGTCTTGTACTGTGATTGATTTAAGTAATAACCAATTTTCTGGAGCAGTATCGTTAAGCAAATGGAGTGCCAACCTCCGGACGCTGGACCTCAGTCACAATAACCTCAGTGGTACCATAGACAACGCATCGCTGGCCCAGCTATTTCAGTTGAATGCTCTCAACCTCAGCTCCAATCAGCTTTCTGGTTCTATCTCTCCACAGCTGTTGGCATCGCCCTCCATCACTGAGCTAGTTTTATCACACAACCAATTCCAAGGGCCTATTCCTAATCCGTCCACTGCAACAAATTTGCCCCTCAGTGTATTGGACCTATCCGACAATCATTTAAGTGGAGGTATTCCTGATACATTAGGGTCATACAGTAAACTCGCTGTTCTCAACTTGAGCACAAATGAGTTAAGGGGAACCATACCGGGGCGTTTATCTAATCTGGTGCAGCTTCAACTTCTCGACCTATCCAAGAACTTGCTGAGTGGCCTCATACCTGCAAAGCTCTCTTCACAGCTAAAGAGTCTGAATGTATCTGGCAACAATTTATCAGGCACAGTACCTTCAGATCTAGCCATCTTTTCGAACTCATCTTTCTATCCTGGAAATCCGAACCTTCTATTCCCAAATGCGCCTTCTGATGCTCCAGGCTCTGTAGTACAAGTTATCTTGGGAAGCAGTCACAAACGAGTGAATCTTGCGTTAAAGATTGGGTTGATAGTAGGGATCACTCTTGGAGCAGTACTCATCGCAGCATTAACCTTGGTTATATACTTCTGCAAAATGTTAAAACCCTCGATGAAACTACCTGTTACCAAGTCCGTAGATCAGGATACCAAACCAAATACCGACGTTGGTGTGGTTGTCGAGCAACCTGATGTCCCATCCTCAGTTCCCAGGGGTACTGTAAAGGGTGCACTAGCACCACCAAAAGCAAGAAGTGATATCAAACGGGATGCGCTCGACTTGCAGAAGAGTGGCGAATCACCGATGCGAACAAAGTGGCGAACCGGAGGGGCGCCCTCTGATGATGATGGCTCTGTCTCTGCTGAGCATCCCATGGTGTTGAAAGTCAAATCTCCGGATCGCTTGGCTGGCGACCTTTTCTTTCTTGATGCGACGCTTCTCTTCACTGCCGAGGATTTGTCACAAGCTCCAGCAGAGGTTCTAGGAAGAAGTAACCACGGCACGTCATACAAAGCTACCTTAGACAATGGCCACGTGCTTACAGTAAAATGGCTCCGTGAGGGCCTTGCTCGAAACAAGAAGGAGTTCACCAGGGAGGCTAAACGATTTGGGGGTATCAAGCACCCAAACGTTGTATCATTACGAGGCTATTATTGGGGCCCTCGAGAACATGAGAAGCTTCTGTTGTCTGATTTCATTTCCACAGGCAGCTTAGCTCATCATTTATATGGTCATTTCCACTTCCTCTTCTCTGTACTTGGTGACTGAATTTGTAGAGTAGTATTTTTTTCAGAGGAATTGGGCTGTATGTGAGTTGATGAACTATGATAGTTCTCACATTTTCATCATTAACTCAGAATGCCACTATTTTGATATTGTTATTAACTCGTTATTGTAATGCAGAAAGGACAGGGCGTAGGCACCCTACACTGACATGGGAGCAGCGGCTACAAGTAGCAGTTGGAGTTGCGAGTGGGTTGGCTTATCTACACAACAAGCATGGAGTGGCCCACGGTAACCTCAAGGCAAACAACGTTCTTCTTCAAGGTCCGCAGTTAACTGCCAGGGTGTCCGACTACAGTCTCCATCGTCTGATGACTGTTGCTGGGACTGCCAATCAGATCTTGAACGCAGGTGCCCTTGGGTATCGGTCTCCTGAGCTGGCTGCCACACGCAAACCTAAACCCTCATTAATAGCTGATGTGTACGCACTGGGTGTAATTTTATTAGAGTTACTTACAGGCAGAGGTGCTGGAGATATAATGTCTGCCAACTCTGGGGCTGTGGATTTACCGGATTGGGTTAGGTTGGTCGTCAAGGAAAGCAGACCAGTGGATTGCTTCGACACGGCGCTTGTGGGTTTGCACAGAGAGCAAGAGCCTCCTAAGAGTATGCATGAAGTGCTAACCATAGCCCTCTCCTGCATGACTCCTCAAGCAACGAGGCCAACTGTTAAGTGCATTTTAGATCAGTTGGTTGCTTTGACAGATGCTTGACAGTCGTTACTATTTGGAAGATGGGTTCTTTGATACATTATGTACATTTTCTGCTTGTGTGTTTTTACATTCAAAATGTTAAAGCATTTAACGATGACCGTGCAAGTTCTCTGCAGTTGAGACAGTTGAGACAGATTCGTTTAATAGTAGCATTTGAATGTTTGAGGAATCAAACGTAATGAAAGAAGAGTGCAAATTGTTCTTCTGCACCAATATGTTATGTCCAATGTTGGATTGGTATTAGCTTGAGATTCATTTGAGATTTGCAAAGTGAAGCTGAGAATTGATGGTTGCACGCCAGCAGCAGCGTGTGCCGTATCCTACTTCAACAGCAGACGAATTAGAGGACTTTTCTGGCGTTCTACACATTTCTTAAATAGTTGTGTAAGTTTTCTTACAGAACGAGATATACTGTACTTGATTAAGAATACATGTTCCGACAGTGCACTACCCTAATAATGTCTAAGCGTTCACAGCATATCTAGCAGGTAGTGTGTCAGTTTAACTTAACATCACAATTTGAGTAAGCGATGAGAGAAACATGTTATTGCCGTGTGCAAAAAAATTTAAATAAAAAACAACAGAATTGATGAAAAATGTTACATCATGACATAGGTTGCCGTGATGGTGAACTTAAACCTTAGCCTTTTCTAAAGGGGCCCGAACTAGTCATGACTACCAACATACAAAGCCACAGATCTACTGCTTCTTTGTCTTCAGATATGGCAAGGCACCAATGACGTTCTGCCAATCGCAATGCTTCACCTCGGTCTGCAAGGTTAGTAAAAATGTTTTATTAGCTCCCATCCGACTCTGGTGACAATCAACACATCTACACTCCGAGAACTTATAGAATGAAAAGGTGATACAAATCCCTTCAGGGATTTTTCTCAGCCGATGCTAGGTTTATCTGACGAAAGAGGACGTAACACTAAGGCTAAGAAGCATAGACCGCACAACATTGAATAAAATCATACCTTGCCCGCCAGCCTATTCTTTCGCTTGGTGGACTTTTTCCTCAGAAGATGAGCCCTTCCCGCACACCTCCTGGTTATCTTCCCGCTGCCTGTTACACCGAACCTCTTGGCAGAAGCCTGCATTACAAAGAAGAACGCGCCATCTGGTTCAATTTAAAAATTTTGATTTCCAAGAGAATCCCTAGG
Source organism: Physcomitrellopsis africana (assembly GCA_036785485.1). NCBI lineage: Eukaryota > Viridiplantae > Streptophyta > Bryopsida > Funariales > Funariaceae > Physcomitrellopsis > Physcomitrellopsis africana. The sequence continues at coordinate 219,743 of JAWRVF010000268.1, forward strand.
AAAGCATGGAAGCAAAGTTAGGCTAAAATAGCAATCCTTCATTCCCCTGTCCTATGCCCAATTACTAGCAAAGATGCAAGCATCAGGTGGTGTTCGAATTTCCTAATGCATTTCCTGGATTTGTTCGGAGTCCAATGGACAATACAATATACTGCCACCAAACTAAGGAAAATGCACGTAACAGAATGCTCAGGAGCGCCGGACATTGGCATTTAAATGAGAAACCACTAGGTCTAACGCAATTTCAGATTCATAATCCCATTCTCATTCCAGGACAAAACCACGGTGCCACAAGTTGGATACACTCAATCAATATCACCTGGAAACAAGCAAAAAAAACCAAACTCGTCTACCACATTCAAAATTCAAGGGAGAAATCCGCCACGCACCTTGTGAGACTTGAGCTTGTATCCAGCGGCAGCGACGGGCTGCACGACAAGCTTCCTACTCGCGGGCTTCGCCTGGATGGCCGAGAATGACACGCTGGTCGACTTGAGTGACAAACCCTTGAAGGAAGATGCGAGCGAGACGACGCTGGGCGTCACCACAGTGCATGCTTGCAACATCATCGCCATGGCTGACTCTCCACAGTAGGATCCGTCCTCAGCTCTCAGGTCTTGAGAATTGCGCAGGCTCTCTCACTCGCAATTGCGCTCACTGCAACCAAACGTGGTTGCTGCAAGGCCTCGGCAATTAAGGGGGGAACAGCGACGAGGATTATCCAGTCTCTGTTGACGCCGGATAAGGGTGGAGGGTCCAGGGTCACGGTCTTGGGTATCAGATGGATTGAGCAAAGGCCAGGAAATCAAGTGGGAATTCCGTGGGGCTCTAAGACCGTGTTATTGTACCGTGGTGCGAGAGTGATTAGTGAGGCCGTGTTCATATGTGGTTGATTACTCATCATTAGTTGCTTGTCATCTTGATAACCTAGAGTCACATGATGTTTGTTGAATTATTATATGGTTAGTGTTTAGCTGTTCTTTAATTCATTAATACTATTCTATACTTGACCAAATTTGTTTCATTATTTGTAATTGTGAAATTTGTGTTTAATTTTAATATCAAATTGAATTATAGAGATTTTCAAATGTATCTTTCTAAAAGAATTACTAAGAGTGATAATAATAATCAGATTTGAAATATTGGAATCTTCAAAAAAAAAGAATAAAAGAAAAGAGGAAGTATATTCTAAAATTATACAGGTTGATACATTCAAATTATGAGTAAAATTCAATACTTTAACACAAAAGGAGTTTGTGAAAATATTATGAAATATCACATGTAATAAAAACTGATGAGATTGTGAACGTAGTTTTTATATGTGAACAAAATAAATACATAAAACATGTGGATCAATACGCAATCATATTAAATAAATGTAGATTAAAAAATCACAGGACCACATTCAAGTTAACAAAAGATATGCTAGCAAAAATAACAATGACTTTATCCTCTTTCAAACGTACTACATTGTAGTTTTTATTTGATATAACAATCTTTCCTGTAATATTTTTCAAAAACAAACTGTGTGTAAAATATTTCCAAAAAATATCTTGTGTTTGTTAATAAATTTTCATTTATAAATTTTTGTTTAGAAATTTAATTTTTAAAAACTTTCTTAAATATTCTATATATATATATATATAAACCTATGTTTTTTTTTTTTTTTTTTTTTTTTTCATTCTTCATTATTTTTCTGTTACATATATGTACTTTATAGTATATATTGTTTTATTGTAAACATATCTAATTTATGTCTAAATGAAACATTGAAAACATCAAGATTTATCACTAGAAATAGTAAAATATAAGTTTTATATTATGTTGTGTCTTTTCAACATCTCCTTATATTATATCAACTTGATAGTTTTTGATTTCAAACCATTACAAATAAAATATATTGAACCTACTTATTTTGTTAAAAATTTATAGCTCATACTAAAAAAATTTAATCATTTTTACGTTTTTTAGGGATCAATAATTAATATAAGTTCAAAGTTATTATTATTATTTTTGTCTACAAAAAAATACCTATACTTTGTATAATGATTTGCTTGCTTTCACAAAGTCCTTTACCAGTAAGTCATATGATTAAGACTTAAGTTCTACAACTTCCTTCGATTTGATTGATTTTATATCTTTAAAAGAGGATCTATTCTAAGCACGGCTTTTATTTTATGGTCGAGTTTCAGTTTGAGTAGGATCTTCTATAGTAACATTTTTTTTTAAAATTGTTCTATTTATGTTCCACAAAATGAGATTATTTTAAACTTTAATCTTTATACTTTTTTGAATATTGTTATGGTGATATTTTATTATTTTATTGCTTTTCTTTTCCAGTGTTCCTATTGATACACTCCCTAAACTTTAATGCATATAAACACTTCTTTTGTGTGTGATTAATGTAAATCTTACTGCAAAAAATAAATATATTTACAAAATATCTGCTGTCCTACTTTGATTCCCTCTTTCAGCAATATTCTCCAAATGTTTGAGTTTATTTCAATCAAATACACGTAAATCATACATGTCACTTCTCTTGATTACCAATCAGCAATCCCATTTCAACTGATTGCTGAATGGTGAGTTGACATCAATAGAATTTCAATCAACATGCACCAAGCTTTGATTATCAATCAGCAATTCCAATCACCATTCATCACTTTTCATAAAATGTATGTACCTGTACATACACACAAAAAGGAAACTCAATATTAACTTCAAATGAAAATCTATGATTACTAAGTGGGAGCTCATTGCCCATCTAGGCCTCATCTTTTTCTTGAATGAAATTTGATACTATTAACAATTAATGTCACAAACTACAGTTTCTTTCAGCATGTGTGTTGGATACCATGCTCATATCATTTACACATGTTCTGAAATCAACGAAATAGCATTCTGAAATTAGCAGAGAATTCACTGTCAGCTCTAGTTGGGGGGAAGTTGGATGTCTTCAATAAACACGCACAATTACTCAAAACCTGTACAACTTTTTCCTAATAAACCTTGCACTGGGTAACACTGCATCAAACACGAAGTTCTCGGAGCACCCTACTACATGTGCAAGCTACTGAGTAGGACAGCATCCGCCCACCTGCTTTGAATGACAATGAAACTTGATTAGTATTCGTGATGTTGAGAGACGAACACTGAAAGTACAATTCAGCAATTGTTTGATCACTTTTCTTAATCTGCTGTCACCAAGGAAGAGGATTGATTCGTTTATGAGATTGGAATCTGCTTTTCGCACCAGCGTAAGTCCTGTACGCATAGTGGGAAAGTGATCATGCTTCAATCTGATGTCTGCAGGATTTTGATCGATGTCCGGCTTTGTCATCGAGGTGGTTTCAGTCCAACGTAAACAGAGCTGACATTAAGAGCCAGTGGCCCAAAATGGAACGTGCAGCCTTTCGTCGTCAGTCCAGTAAAGAATTAGAGCCAGTTGCAGCAACTCTAGAAATATTTCTCCGACCAGCGTTGAGTTGTTTACCTTGCCATTCATTGTACGATGCACGGACTTTCAAAAACCAACAGACGAACGCTGATTTGTGCATGGGAAAGGAATGCCCGCCGATGATGAGCTGGTAATGAAGGGCTCTACCAGCATAAACAGCGGTCAATGAATTAATCGAGAAACATACATTGCCGCTAGTAACACACATGACCTCGAAACAAGTAACTGAGACTTTTGGAGGCATCCGCAAACTGGAACCTCAGAGCGATAACAGCTGATTCTCACTGGCTCTTTAGGGAATTAAATGCTCAAGATGAAGTTTCTTAACCTAGTCATGTCGACAGGGTGTGGACAAGCTGTTCCAAACATCACCTACTGAACTCGTAGCAAGACATTTGTTAAATAGGTTCCTTCAGGATATGCTGGATCTATGGTATGGTCGGGTGCAGCTCCTGCATAACGCAATTGCGTGACTCGCCTATTTGCTGACATGGCTGCCTCCTGCAAGAAATTTTTATAAAATAAGGTTATTTCAAATGTATTTAAATCACTTGCTATTGCTATTTCAGCATAGGACATAGATGAAAATGAAAGTTGAAGAGACTTGATATCCAAGTTTTGTTCAAATTCAGTCAATTCATCTGCTTGAGAACATAGTATACGCAAAGGAGACAACGTAGACGTTAAGGTCCAAGCAGCATCACAAAAACAATCCAGTCAACAGGGCACAGTTGAATGGACATCTCTAATGAGGATCAAACCTGAATAACAGAAAGAAAATTGCCACTTTGAGTCATCGCTCCTGAACATGAACAGGTCATGAGCAGGCCTCCTGGTTTTGTCAACCGTATTGCCATCGCATTTAAATTCCGGTACTTCGCTGTTGCACGTTGCAGGACCTGCACGGCATGAAAAATAGTCATCAGATCTTTTCTCGATTTAACAGATTACTAAGACTACAGGGATTAAGAAAATGCTCTGTACAACTTCCATGAAGCATATAAAAAATCTAAAAACTGTGGTAGACATCCTTCAAAAGCTACATATGACGAGCAATAAACGTGAATCCATTCCAAAGTGTTCGGCGTGAATCATAAGTTCAGCCAAAGTGAAGTCTGTATACTATTATATTTGAACAAGTGATAAAAATGAACTTGACTCGAATGATGAGGAACGTGAATGCCTTGGATGTATGTACCTTGCGATTTGGGGCGAGTTTTGGAGGATCTAGTACCACAATATCCCACTGCTTTCCTTCAGAGAGTGCAGACTTCATATACTCTGCTACGTCTGCTTTTACGAAATTGATCGAGTTTGCATCTATCCGGTTCACGGATGCATTGGACTTCGCAAGTTCCAAGGCAGGAGAAGAGGAGTCTACTCCTGTGTCGAAAGGCATGGAGAGAACGTGTTTTTACGTCACTTCAATATCATTTCCATACTTCCACGTACACTAAAACTGACCATCATCTCAAATCAAGATGGTTAGGAAAATATGCTTACCAGTTGTATAAGAAGCACCCCCTAAAGCGGCATTCAACGCAAACCCCCCACTATAGCAGCACAAATCTAGCACAGAAGATCCGCTTGCAAGTGAACGAAGTAATAGTCGGCTGTCTCGTTGATCAGCATAAAATCCTGTCTTCTGACCATCTAAAGATGCAAGATATCGAACTCCATTCTCAACTACCTGCATAACATCCGCTTACTCTCAGATTCAAAATTGTCCCATGTTGGTGTACTCCACAATTCAACATCCTCCGTTAGAAAATCATAAGAAAAAAAAATTCTAAGGACTGCAACAACAGAAATGCGATTTACAAGAATTTGTGGGTGTGGAAAAACAAGACCAGGAAAGACCCAAATACCTCAAAATCGCCTATTACATCACTTGCAGAGTCAAGTGAAGAATCTTCGGAAGTACTAACTTGTAATCCCTCTTCCTTTAGAATTTCAACGGATGGTCTCCAGGACACATGAGAGGCCTTGATGGCTTTACCGACAGCAAGTTCGATTGTAAACCTATGTCTCTCAACCCATGCGGCAGACGAGGCTACCACAACTTGTTCCCCAAGGACATCAACAATTAAGCCTGACAACCTGTACCAGACGAAATTCTATGATTTGCACAAGTGGTTACAACAGATATTCTGACAACTCGATGCCTCTCATTTAAAGAATACAGACTGAACCGAAAAACCACCATGAGTTCCTACAACCAACTAAATGTAACGAATCCAGAATGTAGATTTCCAGCAAACCACTGTATGCACTTGCCTATCACCTTCACTGTTCACCAGCCGGAAGACATTGGTATGATCAGACGGCAGTCCCAACGTTTTCCGCAACTTCATGGCTGCTGAAATTCTAGAAAGTAGTAAGGTCTCCATGTTGAGCACACATTCGGGTTCTCTACTCCACGACCACAAGATTGAGAGTAAGAGACGTGTTCCACTATTAAATGCTCTCTATCTAAACCGAGAAATATTACACATGACTGCATGAAAGTAAATCAATACCTGCGAGCTTCATCCTCTGTTTGCATGATCCGAACAGCAAACATAGATAATGGATTGTACACTCCCCATGCGATAGGTTGCTCTGCACCATCTGTGACCATGACGAGGTCACCTGCCACAGGAGGCGGCCTTCCCACCACTCTATCAATGGCTCCACTGTACACCATGGGATTACCACCCCGGAAAAGCTGTGTCTTTCCTCTCTTCAGAACAACTTTGGGCACCTCTACAAAACCAATAACCACAGCACTTTCGTGAGGCCTTCTTCAGATGACAAAATACACCAATTGAATACAAAATAATAGCCCTAAAATAATCAGTCCAGTTATTGGTATATCACATTGGTAACTATGCTGAAAATCTAAACTTCTCGTGATGTTCTCCTGATGAATACTTTCATTTTGGCAAACTGAAGAATACGAATCTTCTCAATTTACTTACAAATCCTAATTCATAGACTCATTGTATTCATGCCATTTACAGAGTGACCCGCTCTTTCACAGCAATTGGACACAATGTTTCCCAGGTTGCCAAAACATCAGCTGAACACTATCAGAGATAATGTCTAAATTATAGTGCCTTCAAATTTATTGATTCAAACTCATTACACATGCTGCAAGGCTTAGATAAAGGATAAAATGGTAAGCAGGAGGAGTAAAACTTGAACTCTTGGAGCATATTGACACAAAGCTATCAAAAAATGAATTTTGGTGTCATACTGGAACGATCTTTCGCAATGTCTCCAATTACACTCTCCATCACCTTTACTTGAGCACCTCCAGCCATGACTGGAAAAGAATGTATTCGAGGACGCATTCGGGTACTGCTCCCAGCAGTCCCCAAACGAAGAGTCTGAAACATGAATATTGCACCATTCAGCTGAATTTCAAGCTCCAATTCTGACCATTTGTAAACCAAAGTATGTGTGCAATGTGAGAAAACATCCATGAACGAATTGCAGACGACGGAAGACAAAGATGAGTATGAAACAGAAATAGTGTACCTGTCCATGTCGGAAACAGGGGATACTCAAAGACGGATGCACAAAATGGAGCACACCATTCTTCAAGGAAAGCATGGTGCTTCTCAAGTAACGATTGATGCTGGAGCTGCAGAAATGTGAAGCCATAAGCACCGCATCAATAAAAACAAACAACTTCAACAAAGAACCTAGACATGCTCATTGCTTACTTTAACAGTACTCATCCTCGAGACTCGTCGTTCTGCGACATGAGTTATGAACCAGTTCTACCAAAGTTGAAAGGGTACCAGCTACCAACATTCGATCACAAAATTCGCAAGCATGCGATGCTGTGGAGGCATCCAAACAACGAAATCAAGCACAATTGAACCTCCATATCGTACACCTCACTCAAAATCTACAATGTATTCTAGCTTTCAAGCATTATAAGCATGAGAAACCACCTGCAGCTCAGACGCAGAGCTTACCTCAAGTTAAATTTATCTCTCAAGTGAGAGAGTCAAGATCCCGCCCGGTAAGAAAGTTTTCAGCTCCGTGCGGAAAGGCGCTTAACCGACACGATCAGGAACTTGATAAGAAAACAGTAATCAAATCTGCAAGGAATTTAGGGTGGTTGCGGGATCAATGAACAGCCACGACAGTTTGAACAGTACAACGCGAACTAGAATGAAGCGGCTGCTCAGGTAGACAACCACAAAATCGATTTTAAAACGCAATAGCTGCGCACCAACCAAGATTTAGGTCTATCACTGCTCATAATTCACAATTAGACGAGCCGAGTGCTCATTACAAATGAAGGGCATAAACCCTTAGGTTTTCATGACAATTGTCACTTCTGCTTCCCTAGAAACAGAATTTTTAAACAATACAAATCTGCAGTTACAATTGACACATGCGCGAGGCTTGGGCTTGAAGGATCCAACGAATCAAGCATGGCCCTAATAAGCATCTGTCGCAATGGTTATTCGCGTTTCACGAAGTGTTCACTAAACACACAATCAAACTGTGCAAATCGGGCCTGTACAGAAGATTAACGTATGCCTAATGCAGATTAGCGTTGTCGTAAGTATACCGTAATCACCTTATCCGTCACGAAGACGTCGCGAACTGCGGATGTTTCGTGGAAGTGATTTCCCGGACCTCCTTGGCTCACGCCACGTAGGATGTGGCGGGAATAGGCCCTCCCGCCCTTGTTTCTTCGCGTGGCATTCCACGTCATAATTTAGGGCTTATGGATATAATTCTTGTCATCATGGAACTGCATTTTTTTGAGGACCAATCTCAAAAAAAAGAAATTGAATAAATAATGATTTTTTTACATGATTTGATTATTCTGATAATTAACATGTAAGGATTTTAAATTTGTTAAAATGTATTGAGTATTTTAAAAAAAACAAAACAAAAAAAAAATTGGGTGATATGAAAATTCTAAATATTACGTAGTGTAATAAGTGTTGCTTTCAAATTTTGATTATTTTTGGAAGGCAATTAAATTCAACATGGAAATATTATGAATTCAAAATCATTTTAACTTTTGTACCATAATTTTATAAAAAGTTCTCAATGGTCATGTTTCTAATTTATATTGGTGATTTATTTATTACAAATGATTATTCTTTTAAAAATATATATAATAATAATAATATTTATAATTTTAACAAAAATCAAATTATCTTGGTGTATGAAAGCTTAGATACAATCAAACCACATTAAATAATTACCTTAATATTGAAGAATATCATATTATAGAGTTAATGTAGCTTCTAGAATTGATAAAAGAGTATAGAAGTACAAGATAATCAAATTAGACACTAAAATTTAAATTTTAAGCCTAGGAATTGAAATAATAATTATAAATTTGTGAATGTAGTTCAAAGATGTAATTTACTTTGCCAAAACATGAAATCTATTTGTAAGTTTGTTGTACATCATAGAATCCTATTTATAACAAAGAGAATGAAAGGATGTTTTTAAGTGTTTTACAAAATCTTTATAGGTTAAAATCTTCAGACAAGAATGATGTATTAGTATAAAATCATAAAATGTGTGACATACAAACCAAGGTGAATTGGTTTATACAAATTGAAACTTTATAGTTTATGAAATAAATAATTAAAAACTAATTTAAATAAATAATATTTGGTGTTATATTAAAAAAATTTAATCCATATTGAATCTTTGAGTAATATTCTTAAATTATAACTATAACAACTCAATTAAACATTGAAGTCTAATTTTATTTCAAAAGTAATAATTAAACTAACAATAGCTTCATTTTTGGTATATAAGGTCATGCACTCTAAGTTTTAAAGTAGATATAATAATTATACATATATATATATATATATAATTAGCTATGTAAAATTTGGTATTTTGATAGAGTTAGCCAAATCTTCATTTTGTATATTGTGTGTATAAAAATAGAATAAAAATCTTATTTAAAGTTCAGCTTCTTCAATACAATAGATGTTAAAAGATCTAAAGGTTGATAAAGATGATGACATCATTAATTTAATTTTTTTAGAAGTAAGTAATATTTGATTTTTTTAAAACTAGAGTTATAGTCTTTATTAAATATATATATATATATATATATATATATACTTAAAATACTAATTAGTAATTAAATTTATTTATTATTTAAAGATAGGTGGTATAAGACTATTTGATTCTAAAATTAAAAAAGATGTATTTTTGAAAATGTGAGCAAGAAGCATTAATTCTCTAAAGACAAATAATATAAAATTAGTAAAATATTAAAATATTTTAGATAAAACTATATTTTTTACAGCTTGTTAAGATTAAAAAAGATAAAAGATTTAATATAACTTATGCTAAATATAGATATTAATAAATATCTATTTAATTTAAAAATATAGATATTAATATATTTAAAAATATAGATTTAATTTAAAAATATAGATATTAATATTTAATTTAAAAATATAGAAAATATATTTAAATATAGATTTAATTTAAAAATATAAATAAAAATATGATTGAAAGAAGATTATAGCTACACTTAAGGTCAATTAGATGATATTTTTAAAAAATAAAATTATGTTTTTAAATTAATTGAAAATAATAACATCTTCAAAAAGATATTGTAGAGAAAATTTCTATATAGTTTTTTAAAAATAATTCTAACTAGCAATCTATAACTAATTATGAAAAATTTTAAAATATTTAATATAACATCTAAATATATTTAAAAATATTTTATTGAATTATTTAGAATATTAAAAAAATATAAATTTTTACTTATTATAAGCCATCTAAGAATAATATGGATACTTTAATTAGACCAAAGTAGAGGCAATACTAATAATAAATAGGTTGTAAAATGATAGTTCTTTACATAATTGTGAACAAATTTAGAATTTGTCCTTAACCTTAATAAATTTGGTTGTAGTTTTGAATGAATTATATTTGGAATAAAATAAGAATTAGAATAAGATACTTGTTATTAAAATAATTACTTTATAATAAAAATGATATTAATATTTTAATAAAATAATTATCATGTACAATGCATTATTGCTTGAATTGTTATAAAGTAACTACAATTGATATAATGTAGTAGATATTCTACATTTCAATAAAAATTTGAAATACTTTGAAATATTTTTGGGTTACTTTGCACATGGTATTACTTGATAATTTGATGTTGCTTCTGCACATTAGTGAAGCGTATTTGCCAATCCCATATGACTAATAGGTTATATTCATTCACAACCAACCAAAGTTAGAATACGTTAATATAGAGTAAAGTTTGATGTGAATTGGAGAGCCTGATTGCCATTGTAGTGCAGAAAGCTGCTCAGGCATTCATCTCGGATTTCAAAGTCTTGTTGCTTCCAGGAAACGTTGCGAAGTGGTCTGCATTATCTTCGTAAATGCACTTGAAGAGAATACATATACATATATATATATATATATATATATATATTTTCTTGGCATTTGAATAAGCACAGTAATTCTTTGGGTTGATGAGCACAAATTATTGGTGACCATCTCTGGAAGGTGACACCACAAGATCTAACACTACAATTGGTTCAGAAGATTTTGCAGCCACGGATCACATGCAACTGGATCCCAAGGCTGTATCTCTGAATTTAACAAGCTGATGAAACAAAACGTAATTTTGCTACGAATCTACATCTACATCTGTCTGGCAACAGGCATGTGTTAGTTGAAAAGCAAACTGCATGAAATGAGGAAAGCAACGATGAGTAATTAAAAAACTGTAGAACAAAGATTCAGGCTGTTGCAATCACAACTTCCTTCATGCTCCGCACACGATAAGTACGCAGTCCATACATGTCTTTCGAAAAGCTCGACTGAAACTAATAAACTCAGACAGTAAACGCAACTACACTGCTTCTACAACTCATGGAACTGATGTAGATACCACCAAGACCATTTCATACAGTTGGGTAACTGTTCTTCCTGGTCGGCGGCCAGCTTCGCTGATGATCACTATCATCTTTCTACTACGAGAAGATTTTATTCGCATTCAGTCCATCTACTGTGTGCGGCAGTGTCCTTTCCCCATTAGGCAAGTCAGTTTGCAATGAAAAGTGGTCACTATGGGACCCTAGCAAATGAGCCAGATCCAAGCCTCTATGAACATAAAATTGAAGAGAATATGCTCTGCCGCACTTTAAATGGGAGACTTCACTTTTGTTAGTTTCTTTATACACAGATATACGCAGTGTTGACTACAAAAATGTGTACATTTATCATAGTTTCCAGATGTTCCGTGGATTCCTCGTGTGGAAAATATTCTATGCAGAAAGGTTCTGTAAAGCTACCAACTCTTCTGCTGCAATGTCAACAAATAGCCCGAAAGTTAAAAATCAACACTAAGCATACATGAGAGCAGCTTAATAGATAAAATGTGTCTTCACTAAGCTGTCAAGTCGTCTGGAATCTGCTGCTGATTAGAGCCCATAATCTTCCCACCCACATCAGGAAATGTATCGTATGATGGCAAGTTTATCACAGTGCCATTGTCTTCTATCTTCAGAGGGTAGCGGATTAGGTGACTCTTCATGTCAGTTACCTCCGCAGCAACATACTGCTCCCAGCCTCTGTCTGCAATGTAGTTGATCCTCTGCACGCATTCCAGGCTCGAAGGAATCTCAAACACAGGTTCCAAACATGCCAGATGCTCCGCCCACAGTGACATCCGATAACCATACACCTGCAAGTTCAATTTCCAGAGAGTGCATTCCATCAAAAAAATTGTGCTTGTAGAAATTATCTAAATACCTAGTCGGTAATCTTTAGAAAGTTCATATTATGTACCACATTTTAGATTCGTAAAAATTTGTGACAAAGACATGTCCCACTACAAAGAGTATTTTATAGAACTCTCAGAGAGAAAGAAGACTAGTACCCACCTGACCACGAGGAGGCCCATTTTTGTGAGCCCATGTGTGTTGCGGCTGATACCCGCCCATGGCAATCTCTGTGTCTCTCGACCCATCCATCGACCGTTGATTTATGTTGGCAGAGCCCATTATCACCAGTTCATCGTCCACGATCATTCCTTTCGCGTGCACATATATCATCATTCGTCTATGGTCTTGTGATTGTGCCTGCAGTAATGGTGCCAAGAGAATTCAGAGAAATTATACTGCTTCGGCGATTTGGATTCCAGTTTTTCTTTCAGGTTTAGACTAATCGCAGCTTAATAGCCTAAACATCTCAACAGCGCCCAACTCGTACACCTTGAACTGACAGCTTTCGTGTTCATGCAGGTTCTATAAGAAAAGTTTGGTCAACTGCAGCTAACTTACTTGCCGAGACTTAGGCTCGGGCGGGTTGAGCGGTGCAGCTTCTCCAGGCTTTTTGGTCTCTCTGCTCCCGAGACAGTAAAAGTTCAAGTAGTCTGTTGGCTTCACTTGTGTATCTAAACCAGTATCTCTTATGGTCTCAGCAATTATTGCGTACATCATCTTTATGGTTTGTGACTGGAGTTTGCCACATGCACAACAAACATCAGATGTGCGTACACTGCAGTTGATGTATAAACTGCAATAGCACACAAAGTAATTCATGCACACACCTTCCAGAGAGATTTAAATACCAGTTACAAGCCAATTACAAACCATGCTTTGTGAAAGAGCCCAAAAGAAGAAGAAGAAGAACAGGAAGAAAAAAAACAAAAAAAGGTACATTACCTGAAAGAAAAGAATTTCCTGAACAGGAGCACTGTCAGGGATACCCTCGGGCCACATAGGCACTACTACGTACACTGCAAACCGTTTACCCTCTCTAATCTTGCTGCAGATCTTCAACGTTAGCTCCATCGGAATGAGATGATTGGCACCTGTTTAATATTTTCAGTTGTGTTTACTCATTCAACAATTGTTCCCATCATACAACAGATAACATCACACAGAATTCGTGTTTCAATGTCTATGCATGCTATGATCGCAAAAGATGCTTAAATCATGTCATGCACCGGAAAAGGAAGACACATCCAAGGTGGTATTTCCATATTTGTTAAGATGGGAATGAAGGTTACCTGCTGTGGTATAGTCTGGCCAATTGTACGAAGATCCCAAAAAATATTGATTCTCAACATACACAAAATGCTGAGCAGAACGTATAGCTTTAATGTACGCCATTTGGATACTTATGTCTATAGCAACGCTTTTTCCCCACACGAGATTCTGCGTCATTAAAAGGCACTTCAATCGAATGAAGACTACAATATCAACTCAAACAGAACCGGACAGGTGGGAGTGAGTTGAGACCTCCAGAAAGTCCTCAAGTTCAAGCAGCATTTCTAGATTGAAAAGAATGTAAGATTCTAGACCAGAATTTCGCCTCTGCAATATAATGATCAGCGTAAAGGTTTCTGTTTGTACCAAACCTCACATTTGAACAAAAATGGCTCAGAAGGATGACAAGAAAGCTAGAAAAGGAAAAAAGAAAGAACACAACAAAATGCAACAGGATAAGGATTTTCTTACTTCTTTCTGAACCTCATAAACGGTGTTGGGGAAACCTTTCACCGATCCTGAGTCTATGGACCTAAAAACCTGCAAAAGAAACAACAATCCATAACGTTAGTAGCGCAACCTTTATATTATTCAAATGCTTTTATTCTGTCTCATGCAGTCTGTTGTTTGGATCGTGCAGAGAAAGATTGCCGCTGATGATTACTCAAAAGGCATGCGACAGTTCTTTAAAAAAATATAAAAATAAAAAAACTATAATTCCTCACATCAAGGGTTCGAAGTGTTAGGCACAGATCTGAAAAGCCAAAGGGGGTAAAATCACCTGAACATGCCAAGTTTCTGGATCATTGTCACTAGTCACATAAAGAGCCCCGTCTCCAGAAGACGGAGCCCGGTTTGAGGGACCCAAAAGCCCCTCCCGGCGGTTGATATCAATCAACTCATCGTCATACCTTCGAGTGGCTTTTCTCCATCGCTGCTCAAAATTGGTAAGAACGTCATAAGCGGCATGGCCTTCAATTTTGCAGTGCCAATCATGCCAAGGTTCTCTGGGTCCTCCACTACCAGGTGAATACTGTTCCAAATAGAAACATAAGCACTTTAGAATTAATTCAACCCATTCCACTGAGTCCATAAATTCATTGGAGAATGCTCTGAACTATTGAGAAAACGATCCTCCGTTCCCTTTAGAACCTAATTTTAGTTGTTTAGTTGTCACTTACATCCCACGACTTGTTGCGAAAGTCATTCTTATGCTCATTTTGTAACGATGCAAACAGAGAATGGGTAGGAGTATCCCATCGACCTCCAGTTAGATCCAGGCCGCCAATAAAAGAAATCAACCTCCTTTGGTTGGGTGGTCCGCTATCAACAATGGTGATTTTCTGGTGATGTGAGTACAGGGTTCCAACCACCTGAAATTTCAATTGCATTTCAAAAGCATTTAGTCTTTCAATCTTCAATAAGTTCCAACATACTCAACTCTGTTTCGTTGGAATGACTCAGCCACGATGGCATGAACGCACAAGCAGCGTACACCTGTATCATGCTAATAGTAATAGTTCAAAACCACAAGACCGTACCTGTTGTCTGAACCAAGTCGTCTTGTCAGCACCATACCGTGGAGCTAATATACACCTGACCCCTGTATTTTTGAAAAAATTCTTAGTTTCTTCGTCGTGTGTGTTCATTACACCAGCCTGAACACAGCAAAATCAAATCAAATCAAATCAATACTTCAAGCCTTCACCCATATCAAACAGAACTTCACTTCATTAAATGGCGCCATACAATTGGTTTCTACATAACTCAACGGAAGACGCTCAGTCCAATGACAGTTTCAATAAAAACAGTACTCGCGAACTCTTTGCAATAAAAAGCTTCACATTGTCATGCTAAACTAAAGCTTCAGGAATCCCCAAATTACCGTTTTAAAGAATGGAATATCGTGAGAGGTTTTGTCATCCCAAACTAACATGAGCACCCGTACTCCCTGTCTTGCTTTCTTCTTCAATAGTTCACCCAATGTCAAGTCTCCCCCTTGGATCATCGGCCGGTTCACATCCCGCACTAGCGTAATCTTGTCAAACACCGACCAGCCAGCTATGTATACCAAGTGCTGAGCATCGTTGATAGCAGTACACATATCCTCCCAGCACCGTTTGTGGACATAGGGAAGCCCACCCTCAAGTGCAATACTGGGAAGAGTATTATCGTAAACATGCGCGTCCTGATATAAAGTTAGCCGGCATCCTTTCCTCAAAGGAAAATAAGTGTTAGGCACTCCGTATGCTTCACTACCCACTCCCTTCATGTAAAGAGGGTTCTGCTCCACAGGAAAATATTTTACAGATAAACGGAGTTTGGCACCCTCATGACAAGACTTTCCTTGTCGATCCAACAAATCGAACCAGTTATCTGCAACACCGCCATTGAGGACTACCCCAACTGGAATTTTCACATGCCCGATAAACTGGGAATTTACGACGTCTTGATCCTTGACCTTAAAAACAACTTCATGCACAAAGTGTGCGACAGGGATGATGAAGCGCTCCTTCCACTCGGGGTTAGCACTATTGCTAATCACCCTTGTTCGAGCTACCCTGGCGCCCGCGAGAACCACGATTGCATAAGGGTCACTGGTAATCACGGTCGTAGAGTGTAGTTTAGCCACCTGCTTGAGCTTTTCAAGAGGATTAGGGAGGTTTTGCGTGAACTGACGAATCTTTTCAGAAAACATGTCCATGTTTGGTAAGTTCACTGCTTGGTGCATGAAAACTTCCAAAGTTCCGTGCAGCAAATAGCCTCGTGATGTCGGTGCACCATAGACCTGGATTGCACTACCGGTTGAAACGGCCGGTTGAAATCCAGTAGTTGACACAACTGGATTAACTGGTTCATCCGTAATGCGACCTGAAATGCGACCCCAAACTGTGAAGATGGGTAGTAAAAAGTGAACTGAACCTTCTAATTTGCAATCTGTCTATAAGCACTAACAACATCTTCTCAGATCGCCCGGCAGAGCGAGTCCTGATCAATAGTCCCAACCGTCGAAAGACCTACATTAGGTTTCGACAATGCTCAATAAGATTTCGACTATAAAATGAGTACAGAGCAGACAGCTCACCTGAATGGATCCCTTGAGGAAGATATGGTGAAGCCCCGGTTTGAGGTGAATAAGATGACACCACGGCAGAGTAGGGACCTGTAGGATCAGCAACTTGCTGGTAAGAGTGGCTAGAGCCATGGGCGGAGCCACTTAGGTTTGAAGGAGGTGGTGGAGCACTTGGCATGTACGGATTGGGCTGGGGTGAATAGAAAGGACTTCCTTGAGAAGATTGTTGTGATTGCGGAGGTGGATACGACTGATCAGGATAAGTTCCGGACTTGAAAGAACCTTCTGGTGAGGGAGTGTTAGACAAGTGCGGATTGACGTAGGGGTTAGGGGCATATTGAGAAGGGCTTGGGACGAAGTCTGGAGGTCGTGAAGGGGAAGAATGCTCCGACATGGACCCTGGTGCTATTGAAAACCACTTCCCCAACCCCCGTAGACCTCCATAACGTTTGGGACTTCCTGTCATATCATTAAATGAATATTGTAGTTGTCAATGCGTCCGCTCTATCAATTTCAATATCGAACTTCTCCTCGTTGTGCCTTCCTAATCTGAATTGTAAATTCCTCCTCAAAAATTTTGTTCGTTTAAAACCTGCACCATAGAAGATGAGAGGTCAGTGCTTAATGCAATAGGTACAAAGGCGTTGTATTCTGGCCTTGATTGGTAATAAGACGATAGGGATACATAAATTTTTCAGCAGGTTGCTACACTCGTCACCGACAAAAGTAAAACCTTTCCTGTCAGCTGTAAATTCAAGAGCGTCGGGGTTCTAAGAACCATAACTATAATGACGAGAAATAGGTAATGTCAAAAATATGGGACGGAGAAGTTCATTGAACCTTAACAATGGTACAATCAAGCTCCAAGGCTTCGATTGCACGTTCACGTTGGGTGGCATTAAAGCAGAGGAATTGGAGCAGATAAGGAGGAAGACGATCCTTCCGACTAACTAATACTTTTCGAACTAGGTTAAGAGTCAGCAGAAATGGTCTCTGTCCTCAAATCAGGAAATTACACAGCATTCTCGCACTTTATCTCAGATCGCTTGGCAAAGTACATTTGATAGCCAATTCGTCCTGAGACAAAGGCTTCGTTGTCGGCACGAATACACCGAAAAGCGTCACGATTGAAGATGGAAACAAATTGCTAGTGATGAATTTATCCGAGATTACCGCGCAAGGTATTCAATTCATCACGAGCCCCCGTCTAAACTCAGTGAACAAAAGACCTTGCAAACGCAGAGTGCAGCACAAAAAAACAAAAAAACAGATTAAAAAACTAAAATAAGAACAAGACCCAACTCAAAACAGAGACCTAAGCGAATCAAACACTAAACAATCCATTCCACCCTCCTATTCGATCCATCCCGCCAACAAAACTCCAGAATCAGACTCTGGTAATTCGAGAACAGACCTCATTTACCAACCCAAGCACAGCCCACCGGGCATAAAACTCCTGCAAACCCCTCGATGTACAGCTATCGCAACCAAACTTCGGCACACAATTCCTAAAACCCAGAAAGCAAATTAAGAAAACGCTACCGACGGCACCGCACCTACCTAACTCGACCAAGCTCTTGCCACCACAAATGGCGCTCTCTCGTCGCAATCCCAGCAACAACAACCGTCAGAGCAAAGAGAAGCCAGCAGCATCGACGATTAGTTCAAGACGGGCTTCACAGGAACTCACTTCTATCTCACAAATAAAAATTCAAATATGCGTCGGGCTTCAGACACGTCGAGCTCCCTAATGATGCACAGCACCCTCGAGCAGCGACGGGCTGGAACCCGTCCAACGTCCGCAGATGCAACTCCCCTGCATATTCCTTCTTCCCCAATCCATCCGTGGTCGAAACAGTACACGCGACAGTGGACCGAGCCGCAAGTCAAATACAGGGCTCTGTTCACGTCACAGCGCGTAACGCCCAGCCATCGGACGGAAAATTTCTACACTCAGCTGTGAGGCGAAATCTTCGTAGGTAGGCAAGACGCTCGGTTACCTACCACCAGGTACAGGGGAGAATGTTCTCACCCGGAGAAACTGCCTGGTAATACGAGAATCAAGCTACTGCGAGACGAGACGAGACGTGACGCGGCTTGGGCAGGTGGGATTGCATCACACTGTTAGACCGACGGAAGCCTGATTCTTCGTTGCAGACACGCTCGCCGCGAACAGCTCCGGGTTCTACCTGCCGACACCCACCTCCACTTCGACGACGGAGTAAATCACCTGCTCTGACCGGCCCCGGTACACACCCCGGCTGTGCCGGCCTCCGTGTACACCCCCGGCGGGTTGCCTCCGGCCCGGCGCCTGGATCGCCGTTGTACTTTTTTTTCAATCGATTACCTTTTTCCCGCCAGTCTACCATTTCATCAAAAGTCGTGTTAGCAGTTCGCAGTTAAAGTTCTCGGCAACGTCGTCGATTTTGTCGGTAAAGTATGAGAATAACCACATGATTTTCCTTGGAGATCTTTTTGAGCAATTAGGTGAAAATGACACGTAGATACTTATTGGAGAGTGTGCCTTGTTTGGTAAAAAAATAAGGGAGAGGTTGATTTTTTTATTTGAAACGGATTTCGTGGTCAAAATTGAAGAATTTCCTTGTTCAATATATGCGTATTGTTGTTGTAGTGCTGTTAATTGGAAAAAAAAAAAAAAAAAGGATTACAAATTCCTGTTTACAAATGAAATGTTATTTTGTATTTTATTATTAAAATATTTATTTGGAAAATTTATAAAATAAAATACTATTTTATAGTGTAGAATCTTATTCAAAAAAATAAAGTAATGTAATTTTGAAGTTTTATTTTAGGAAACAAGTCTGTAATTTTTACTAATTCCGTAGAAATGGATATTATTCTTCAAAAATCAAACAGAATAATGAAAAAGGTATAGAAAACATAACTGAATTATCAGCCAACAAATAAACAAAATTTAAGCCTTTTTATACATGATCTAAAGAAAATATATCTGGATATTCATATAATAAAGAAAACAAACTCGTACATGGGGAATAAACTAGAACGAAATTAACCAAAATACCTAGAAAATCCTACTGACTGGCTGGTGAGCGTATATATTCGGCGATGACAAGCTTGATAGAAATGTTGGATGTGAGCGTATATACTCACCAGCCAGTCAATTCGGCGATGACATCCAACCCGGCAACTGCTCACCACCCCGCCCTGAATCCCACCGCCGGCTCTGATTCGTCTGATTCGTCTGCTCACCACTTCGATCCTCCGCTCAACACCTTCGTTGTCGTTGCCTCGACGCCTCAGCCTCCGCCTCGTGGGGGCACCTCACATGCTTGAAATGCCTTCAAAACATCAACAGTTTTTTTAAATAATCAATGTGCATGTATATGTACAGAGTCCATGTGGTTGAACAGAGAAATAATTAAAAATTAGAAAGAATAAATTATCTCCTGAGGTCCATCTCTCATCTCTCATTTGGCAACCGTCATTTCTATATAAGTGTATACATTTGACGTGTATTTTTCTTCTTTTAATATGTGTGCAAATATGTTAGTTATGTGTCAACTTTTTTTAAAAAATTTATTATGATTATTATTATTATATATAAGTATCAATTCGGCGATGACAAGCTTGATAGAAATGTTGGATGTCTCGGGTAAGGCGGATGAGAAACACGGGGCTGATGGCAAATGTGCAAGCTGGTGACTGTGTCAGATGCTTCCCACTTTCTGCGTGTTTGTGGTTTAGGAGCCTCTGGAGATTGATCAGGTGTTGAATTAGTTTCATGAGGGATGAAGAGACAGTGGTCGAGTGTCTTGGAGGAGAAACTCCAGGGTTTCTGCGCCGAGGTTTTGACAGGTTCTTCGCAACCTTTGCGATTAGTTTCGAGGTCTTGGCGCCAAGTTGGTCGTCAACAGTGGAAGAGGATCTCGTAGAGTTTAAAATTACGAGCGATGCTCACGAAAATAATTATGCTAAATCATAATTAACCAATTATTTATAAGTTAAATTTTTATTAACTTCAAAGAAAATCTATAATCTCTTTTCAGAACTTCATCTCTATATAAAAATATTATCATAGCTCCATATATCCATTTTTTCACCTCTACAAAGTCTTGGCTCCCAAAAACCCCTTTAGTTTGCACAAATTATGACAAAACCCTTCAATACATTATTCACCCTCAAAGGATTGATTTCTTTTTGAACTTTAAGATCCAATAACTTTTGATCCAACCATTCAGTTTTTGTCAAATTTTTCCAAAGTGTAGCTTATATTCTTAAGCTTTATCACAAAAAAAAATCAACCATAGATTTGCTTTTGATTGTTTGATATCTCAAAAACCCTAGTAGGTGCTTAAAACCCTAGTTTATAAACATCTAAGCACTATTTTTCTCATATCTCAAAAATCCAAAATCTTAATGCCATAAAATTTTTGTATGTAAGGTTTCAACATGAAAATACACATTCCTAAAATTTTTGAGCCAAACCTTGTCAAATTACTTAAGATATAGCTCAAAACACAACCACTAATTAAGTAGGTCACTTACTACCTTTAGATTACAAGTGTTGACTTCAACTTCCAATATTTTTTTTATCCCAATTTAAAATTCATCAAATTATATATATGAAATGTAGCCAAGAAAGTGTTTTCTCCAACTGTAGTTTTTGATCCTTTATTGCTTTTTGTATAGACACATTATACTCTAAAGAGTGACAATAGGTACAAAATCAATACCTTGATTTTGAGCACCTATATCTCCTTTACAAAAATTCCAAATCAATAAATTTTTGTACCAAAACCATAGCCAAAAACCTAAACTTGGTGATGCTAACCTTTGATGTTCAAATGACCTTGAAAAAAAAATTCTAATTCCTAACAAGGCCTTGGATAGCCTCCTTAAAGTCCATTGGGTATGACTTTTGGCCAATAGGAATGGAGATTTTTATTATTCATCTCCATTCATCCACATGGGTGGCCAAACTAATCTTTTTGATACTAAAAATCCTTCTCAATCCTTTTTCTAATAAGATTTATATAATATGTGCTCTAAACACCAAATAAAAGAAATAAAACAAGATTTTAAGGATCATCAATGTCTAACAAAGGTGATTCAAAATATATAAAAGTTATTATCAACATAAAATCAACCTCAAATTTCACTATTAAGAAAGAAAATGAGGTTGTACAATCCTTAATAGTAGCTCTTTTAAACAAATTCTTTCTAAAGTGACAATCTAATTACATTTTGTAATCAATAAAAATCCATTGATATAACGCTCATCCAACTATGCAATAAGTTATTCATTAAATATTTATGTATAATATTTTCACATGGTAGCTAAACTATAATACAATACGACCACCTACTCAACATATTTATTTATTTATTTTTATTCCAATAAAAAAATAAACATGTCAAATAAGTGGCAAGTTGTAGTGGAAGTAGCAAAAACTGTAGTGACATTAGCAATATCTTATATGTATGTGTGTATATATATATATATATATATATATATATTTCTATGTTTAAAAAAAATATACTAATTTTTTTTTAAATGTATCATATATAGGTATGGATTGGATTTTAGTAAATATATGTCAGAACAATATAAAAATATACTAATAGAAGTTTAGTGCTTTTTTAAACAAAATTCATTAAAATAAAAGATTAAATATTGATGAAAGTAATAAGATAATA
This sequence comes from Physcomitrellopsis africana, assembly GCA_036785485.1. Taxonomy (NCBI): domain Eukaryota; kingdom Viridiplantae; phylum Streptophyta; class Bryopsida; order Funariales; family Funariaceae; genus Physcomitrellopsis; species Physcomitrellopsis africana. The sequence goes on from JAWRVF010000268.1 coordinate 241,968, forward strand.
TAAAATAGGAAAGAATTAGTTTAAATTTTATTTTTATCTTTTTTTGAATATTTATTTATAATTTATTTGTAAGTTTTGATTCAACAATCAATATATTTATTTTGAAAACTTATTAAAGATAGTCAATGAAAAAACACATGTACATAAACAAACATAATTTTAAAACATTAAAATTTGATAACCAAATACTATAAGCAAATAGGTAATTATTAGATAAAAATGACAATAAGTAAGAAATTAAGATTGTATAGATGTAAACATCCAACATTTCTAAAGATACATTTCTAAAGTTTTATAATTATTGATAAATCTTTTTTAAAGGTAATCTTATCTATGGGAATAAGTTTGGTCTTAAAATTGTATCTCAATATATCAAGGTTAAATAATAAAAATAATAAAATTTAATAAAAATAATAAATTAATTTTTTTTAAAAAAATCAAGTTTGAAACTTAAAATAAAAGATTGTGCTTTAAAAATATAATCAATTGTTTAAAATAATTGGTTATATCAATAAAAATTTATTATGTAATAAATAATTATAAATTTTTAAAATAACATATGGATTGTACTGGCAGCAATGTTGGTGATGTAACTGATAGATACTTGTATTAACACAAAGCAGGCGGCTGAAGTCTCTTCTCCTGCAAAGATGTCTATTCACCTGCAACACAAGAGACATCTCAGACCCCAAAGACTTGTAGAGCTGATGAAGAAGAGTTGTCTGGGAAGTTGGAAAATTCGGATATTTGTTGAAAAGTGGCTCCTTTTTTCTGAAATACCGACAGTATTTCGTCTTGGTCTTTCACTGGTTGTTGTATTGCTCACATAAACATTGGTGTCATGGAACACACTCCTCAGTACTCAGGTAAAAACAAACCGAAGAAGAAAATGGAAAAGTTAGAAGTTTTCGGTAGCAGTGTTTGGATAAACCGCCGGGAAAAGGACGTTTTGCTCTAGAGTCTGGGAAGGCTATTGCTCCAAAATCTTTAAAGGCATTTTCACATCGCGCCTATATACACAACTATGACCCTGTGAGAGGTTTGTGCTCAATTCTTCGAGGTCGTTTGTGATGCAAGTATCAAGAGTTCATACCCTCTGACATCGATGAGCAAACTGCATATGCTTTATGTAAGAGTTTTTTGAAAGTAGATTGCTCCTTGGGAATTCCTGGCTCCGAAGAATAGTATCATCAACCTTGCCTTCTTTCTTGTAGAGAGGTTAGTGTAATTCTGTTGAGTGTTTCAAACAATGGGCTTCCATTGGATCTGAAGGAATAAGGAGAGTTCTGAGGAAGGATTCATTTGAATCTGGACTAATTCTTTTATCTTGTCACCGTTCTAATGATGCGGGGGCATTTGAAGCGCTTGCAAACTCGCAGTCACCAGATGAGATAAGCAACCAGATATAAATCTATAACAAAATATGAGATAACTCCTTGGATTCCTGCTGATGTTCACATTAACATCAACATTGTGGTGGAAATGAAATTCTACCTCAACCCAAGTAAAGATGGACAGACAATTCTATTTAATGAATTCTCCTGTGTTTTGCATTTCCACTAAGTACAGTCATGCAATCTTTCTCGTAGCAGTCTAGACAGACCTCTGAAAATGGTTTTCTGCTCGATTGACTTCAACAGTCTGAAGCTTTCGAATAAATTGCACCCAGTGAGATATTTTCATGTCCAATTGGTTGGTAATTATCATTATCCTCTGTACAACATGCTTTGTCCCATTTAGCATCAAAGGGGGCTATACATGAGTGAGAAGAGAGGAACCTTTGAACACTGCATAATATTCACTTCACATCCTGAGAATCAAAAGCCCATCACAAACAATGTAACTCTCTTCCTCGAAAGCTTGAACTCGCCTTCTCCTTCGAGTGTGCCTCATGTCGTAGAGTAATCCACAACATCCACCTAGAAATGGTCTGTGGTTGGGATTCTGTCACACAAGCTTGATGTTGATGATCTGCTACAATGAGAGGAAATTTTTGAGCACTAAAGACATAAACATCCAAGGGAGTGATGTAAGAATAAATTGAATGATATAATTATTTGGGATCGAGATTCTACCTCATCAGCTGGGAAACTAGTATAGGTCACCAAGTTTCTTGTTTTTCAGTGACTTCTTTACGGCTGGTCCAGTACGCAGTCCGCGCAACTTATCTGTCCTCTGCTCCTTTGATGGCTTCTTCTCGTTGCAAGAGAAATCATTGTTTAAAGGTCTTCAGACAATTTCATAGAGTCCAAAATGAAATTAACTAAACCTAATGTGAATTCAAACTGATTTCAAAGATTTTCACAAAGACCTATAGATCTCAATTACAACCTCTACGATACTCTTTGCGCTCAATAACAAGTGGCTTCACATCCTATTCCACTGCTGTGAGTTTCTTGAGCAAAAAATTAATTGAAAAGACGATTCCATAATAATCGAGATTATTGTTAAAACAGACTTCATACCTTTGGAGCCGGTTTAGCATTCTCTGCAGAAAGGAGGAACCCTCGCAGACCAGCTGTCACGCGCTTGGGCCTTTTCATTGCAGCTAGTGAGGGCTGAGGCGAATTCACGTTGTTTGCCTCAGCCAGATGTTTAGTAGTAACTCGAGCTGGCTTCTCGTACTGGAGAGATTGAGCTAGGCCCCGGTCTCCAGCTGTTAACCTTCTGGGTCTCTTGTGAACTCCGTCTGAATCCAGCATGTCCAATCAAAATTACTGATGAGAATCTTCGCTGTGGTAACCACCACTTCATTCCAGAGAGGGGCACGGCATTATGAGCCACCTTTGGACTGTCAAATCGTTTTATCATGAAGTATTATACGCTTTAAGTGTAAAGAATCCAAACACCTAACACCTCTAAAGGAAAATTCTCTCCTATGGTGATTTTGTTCAAGGTTGGAAAGTTAATGCAGACCTGTATTTTCCGGGACAGAGAACGAATTATAGCATTTTGTTATTGCTGTTAGTAGTACTAACAGTTAAAAAACTGTTCAAAAAATAAAAATAAAAATAAAAATAAAAACACTGTATTTCTTTACAATTCGTTTGTATTTTAAGTTCAATCTCTAATAATAAATATGGTATTAACAGACTTGTCTTGTTGTGTGTATTACAATAATGAATTATGCCCTGTGAGTCTCCATATGAAGATTGTAGGTCTTGTTAAAATAGGGTATATAATTGAGGTAATTGTCACCTAAGAAAAAAATCCTCAATATCAGCCACTTACAAAGAAGGAAAACGACAAAACCAACGCAAAGAAGAGGATCCACACAACTTACTTTCATGACGCTCGGCATCTATCACTGCTGGACTTTCTGGACCAGCCATATCATCAGCGGTAGCCTCCTCCGGCCCATCTTTGAACCCATTCTCAACATGGACGGTGCTGGCTCCATTCTCATTCGGCAAAACATGCTCATCTGGAGTAGCAGAGGTGACACCCCATTGAGAGTTGACGGGCGACACCTCCTCCACTGCAGGGTTGCGAAGGTTTGTGGACTGGATATTTCTCTTGGAGTGCCTACTTTGCAATGGTCTGTCCGACTGTGCTGCATGCACTTGCTGCGGTGCATTGACTACTTCAGCCGCATCTGTACTTCTCGAATGCTTATGCTGGTGGAGGAAAGACCAGGAGGGTATTAGTAGTTGTTGTTTTTTTCAAGCACAGCTTCAAGAGTAAAACATCCAAATAGGGCATATGCTATAACACAATGCTCTCTTTTACTCAAAAGTAGCTATACAGAGAATCCCATAGATGTGTCTTGTTGCAGCGTAAAAATGCAGACTTGGGTACGAAAACTCATTGAAGTACTAAGTGAACACTAAATGCTCTTGCTGAAGTTGGCAATTTACGATAGTCGTAAAAGGTTTCTCACTAAGGTCCAGTTGGAAGCAAACCTTGTAAGATGGAAAGCCCGAAAATTGTACGTAATCATAGAAGGAATAGTTGCATAATATATGACTGTTGCCCATCTCTTTACTGCAAGTTACGTAATCTATTTTTGAAACTACCCTTTCGAACATATTATTGCTGCCGGGTGTTTTTCATTAGAGTGATCGAGTCCTACAGTCTCAAACGATATTGCACGAATCTTCCTCCAAGAGAAAAATAAGAGGAATAGAAAAAGATCCAATGATCTCCAACAGATGCAAGGTGTCAGGAGCTCCCCCATTATATCGGCTTCTTGCAAATCAGGAAACTGCAATCATGAAATCTTAAAAGAAAGCCAAAGGTTGCAGGAGCATAACCTTGCTGATAGGTTGAGTTGCGAGAGACTCCATGTTAGGAAAATCAAGCTTAGGTTGTGTGTCATGTCCATCGGCGTTGATGAGTTGGTCCACGCTGCAGGTTTGAAATGAGCCGTGGCGGATGAGCTTGGAGCAACCCCAAGACCATAATCCAGCACTGGCACCCGATGGTTGGGAATCATGACCCACTTTTGCTTCAAAGAGCTCACGAGTCTCCCACGACTTGCACTCTTCGCAATAGTATTTTATCCACATGCGCTTCTTGTCCCCTTCCCCTGGTGAAGACATTGCTTTGATCTCAACGACCCAGTGACCTCACGAATTTTGCGGCAATCGACTCGCAGTCGATTGTAGGCACTCCTCGCCTCGAAGTCACGATTGTAGCAGTTCCGAAACCCACTTCTCATGAACTGCACATTTAACCACGTCAAACTCCTCACAACTGCACAATTCAAACCCGACCCAAATCCACCAACCCTACGCACAACCAGTACTTGCACGCATCGAAAGCAAAACCAGTCTACGAAACGTCACACAAAAGACCAAAGTGGTTGCCTTTCAGAAAGATACGAAACCTACAATCTCAAACCATCAATCTCAAGATACCCCAACCCTGCGCACGAAAATTCCAAGATATTCCAACACAAGAAACTTCATTACCTCATACAACCGCCGGTTACTTCAAAACCAAAACCTCACAGCAAAAACAGATACATGAGGTGCTGCTTAAGAACATATTTATACAAAAACAGCAGGAGGATGACCACCAAATACTTAGAAGCGCACAATTGACTTTGAAGACGAGTGTCCTGCAAGTAGACCGCAAATATTGGAGGACAAGGAGTGTCGCAAGAGGGGACGGAATTCAAAGAAAGAATCGTTCGTGTTGGCACATCTGCACCTCTCCACAATCCTCTACCACACGACTAAACACTCTCATCGTTTTCCTTGAAGAACTGACTCAGAGACACCTCGCGAAAGGAAACTCTTGTGGCGTCGCTAGTGAGTGACGACGACGCACTCACAAGTAGTGTCATGCGATCAAGACACGGCTCTTGAGCACTTACCCTACCAGTGCCGACGTAGAAGAATGACAGTGATCAATTGAGAGGGTAGAGCAGCAACATGGCGTAACCATGAGTGACGTGGAAGGAGTCTGGGAGGAAAAGGGTACGACTGTCGTATGTATAGATCTATACATGCAAACCTGGTTAAGTCCCGACAAATTTAGCAACATTTGTAATCTTCCACTTTTCCCAAAATTCTCTGCCGCGCATAGGAAGTCTCAGCACACTGCCCTGCTAAATTTAATGAATCCATGATTTGCAACGTGAATTACAAAATACTAACATTCAGAGGTAGCATGGGTTGAAACACAACCAAGAGGAAAAAACAATCAAATTTTACCTTAGCTTTATTTACATTCTCACCATTAATGAGCATCTGCAGTTGATCTCGTTGATCAGGAACTGTTGATATGTAGGACTCTGTAGTAATTATAATTCAAGTCATCTGCTGTGATTTTACCTTCCGCCACAATGGTGAATTCTCCTGCAAGTTGTTGTCATGAAAAGCATTGAATTGAATAATTTGCCATGAGCTCTGATCTGTTAGACTTGTAGAGACCGTAATCCTGGTAACCAGGGTTCCTCTTTGCAGAAATCCAATTTTAGAAATGGGAAAATAAAAAATAAAAAATAAAAAGAGACTACAATACTGTAGTCATACCTGTAAAGAATCTTCGACGCCTGGACCTGAATGCTATATTTGCCACTGACTGATATTCGGAAGTTCTGGTATCCATGGAATTGTTGGTGTTTCGGCCATGGTTACATGTTTTCAGTATTTTGGATTGCTCGCTTCTGAAGGAGGCAAAGCTGACGACCCATCACAAGGTATCTGAAGACGCGGCAGAGAACTCACAATCCAGGCTAATGAACTGATGCTGTGTTGCTAGCAGTTCCGCACAGTGAACCTGACGCATCATGGATCTCTTAGCTCGGCAGCTCCACGTGATGCTTGTTGACGACACAGTATCCAAGAGCTGGTGGTATTGGGTTGATGATTCATTTTGGAAGTTACGGTGAAACAAGAGGAGTAACCCCCTTCGAGCAATCTCACCTGACCAAAAGGTGCACAAAAGATAGACAATAGGGTTCAATCGTAGTCGAAGCTGTGTACACTACATGTCATCAACGTGAACGAAATAAAATTCTACAACTCTGAAGTTGTTTGTTCTTAGGCGGATCAGTGAATAACTCACACAACTTCATTCTGAAATCATGTTTAGCCATGGTGGTACATGAATCCATTATGCTACCGATGTAGTCTGTTGGCGATTGCATGATGTATCAAGGGAAATCATTGTCGAGAGCACGGCAGTCAATCATTGCCGTTCGGTGGGCGATGATCAATCATAAGCAGTACCTGCACACAGATTCCCGCTCCAGACGTTCTTTCCTCGGTGTATTCTAGAGAGCTTTGATGAAGTGTCTTGGCCTATAATTAATGCATATTCCTGCTACAAGCATCTGAACACCACCGGAGAGGATTCCAGCGCAACTGTGAGAATCATCACCATACTCAATAGGTCCCAAAGCTGCTCTTGTTTTAAATGCCAGATGCTTCCAGATAGAACTGTTTTCCGATTGAGAGTTTCAGGTAGTGTGTGTGTGTGTGTGTGTATTTTTATTTTTATATATATATAAAATGTATTAAATTATTTCTTGGCAGCAACTCCTTGCACAAACTGGAGACTCATTCATTTATAGATTAGATTTGAGTTAAGTGTTGGTACATTCCTGGGCGTCTCAGGAACAGATATTATAGGCCGTCGAGAGATTTTACCTGATTTCTGCTCCGACTGATGAAGGAGAAAGTTATAGCTATTTCATAAGAAGCAAGATGTAAGTCATGAAGAAATGTGCTGTTGGCCAGAAACAGAGGATTCTGCGCATCTTGTTTGCACACCCAATCAGGTACAACTAAGTACAACCCACATGTCATACGTATCTGAAGAAAGTTCTGAAGAATTCAGATGTCGACACAAGGCTCTTAACTTGTCTACAAACAGGAGAATTCTACTGCAGCAAATGTGTTTTCCTGGAATTTTTAGCCAAGAAAGACTTCAATCTAACTTTCCCTTTACCACAACATGCACATCGTCTATGAAGCTGTCCCTAAAGCTTCATATAACCTGCTTTTGGAATGTTGAAATAGAAGCTAACGAGACCCAGCCATGCATAGGCCCCAAGTCAATAGAAGAGAGTTTAATCTTCCACCAGTTTCTTACTGATTTTAGATATTCACCTAATCTATTGACATTTTTAGACTCTCTTCGGACAAAACACTGCTGTTGTGCATTCGACTTACAGGCCAATGAAGGAGAACTTTGCAGCTACTCCGTGTTGACAACTTTGCAGGTTTCTAGCAATGATATGAAGCCACACTGATGTGGAAATGGATTGCAGACAGAATTCCAAATGCTTGCAGAGTTGAGTGGTTGCGGTACAGCTTGGAACATCAATGCCCGATTCTGGTGTGTCGGTGTCTTTTATTTGAGAGCGGTGGTGGTACTCTTCTGTACTTCTCTATTGCCACCCACTTGCATGAGTTTAGGTCACAAATTCAGCAGCATTTCAAAATGGAAAAAACATACATACATACATACATACATACATACATTGATTATTATATTAGATTTTAGTTATATATATATATATATATATATATGTATATATATACATATAATAATGTTTTTGTTTGATTTTGAAAATAGATTAACTCTTATGTTATAAACATTGCATTAAAATCATGATATTATCCAAAATATTTTTAATTTTTAAAATTTATAATTAAAATAAGTACTACTTGTCATTGTTTCAAACCAATAATAAAAATAATAAAAATTCATGATTTTTGTTATTCTTAAAATTTGTTAGCAACTTCAAAAAACATAAATTGTATGTTAAAAAAATAAAATTAAAAAAAAAAGATGCATATTAAGAAAAGATGAAATTTTTATTATTCTATTATATTTTGAAGCGCTTTAAAATCCTTTAGAATTCCTCAAAATCTTCAATTAACTTTTGTAGATCTTTAAAAATCTCTAGAACCTTTTAAAAAATCTCATTAGATTTTAGTATCTTCTATTGTTGTTTAGAAGTTATCAAGAATCTTCTAAAATCCTTTAGAAGCTTTATAATTGTGCATAACCACTTGTGACCTTTTCTAATCTTAAAGAACCTTCCTTGGAATCTTCCAAAAGAACCAATTATTATGTCAGCAATATAGAAGCAAGACAAGAGACACCCTAATCTTGCCAAGACAAGTTTTAAAGCTCTCAAAGTATTGTCTTGTTTCTAGTCCTAAATCTAGTCATGTGTCTATTGAAGCATCTTATTTTTCTTGTGCTTTTATATCTTTTTTGTTATTGTCTTTATATCTTTAACAACTTATGGTAGAAATCAATAAATAAGTAGATAATTTATATATTTTATATAAAATATATATATATATATAGAGAGAGAGAGAGGATTTAAATTATTTTATAAAAAAATTAGAATGCATATATATATATATATATATATATTAATTTATTGCATTATTTAAGGCTACAACTAATTGTGAAATATATTAAAATTTAAAATATATGAACATGTATTTATATATAAGAAATATAAAAATATTAGATTATTTTTTTATTATAATATATATTCATAAATTTCTTAATGTATAAATAATTACTTAAATTTGAAATAATACAAGATAAATTATAATATTCATTATTTTGATATGATTATAATATTATTAAACAAATCTAATAACCAATATAAAAATAAAATAATACTTAAATTTTAAAATATATATATATATATATATATATATATATCTACATTTAATTTGATTATCACTTATTAATGATAAAAAATATTTAAAGCATGAGTTTTAGAAATTAACAATTATTTTCTTAAATATAATTGTGTATCATATATTTTTAGTTATTCTATATTGTTGATTCTTTAAGCTTTAGTATAATATTATTAGGATAGAAATGCATAATAATTTTAACTTTTATGTATTGTTTCTTTAAACATTTTTTAATTTACTCAATCTAAAGTTTTAAAAAAAATTATAAATATCTTTTAAGCCAAATATAATGAATAATGTAGTTAAAATTACAACATTAGATTATTGTAATCTATTTTGTAAAAATACTATTAATTAAAAATATATTTTAGTTTTTTTATAAAGATATTCTAAAACATATCAAAACTTATTTAAAATGACACATGAGGTGATATCAGGTGGCATACCATGTCAAACAAGGTGTAGTCTACATGGTTTTGTTTAATTTTGGGATTTTACTCTTCCTTTGGACTTACCTAGGTTAATTTTGACTTATGGTTCACTTAGGGTTGGTTTGGGGGTATAAGAGAGAAGTCTCCTTAGACTTGGCATTCTTGCCAAGTCAAGTCTTGTGAGTGTTTTGAGAGAGAGAGTTTGTTGGGAGGATTTGTAGCTATGGTGGTTTGTCTTAGGTAAAGCCTTTTGCTTCCTTCTTACACACTTGCACTCTTGGATTTTCCCTTTGTGGGGGAGTGAGAGATAGCTCTATTGATTCAGTGCTGTGAAGATTCATACTTCTATCACTTGGCAAGAATCACTCTTTTGCTTGAGGTTTAACAATTTTCTTGAGTAGGAATTGTTAACTTAGTAGATTTTGCACACAATTGTGGAGTTCAAGTATACTTTGTTGGGAGTTTTTCTATGAGTATTCGAGTTTTTTTTTCCCTCTCCGGGCTCAAAGTGATCCGTGGTTGGAGTTTTGGAGTTCCCTGCAGTTTCTGGAGTGTACGGCGTCGGTGGACGGGCGACCATTGGTCGCAGCGACTGACCCGAGGCCTAGGAGGATCGTTTGAGGGCGCCGATCACTGGTCGGTGGGAAGACGGGGTCGCAGCGGGACAGGCTGGTCGGCGATCTTCGTTCGGTGGGTAGTCGGAAAGCGGACGACCTCCGGTCAGTAGAGGGGCGCGAAGCGACACCAGAGATCCTCTGGCGCAGGAACATGGCGGAGGAGTGGAATTTCGGCGAGGTGAATCCAATCCAATTCTTGGCCGAACGACCTGAAACTCGTCACGTCGATTTCGTGAGCGGAGCGAGGATGAGGGTGTGAAGAATTGCGTGAGATTGTTAATAGTGGAGAAATTTCGGGACAAACAAGCTTGGGCGGCCTTCAAGTCAAATGAGAAGCTGAACTTCAGTATTTGTCCACCATTTTGCACGAGAGTTGGTGTGTTTAGTTCATCTTGCCACAGAGAAGGTAAAGCCGATCTTCAAACACGCAAAGATGGTGGTCGAATTTGGAGGAATTGTGTGAAGGCTCTCTGCGGCGCTCGGCGGGATTCGGCGTCTGACGGGAGCTCGCGGCGGCAGCAACAGTCGATGACGGTTGCGACTTCATCCATCGTAGTTGGATGAATTAAGGTTTCATGTATCATATTTCATCCGGTACTCAAAAAAAAAACGAAAGAAAAAGGTCTAAACCTTCAACTTGGATATCATTTTAATAATTCCAAAGAAAATCTATAATTTCCTTTCAAAACCTCATTTTTATATCAAAATTTTATTGTAGCTCTATATATCCATCTTTTCATCTCTATAAAGTCTTGGCTTCTAAAAAATCCCTTTAATTTTGTTCAAAATGCTCAAATTACAACAAAATCCTTCAATATCTTATTCACACGTAAATAATTATTTTCTTCTTTAACTTTAGGATCACATATTTTTTGATTCAATTGTTTAATTTTTGTTAATTTTTTTAATAGTATAGATTATATTCTTAAGTTTTATATAGATTTGCTTAAATATAGATTTACTTTTGATCATCTGATATTTCAAAAATCCTAATAAGTGATTAAAATCCTAATTTATAAGCATTTGAACATTATTTTTTTCATATTTCAAAAATCCAAAATTCAAATGGCACAAATTATTTTGTATAGAGCTTTGTAACATGAACGTATACACTTTTAAAAATTTTGAATCAAAACCTTATCAAATTGCTTAAGATATAGCTATCAAGGAAACAAGAGTATAGAACAAGAGATTTGAACTAGGACAAGGTTTTAAGAAGAAACCAATAAGAATTTAAATTAAATAGATGAATACATGAATAACACCAAGAAAGATGAGTTAGAATTCCAAGAGATGCGTTGCCGAGATTGAAGAATTCTTTAGCCATGATTCCTATATATATTCCTATCTAAGACGCTTCTTCAGAGGCTTTGATTAAACTAAGTAGCTTATCGAGTAGCTTCTACCAATTGGAAAGCTTCTTGAGCTCCTTCCACTAATTGGAAAGCTTCTTGAGCTCTTTCCACTAACTAAAAAAATTCTCAAGGTACCTTCATCAACTAAGAAGCTTCTCAATCGACTTTCACTAATTCAAAAAGCTTTTAGAATGTTTTCAAAGGTTTTGTAAACCTTCGAAGTGTATGTCCTTAATATCACCCCTGTCAAGGACATATTTATCAGAACCTTTTAAAATATTCTAAAAGATTCTTAAAACTCTTTAGAATCTTCCAGAGCCTTCTAGTATCTTCCTAATTAGTAAAAGTTGCTTGAGAAGCTTCCTAGTTGGTAGAAGTTGCTTGAGAAACTTCCTAGTTGGTGGAAGTTGCTTGAGAAGCTTCTTAGTTGGTGGAAGTTGCTTGAGAAGCTCCCTAATTAGTGGAAGCTGCTTGAAAAGCTTCCTAGGTAGGAATATATATTAGAGTCAAGGCTGAAGAGTTCTTCAGTCTCGACAACACATCTCTTAGAGCTCTACCTCACCTCTCTAGTGTTATTTCTTGTACTCATCTGATTAATCTAGTTTTTGCTAGTTCTTCTTGAACTTCTTGTTTACACTTCTAGTTTATATTCTGCGTCCGTGACAGCTTGTCAAGACTACCCTTCTATCAATATCAGAGCTTAGTTCTTTGAGGCAAAGAGTGGACTACTCCTCTCCTTAGAGATACTTGAGCGTTCTAAGGGTTGCGGATTATCCTTCCTTGGATTGGTATTGATTCTTTCTTCTTTACTTAATATGGCTAGTAGAGAAGATGTTAACATGGTAGAATCTTTGGAGTCAAAGTTAGATGTGATCATTAATGCCCTTAACGCTCTAGCAATTAGAACTACTGAAATTGAAGGAAATTTTGCTAAGCTCCCTGGAGCTACAAGAGTGGGAGTAGCTCAAACTATAGTACAACCACCTTTAGCTAATGAAGTACTGCCATCTACATCTCAACGTGAGAATTTGATTACACAGTCGTACAAAGAGCCTCGAGTCAGTCTCCCAAAGAAGTTTCATGGTACTTGATCAAAATTTTGTGGTTTTATAAACCAAGTTCAATTCGTAACATTCTTATAATCGGAACGCTATTCAACTGAGGAGTCACGAGTTGGATTAATAGGGACATTGCTTATTGGACAAGCTTTGTCTTGGTTTACCCTCTTATTTGAAAAAAGATCTTCTATTTTGAATAATTTTGAGACTTTAATAGAAGCATTTGAAGAGGCATTTGGAGAGCATGATAAGGCTCGGTGAGCAACCACCAAGATTTGTTCTTTGTATCAAGGATCATGCTTTGCATCTATTTACGCATCGGACTTCAGACAACTTGCTTGTGATATCAACTGGGGAAAAGAAGTGTTGGTGAGTCAATTTTATTGGAGACTCAAAGATGACGTTGTCGTATTATAATTGCTTACAGTATGTAAAATCCACTCAAAATGTATAATATATTTATAAGTTTAGATATGTGTTAGAATGGTTAATAAAATAAATTAAAGGGAGTTAGTATAAGAAACTTTATTTTAGATTTTTACTTAGTTTGGTTATGGGGTTTAAATTATATAGAACCTAAATATTTTGTATGAAGCCTAGAGAGAAGGTTGGGGCCTAAAAATGAACAATTAAACTACTAAGAGGCTTGTTTGGAAGGATGAAGACAAAGAATGAATGAATGAAGACAAGGGATGAAGTTCTTCATTCCTATTGGTCAATGGTCATACCCAATAGGCTTTGAGGAGGCTGCTTGCAACAAGAACAAGGAATTCGGCAATTTCAAAGAAGCCATTAGAAAATCAGAGACTAAGATTAGAAAGTTTGTTTTTTGGACCACAATTTTGGTATAAAAATCGAGGGATTTGGAGTTTTAATGAGGGAGGAGTAGGCGCTTGAAATTAAGGTGTACAAATTATACCTACTATCACTCTTTTGAGGATTTGAGGAGTTGTATAGGAGCTTTTGGAGATCAGGAGATGCAACTAAAGAGTTGATTTTAAGTTCTACACCTACTATGGAAGAATTATTATAATTGGAGTTTTGAAAAAGGAAATATTGGGAGTCAAAGACAACAGATTGATATCCAAGGTAGTAAGTAGACCATTTTCTTGATAGTGATGGGATTTGCCATATCTTGAGTTACTGGATGAATTTTTGTCTCAAACTTTCTAAGAAGGTGTATTATTATGCTAAAAAGCTGTATATCAAAGTTTCATAGTATTTCAACTTTAAGATTGTAAAATATGAAGAATTTAGTACACGGGTGTTTGTAAACAAGGGTTTGAAGCTATTGCTAGGATTTTAGCAATATCTAAAGATTGGTAATGAATCAATAGTTGAAATTTGTGGTAATAGTTTTAAAGAATACATCAGTACTTTATGTAAATTTAGAGTGAATTTAGACGATTGGATTAAAAGGTATGGGTTATTGAAGTTCAGAAAAAATTCCCTTTCTATGGAGGAATGAGGGTTTTAGAGCATTTGTTATGTTTTATGAGGTTTGATGAAATAAGGCTTATGTTTTGGATGTAATAGCCCTATGAAAAAATATTTTATATAAATTTGGGGGGTTTTATTATACTTGGATCTTACTTGAGTAATTAATGGCAACCAAAAGTCCAACGCTTTCTTGACGCAAATTCTCTCTACCATGACAATGTAAAGGATTTATTGCTATCTCTACCCGACCCTCAAACACTCAATGAACCAATCAGCCAAGCGGTGAAGTGTGACAATTGGTTTTTTTAACGACGTCAAGACCATTATTATATGGTATCCACGAGGAAATCAGTTCTATTTGGTTGCTCCTATCAAGAGTGAAGAAGCTCAATTTGAAACAGAAGACATGTAAATCAATACGGTACGTTTCAAGTCTATTACAGCTAAAGAAAAGAAGCGACGATTTGAGCAAAATTTGTACTTATATTGTAGAGAGGCAGGCCATAAAGTCAAAAATTGTCCTAGAAATCACATGTCTCAAACAACAAGACTCAAGAACACAAGCGTGCAGGAAAATAAGGATGTTCAATCACAATAGGGACCATACGGTTGGACATCTCAATATCCCAAATTAATAAAGGTTCCTTTCTCTCAGCTCAATCTTCTCATTGCTTTACGGTATCTTTATTTCTTGGTATTCAAAAACTGCAAATCGATGCTCTACTAGACTCAGGAGCATTTGCTTGCTTTTTAGATGAAGAATTTGCCAAGTTTCACAAATTTCCTCTTATGAAGAAACCAAAGCCTGTCCATGTAGAAGTCATAGATGGCCGACCTTTGTCTTTTGGCGATATTACTCATGAAATTAAACCATTGAAGGTACATCTTGAAAATCATAAAAGTAGCATTGTATTTAATATTATCAAGATCCCTTCATATTCAGTCATTTTGGGACTATCTTGGCTTAATAAATATAACCCATTGATAGATTGGAAGTTGCGAAAAGTAATATTTCTAATAAAATCGTTAATAGTGGAACCTGCTAAGATAATATCTAGAAAAAAATCCTTATTTATAGGTGCGAGGGCCTTTATAAAGGAAACCAAGTAAATACACCTCTTGTCATCTTCGCAACGCCAGCTCAAAAAGATGCAACTCTGACTTTGGTTATTCCGGAGCAGTATGAAGAATTCAAGGATGTCTTTGAAAAGAAGAATGCTGATATGCTATCAGAGCATCGATTGTACAATTGTGCTATAGATCTCCAAGAGGGGCACAACCACCATTTGGCCCAATGTACAATTTATCTCAAGACAAACTCTCAGCATTGAAGGATTATATTGAAGAAAATCTTACAAAGAACTTCATTCCGCATTCTAAATCTCTAGCAGTTGCACCTATCGTCTTTGTGAAAAAGAAAGATGGCTCATTACGAATGTGCGTGGATTATCGAGGCTTAAAGAAGATCACCGTGAAGAATCGATATCCATTACTATTAATATCCGGAATGTTGGAACAACTTGGTGAAGCCAAAATATATATCAAGATAGATCTTTGTGGAGCTTACAATCTTGTATGAATAAAGGTTGGAGATGAATGGAAAATAATGTTTCGGACAAGGTATGGATATTTTGAATATAATGTCATGCCTTTTGGATTGACCAATGCACCAGTTATATTTCAACATTTGATGAATGATGTTTTCCAAGAGTATTTGGAGAAATTTGTTATTTTTTACCTCGATGACATTTTGATTTATTCCAAGAGTATTCAAGAACATGAGGATCATATGAAGTTGGTGTTATAAAAACTTTGGGATGCAGGGTTATACGCCAAGTTAGAAAAATGCGTGTTCCATCAATCCAAGGTAGAATTTCTTGGTTGTATTATTTCAAATGAAAGATTGTTGATGGATCAAAAGAAGGTTCAAGCAGTAACAAATTAGGCAGTACCAAAGACGATATGAGACATGCAATGTTTTCTTGGATTTGCCAACTTCTATTATATTTTCATCAAAAACTACTCACAAATTGTAGCCCTATTAATACGATTGACATCAAAGGACAAGATCAAGTGGAATACTCGAGCACAAGAGGCTTTTCAAGAGTTAAAGTCGGCGTTTACGACAGCTCCTATCTTGGTACATCCCAACTTTACAAAGGCCTTCTATTTGGAAACAGATGCTTCTGATTTTGCGCTAGGAGCTATATTATCACAGATGGGAAAGGATGATAAACTTCACCCGGTTGCATTTTATTTAAGGAAGTTTTCGGCAATAAAAATCAACTATAAAATTCACGATAAGGAGTTGCTTGCAATAGCTGATTCTTTCTAAGAATTGCGTCATTTATTAGACAATGCTGCACATCCGATAAGTATATATATAGATCACAAGAATATGGAGTATTTCACAACACCTTGAATTTTGAATCATTGCCAAGCTCAGTGGAATATGTCATTATCTCGATTCGACTTCATCATGACATATTGGCCAAGAAGGCAACAAGGATTATCGAATGCATTATCGAGGAGATCATATTTAGCACCCAAGGCTGGAGATGCAGCATTTGATGAGCAGTATACAACTTTGCTACAATCAGAATGGTTTTGCCTCTACACCACCTCCATGAACATATCAATTGATGCTGATTTTTTAGAACAAGTCCGTGGAACATTAGATGTGGACTCATTAATCTTAGATGTGAAGCAGTGCTTTGACAAAAACAAGTTCAAGATTGAGGACGGGTTATTATATTTTAAAGATCGACTATACATTTTGGAAGGACTAATTTGACTACGTATTCTTCAATCTCGACATGACTTCCTAGCCATAGGTCACTTTGGATTCAACAAAACAATGGAGCTTATTTTTTGAGACTTTTAGTGGCCTCAAATGTGGAAGGTAGTGAAGAACTTTATGTTATCATGTGACCTTTGTTCAAGATCAAAGAATCCTCAACATTGCCTTTACGGGCTTTTATAACCTTTATTAATTCCAAAATGACCGTGGTCTTTAGTATCTATAGACTTCATCACAGATTTGCCACCTTCTGCAATATTTGATGCTATCTACGTGGCGGTAGATCGGTTTACAAAGATGACATATTTTTTTCCATGTTGAAAGACACCTTCTGATGAAAAAATAGTAAGTTTGTTTATTGATAATTTATATCAATATCATGGTTTACCGAATGATATTATTTTGGATTGAGGATCTCAATTTATATTGAAATTTTAGAGGTCGCTTTTTGACATACTGAAGGTAGATATCAAACACTCTTCTGCCTTCCATCCTCAAACCAATGGTCAAACAGAGTGAGTCAATGAAGTCTTGGAGCAATATCTATGATGTACGATCAACTATCAACAAGACGATTGGACTACATATCTATTATTGGTGGAATTTGCGTATAACAATTTGGTCCATATCTCAATCCAATAAACACCTTTCTTTGCAAATTATGGATATCATCCAAAATTTGATTTATTGGATAAATTCAAAGATAAAAATCCAGCAGTTGAAGATCTTATAAAGCATTTAATGGAAATCCAGTCCACCTTGAAGCTTCAGTTACAGGTAGCTGAAGACTTGTAGAAAGCTTCTGTAGAAATTTTTTGGAAGGATTCTCCTCCTTTCCAAATTGAAGATAAGGTTTGGCTCTTGTGACAAAAAATTAAGACCACTAGACCTTGCAATAAGTTGGATTATAGGAGGTTGGGACCATTCTGTATTTAGGAGCAAATCAATCCGGTGGCTTATCGATTGAAACTACCGACATCCATGAAGATACATCTAGTCTTTCATGTTTCTCTTTTAGAAACTTATAACAAATCAACTTTATCAGGATGGATATAGCCACCACCACCTTGAATTGAAATCAAGGACTACATGGAATATGAGGTGGAACAAGTCCTTGATTCACGACGGAGATGGAGGAAATTGGAGTATTTAATTCACTGGCGTGGCTATGATGTAAATGAGCGGACTTGGGAGTGAGTAGAAAATATAACAAATGCGCCACAAAAGGTACAAGAATTTCATCGATGATATCCTGATAAACCAAAAATCAGCCACTAATGAAACATGAAGATGAAAACTTCTCCAAACGAATGTATATAAGTAGGATCTAAATCTTATCAAAATATAATTTGTTACATTTAGCTTTCTTGTAATATCAAGATATCTAATTTTAGGATGTATTAAGATATGACTAGTGAGAATGTGAATATTATACTAGTTGTGCCATCTCAATCAAGTAGCTCATGACATCGACTTTGATATGAAGAATTAAAAGAGCCAAGAAGACGTCGAAGAATACCAAGTAGCAGGTCACTTGTGATGGTCTTTGAAGTTGAATCAACTCATGCAAATAGTAGCAAAGCGATATTTTCAGGCCATTTTTATAATGAAGACACAGAAGTTCAGACATGGACTCAAGTAGAAGGTATTGGCCATTACTGATGGCTATAAGGATCTATGAATCATCTGCCTTGTGAACAACAAGTGGAATATATTGCAGAGACTATGTGTCAAATCTTTGATTTTCTACGTTTAAGAAACATACATCTCAAATGGCTTCTCGAAAATCTCAAAGCTAGAGGAGGAAGTGATGTCAAAGACATACTTATCGGAACCTTCTAGAATATTTTAGAAGATTTTTAGAACTCTCTAGAACCTTCTAGAGCCTTTTAGCATCTTTCTAATTGGTAGAAGTTGCTTGAGAAGCTTCTTAGTTGGTAGAAGTTGCTTGAGAAGCTTTCTAATTGATGGAAGTTGCTTGAGAAGCTTCTTAGTTGGTAGAAGTTGCTTGAAAAGCTCCCTAGTTGGTGGAAATTGCTTGAGAAGCTTTCTAAGTAGGAATATATATTAGAATTGAGGATGAATGACTCCAATCAAGGTCGTACTTGGTGCTGAAATGTATTGTCCTCACTTTGCTCAATTGAAGGCTATGAAAATTGCATTGATTTGTTCAAAGCTTGTTGAGTCTTGTTCTCTCAATGCTTGAAGGTTTGACATGGTAACTAAATTGCTTCTATCACTCTATTCTATCACTCTATTCATTAATATCATAGCCCTGCCAATAAACAAGATATTATAATTTGCCCTATCTTTGCCATGAATCAAGTATCTTTTCAACCTTATATTCTTTATGGTCTTTAATTTCAATATTAGGCAGTAATTATTATACCCTTCTCAAAATATGCAACTCTCTATAAGATTCTAAAAGAGAGACATAAAAAATTCGATGTTTCTTGATAATAGATGGTAATTCTAAGCAATATGCCACTGAATTGATTTGCTTTTGGATAGAAAATGGTGCCAATCTTTGATAGTCCAACTTATCACATGGTCGCTTGGTCTTGATGTTTTGTCAAAGAAGCCATACTTTATCTCCAATATAAAAAGCAAGTAGTTAATTCTTAAATTTATGTGTAGATATCTTATAAGCATCTTAAGTTGCTTATAATTGAAGCTTCAAAGTTGTTTGGTGTTGCAATAGCTGCTTTGTAAATCCTTCAGTTGTTGGATTGTTGTTCTTTAGGATGCTGCATAGATCAAGCTTTGGATGATATCCATAATTGGAGTACAATGGTATATGCTGAGTTGAGGCATAAACAATATTATTATATAGAAACTCTACTAACAATAGATATAAGATCTAATTGTCTTATTAATAGTTAATACTGTATTATAAATACTATTCCAAAATTTGATTAACTTGTTCTGTTTGGCCGTCAATTTGAGGATAGAAAGTCGAAGAAAGTTTAATATCTACCTTCAATATTTCAAAAAGATAATTTCAAAACTTAGATATGAATTAGGATCCTTGATTGGATACAATATCATCTAATAGGCTATGACATCAATACATATTGTCAAGAAAGAGCCTTAGTGTTTCTTCACTAGACGCAATCTTTTTGTAAGGGATAAAAGGAGCCATTTTTGTAAGTCAATCAACCACTACAAAGATGTTGTCCAATAAATTAGATGGGAGTAGATCTATAATAAAATCCATTGAGATAGAAGACCATGACCATCTTTGAACATGTAAAGATTGTAAGAGTCCAAAAGAGCAATATCAAGGATTTTTAGACCTTAAACAAATGTCACAAGAGAGCACAAAGTCCTTCACTACCTTCCACATTTGAGACCACCAAAAATCTGAAGAAATAAGTTCCAAGGTCTAATTAAATCCAAAATGACCTACAACTGAAAAATCATGGCAAGATTGAAGAACACATAATTATATTGGTCATTCTAGGATATATAAGTATTTTTCAAAATATAAAAGGTCTTCTTCAAATTTAAACTTATCAACATTTTTTTTCAAGTGACGCTTGACATTAAAGGCTAAAGCATTCTTAGTGGTTACAACACGCACTTCACTAAGAAAACTAGAATTGATAGTTGCTAATATAATAGTGATGCAAAGATAAAATTGCTCTGATTTTAATAAAGTTGTATATTGTTGATCAAATAATGTCTCTTCTACCCTTAATACAAGATGTCAAGGACAAGAACTCGATGAAAGAAAATAAATATATGAAACTTCTATTAAAGAGAATAATAAAATAGAAAAAAAAAAATATGTATATTAAAAGAAATTAAAATGGCTATTGCCACAAGACAAGAAAACTATAGACTCTTGAATCTAGACTAGAAGCAAGAATGGAATTGATAAGAGTGAAGAAGGCTTCACTCTTGTTCCTATAAATACTATCTAATTAAGTCCTATGTTAAGATAATAGTAAAAAGGGAATAATACTAATGAGTGTTAATGTTGCCCTTTGTACAAATGAGCTTCTATTTACTTTGTAGGGCCATAAGTAAGGCAAGAAAAAATAGATTGGAAAATAAAATAATATAGGCATATATAAGAGGGAGTTAAGAAGAGGTTTTAGAAAAATTTACTACAAAAATCACAAAATAGATACCCAAAAAGGACCGGTTATGGGCTGGGATCAAAATCAGATCCCAAGACACAAAACCACGTCTCTATGGCGGATCTGGGGGGCTTTTGCAAATCAAAGTTTGAATTTAGGAAGTAGACTTAAAGAATTTTGTATATAAGTTGATTTCAAGAGATTTGGATGAGAAATGACTTTGTAATAGCTTTGCAAAGTCACGCTTATTTTGGGCAATTTGGAATTTTGTGTAATAAAATAGGGTTGATATTTTAGAAAATTTCAAAAGTTTTGCAATAGATCCACAACTGAAAATTTGTGGGTTTTTGGATATTGTTGTTGTTAATATGTGTTATAAATTTGAGCTGAATCTAATAGTTTAATTGTACGTAATTGGAATTTAAGTGGGTCAAGGTCTCAAAAATTAAATTTTAAGGATTAATTAGGGTTTTTGAGATCTTAAGAAATCTACCAATTGGATTAGAATAAACTTTGTTTGTGTGGATAGTAGACTTATTTTTCTATACACATGAGTGATTTGAGAGTGATTGAATGGTGAAGAAGGGAGAAAACAACACTAGAAGGTCAGCTTTAAGGTTGGAGAAGGAGGCTGACCAACACCTAAGAAGGTTTTAGGATTTTTCTTTCATTTGATAAGTTTGATTTCCTTCAAATTTACTATGCTTGTTTTTTACTAAGAGATTGAAAGGTGTACAAAGTTTTAAATTAGATAAACAATCTAATCAATAGATATGGAGGTTCTAATTTTTCCTAGGGTTGATTTGAATTGGTTAGAATTTGGTTAAAGATTTGATTAGGGTTTGGTTTAGGATTTAGGATTTGATTTAGGGTTAGAATTTGATTTAGGGTTTGATTTAAGATTTAGGATTTGATTAGGATTAGGATTTGACTAGGATTTGACTTAGATTTTGACTTAGGATTTATCCTATGATTTGAATAAGACTTGACTGAGGATTTGATTAGGATTTGACTAGGGTTTGAATAAGATATGATTTAGGATTTTAAGGTTTCTATTTTTAGTATTTTCTAAATTTAATATTTTATATGTTATTTTCTTTTATGATTAATATATGATTCATTTATTTTTTTTTGTAATTTCTTTAAGATTGGATTAAAGTTTGATTAATATTATTAAGGTTTAATAGAGGTTCTTTAGGATTCTATTAGAGTTGTTAGGATCTTGTTGTTATGTATTTCCATTTTATCTTCCACAGCCAAGTGCTTGGAGAATTCTAGAGCAAATTTGCAAGTATTACGACAGCGCTGTGTTTGTCCGTCAGTTTAAGAATGAAAAGCTGAAGATAATTTTATGTCCACTTTTAAGATCTTAAAAAGGATTCTCCAAAATCTTGACACAAATTGAGTTTTTCTATCTTATATAATATACTTAGATAACCCATGATAGCGATAGATATTATCGATGAAAAACTTAGCTATTTCTTCACCTGTGATAGATTTTGTGCATAGCACAAAATGTGCCATCTTGGTGAACTGATTTACTATCACAAATATAGAGTCAAAAGATTCTAAACTTGAAAGATCTCTGATAAAATCCATAAAAACAAAAGACTATGGTTGTTTTAGAATAGATAATGGCTGAAGAAGTCTAAAAGGTCAATGATGAGGAATCTTTGATCTTGAGTAGATATCACATGATTGTACAAAGTCTTTGACTACCTTCCACATTTGATGCCACTAAAAATCTCTTGATATAAGTTCCAAAGACTTGTTGTATCCAAAATGTCTTGCCATTAGAAAATTATGACATGCTTGAAGAATATGTAAACATGCTTTTCCTTCTAGAATGTATAAGCATCTTTTGAAATATATTAAATTATTCTTGAACTTAAATTTAAAAGAATCATGAGACTTTAAAGAATTATTCTTGATATCATAAATAAGAGGGTCAATTACAAAAGAAGAGTAAATGAATCATTCATTAATCATAATAGAAAATAATATATAAAATACTAAATTTAAAAAATACTAAAAATAGAATCTTAAAATCCTAAGTCATATCTTATTCAAACCCTAGGTCAAACCTTAGTCAAAACCTAAATCAAACCCTAAGTCAAATTCTGTTCAAACCCTGAGTCAAACCTTGGTCAAATCCTAGTCCAACCCTAAGTCAAATCCTAAGTCAATTCCTGGTCAAAACCTAAATCAAACCCTAAGTCAAACCCTAAGTCAAATCCTGGTCAAATCTTGATCAAATTCTAAGTCAAATCTTAAGTCAAATCCTAAATCAAACCCTAAGTAAAATCCTAAATCAATCCCTAAACTGTAAACCAAACTCTAAGCAAACCCTAAATCCTAAACCAAATCCTAATCAAATCTTAAACCAAATTTTAACTAATTCAAATTAACCCTAGGAAAAAATTAGAACCTCAATATCTGCTAATTAGACCGTTGATCTTACTTAAAACTTTGTATACCTTTCAATCTCTTAGTCAACAACAAGCACAACAAATTTGAAGGAAATTGAACTTACCAAATGGAAGAAAAATCCCAAAAACTTCTTGGGTGTTGGTCAGCCTCCTTCTCCAATCTTGATGCTGATCTTCTAGTGCTGATTTCTCCCTTTTTCACCATTCAATTAGTCTCAAATCATTTATGTGTATAGAAAAACAAGTTTATTATCCACACAAATAAAAATTACTCCAATCCAACTGGCAGATTGCTCAAGATCTCAAAAACCCTAATTGACCCTCAAAACTTAATTTCCGAGACCTTGACCCACTTAAACCTCAATTACGTACAACTAAATTATTAGATTCAGCTCAAATTCATAGCACACATTGACAACAACAATATCCAAAAACCTACAAATTTCTAGCTATAGATTTGCTACAAAACTTCTGAAATTGCCTAAAACATCAACCCTATTTTTTTTCATAAAATCCCAAGTTGCCAAAAACAACTCTAACTTTGCAAAGCTATTACAAAGTCATTTTTTTTCCAAATCAATCAAAATCAACTCCTATATAAAATCCTTTAAGTCCACTCTATAATTCCAATCTGCAATCTGCAAAAGCCTTTGGATCCGCCGTAGGCACGCGGTTTTGTGCCTCAGGGTCTGATTTCAACCCCAGCTCATAATCGGTCTTTTCCGGGTATCTATTTCAAGATTTTTGTAGTAAATTTTTTTGAAACCTCTTCTTAACTCCCTCCTATATATGCCTATATTATTTTATTTCCCAATCTACTTTGTTTTATCTTACTTATGGCCCTACAAAGTAAATAGAAGCTCATTTGTAAAAAGGGCAGCATTAACACTCATTAGTTTTACTCCCTTTTTACTATTATCTATTTTTCTAAGATAATTTGTTAGAATATTTTGAACTAAGATCTTCTATAATATACTATTTTCACTCTTTCACTTAATAGTCGCGTTACATCACGACATCGTACTACTCATAGTTCAATAACTGGATACATGTCCACGGAATTAATATAAGGATAAAAGCCTATTATGCCGATTGAAGAGCAAATATATACTTGGAATGTTTTACCTTGGTAAGACAATATATCTAGAGAAGAACTTCTTGCACTTCAAATCCGTCAATTGGAGAGAAGACTTGAAGATATAGAAAAAGCAATTGTTAAACTAAGGGAGGCATAAATCAAAAATAAAGATAGATTTGACAAATGATATCTGTTAAGGCCAAAAGAAATTCAAAAAGGTGATTGGATTTTGGTGTATGATAGTAGCTTGGATAACTAGCATAGTACTTTTAGAAAATTTTCTAAATACTGATTTGGACCTTATGTGGTTGTAAATATTTTGAATAATGCCACATATGTATTAAGGGAGCTAGATGGAATACACCTTAAAGTTCCAATTGCAGGAAAATAGATAAAACTCTTCAAACAATAGGGTCAAGATGTAACACATGAAGATATAAGAGAAGAAATTGACTTCTTTACAGATGAAGAAGAAGAACAGGATTTTGAAAAAGATATTGCTGGAGCAATAGTATAAAGCCGACCACAACTTCAACTCTTCTTGGTATATACCAGAGCATGCACAGGTTTGGAAGGGATGGATGTCGTTTTGTGGTTTGGCTACTATGTCAAAAAATTGTACATGTATATTTAATATACAATTTACTACATAGCTAAAAGAAAGCCATATTAGTGGACTTTTATTGGTTATAGGATGTGGTTAGGTTGCTAGTTTAGAAGGGATCTATTAAAAGGATTATTATTAAAGTTTATACAATCTTATTTTTTTTATTAGTAGTGACTTTTGAAGTTAATTTTATATTGATAGTAACTTGTATATATCTTAAGTCACCTATGTTAGACATTGGTGATCCTTAAGATCTTATTTACTTCTTTTATGTGGTGCTTAAAGCACCAAGTATATAAATCTTATAAGAAGAAGGATTAGAAAAACGTTTTTAGTGTAAAAAGGGTAGTTTGGCCATCCATGTGGATAAATAGAGTTGGATGATAGAAATCTCTATTCTAATTGATCAAAAATCATGCCTAATGGGCTTCAAGGAGGCTGCCTGAGGGTTTGTTAGGAGTTAGGGTTTGTTTATCATAAGGAGTTGAACATCAGAGGCTAGGATCATAAGGCTTAGGTTTTTGGATCTGATTTAGGTGCAAATTTTGTATGATTTTCACTTTTTATGAAGAAGTTATAGGTGCTCAAAGTTAAGGTGTCAATTTTGGATCTACTGTCATTCTTTTGGATATAACTCACGCATATAGAGCGCAATCAAAGATCAACAACTAGGATTGAAGAGAGCACTTTTACGGCTACACTTTTTATATATAATTTGATAAAATCCAAGCTAGGATGAAGGAGATATTGGGAGTTGAAGTCAGTGCTTACAAACTTAAGGGCAATAAGTGACCTGCTTACATAGTGGTTACATTTTGAGCTATATCTTAGGCAATTTGATAGATTTTTGGCTCAATATTTTTAGGAGTGTATATATTTATGTCAAAAGACTATGTGCAAAAATGTTGTGGTATTAGGATTTTGTGTTTGTGAGATATAAGGAAAATAGTGCTCGGGTGTCTCTAAGCTAGGGTTTTAAGCACCTGCTAGGGGTTTTCAGATATCAGACGATTGGAAATGAATTTATAGTTGATTCTTTCTTGTGGTGAAACCTAAGAAGATGATCTACACTTTGAAGTATATTTTCTAGAAATTGAATAGTTGGATCAAGAGTAATTGGACTCTAAAATTTAGTAAGAAATAAGTCCTTGAGGGTGAATAAAGTTTTGAAGGGTTTTTGTAGAAATTTGAATTTTGTTTTTACAAACTTACTTGAATACAACAGGGTTTATATATATAATTTCTCTTTTGTGAGATTATTTTATTATTTTTTCTTTTTATTAAGAACAAATCACCTGTTGGATTTTTTCCATCAAGTTTCAAATAAACTCTCCACAGCCAAGTATCCAGTGTATTCTCAGATAGAAGACCCCGTCATACGACAATGGATACAACCACCACCACCTCGTGTTAAAATTTAAAATCACATGGAATATAATGTAGAACAAGCCCTTGATTTCCGACGGAGATGGTAGAAGTTGGAGTATTTAATTCACTAGTGTGGCTATGATGTAAATGAGCGGTGTCGTGTTGCAGCACGTTTATATAGTGAAAGGCATAGATAAGAGCAATTTATATTTAATACTTGATTATCTTAGTTCAATAGGAACTTAAGATACTTAAGAAAAGGGTTATGGAAGCCTCTTAGATTATTTTCTTGTTTTAATAGCTAACAGATAAAAGTTAGTTGTTAAAGTTTTCTTCTAGGCTATACAAACTCTTTTACTGATTTTGAAAAGCCATAAGTTAATTAGAATAGGATAGAAAAGAAAAATAGTTATTATGGTTGATATTAGGATTAAGTTGAAAATAGGATTTAACTTAAAAATCCTTAAATTTAGTTGAATTGATACCCAAGGAAAGACCGGATATGAGACAGGGTCGAAATCAGACCTCTAGGGACAAAAATGACCGCCGAAGGCAAAAGAGGGGGACATTCGAAGATTGGCAATTAGGATTGGATAGCTAGCTTGAAAGGGGTTCCAAGGGCGTTTAGCTTGCAACCATAGGGTTTTCGAGGTTAGCAATCGCTATTCAAAGTCAGGGTTTGTATTGGTGATTTGGGTTTTTATATAAGACAATGATGGCTTGTATTGTTGAGTGATTCATAAAATTTGTGAAGCATCTACAGTTCAAAATTTGATATTGTTTGGATTATTGGGTGTGCTAAGTGTATACAAAGTTTTGTGTTAATCTAACAATGCAATCAGGAGATATTTGAGTTTTGATACAAAGGGTTGTCGGAAATTGGCAGTTTAGGGTTGGATAGGGTTTCTATGATAACTAAAGATCCACTAATTGGATCAATGTAATTTTTGGTATGCTGATAGAAGACTTGTAGATTGAGCTACACACCAAGTTTGAACTGAAGTTAATAGTGAAACAAGGAGAAATCACCACTGGAATTTCTGCATCAATCTTCAAGTTGGCGGCCGAGCGTCATCACTGTGCTTTTGGGCGTTTTCTTGCAATCTATAAGTTGGATCGGACTAAGTTTTTTTGAGCATGTAAAAGGCTTATACCAGCATGTGTGTGCAAAATTTCAAACTAAATAGATGGTTTGATTAAAAATTATAGCTTATTGAAGCTCACTAATTAGGGTTAGGACTTATAAACAAAAATAAAAATTGCTTAATTATAAAGGAAATAAGGTAATTGGGGTATATGTAAGATTGATTTTACTAAGAGGAGTGTTTTTAAACACTTTTGAATTGAAGCTCGAATTATATTCCTTATATATGGGTGAAACCTATTAGGATTTCTTGAGTATTTGCAAACAGTACTTTACCTTCTACAGCCAAGTGCCCAGTGTATTTCCAACCAAGACAACACGTAATACGACATAAGTGGTGAACCCGACGTGAAAGTTTGGGGTGGAAGGTATTGGCTTTTGTTGTGGTTATTTGGAATTAATGGCACAAGAAAACAAAAAGGTGGATTTTGGAGCTATTGATGGAGCTTTGGGTGGAGCTTCAAGTGGATCTTCTAGTGGAGCTTCTTCTGGTGGACAAGGTATGTATCTAGACCCGAACATTGCAAATATGTTTCAATCTTTTACATTAATTATGCAATGGCAACAAGAAAAGGATCGAAAGGAGGCTTTGGCAATTAAAGCATGGTAAGCAGTGGTTAACAAGGTTGACTAGTTTGATGGGAAGGACATATCTAAGTATTTGAGGTATTATATGCGGGAAATGGAATTGAATCGAGTCTCTGAAAGGGACATGAATTTATTTTTTAGACTTGCTACAATACTAGAGATAAGAGAACATGTGAAATCAATTACAGAGCAATTTGGAAGCTCTTGGGAGGAATTCTCTCATGCATTGAGAAATGAGTATTTCTTAAAAGACTCTGATTCAATCACTAAGAAATCATTTTTGGAATGGATTGAGTATCATAACAAGAAATTACAAGCTACTGAATTATTAAGGAGGTTTGAAAGACAGTATTCTTGATTATCAAAAATAGAAAAGGTAACTTTGGAACCAAACAAGGTTGAGTTATTTCTTCAAGCAGCAGATGGAGAATTACAAGAAAGGTTGGAGATTTCTTGTAATTTGCAAGGCTTGAAGAGAAGACTTCTATAATGAATTCAAAATCTGCTTTTAAACAAGGGTATATACAAAGATGCATTTGGTGTGATGATGATTCCCATTCTCAAAAGGATTGTGGTGAGTTTAATGAAATGGTCCAATAAGGCATTATTTTTTGGAAAGATGGAAAGGTGGCGTTTAAGGATACTGGTGATATTCTCCAAATCAACTTTGATAAGGGAGGTATGAAAGCATTGGTTAAGGATTATTTGGCAGCGAATGGGATTATAATAATGAAAATTACAAATTATGGTACTAGAGTGGATGATAATGCTAAGCAAGAATTTTCTGGAAATATTGAACTAAGTGGGATTTGGTCTTCTGCCATTTCTACAATACATAAGAAGAAGATGCCACGAGAAGCTTTATTAAGGATTGCTACAATAATTTGTGGAACTATGGATTGGGAGGATCCTGTAGAAGCTTTATCAGTACATGCCTATATTGCTATAAATCAATATGAAGCCTTGATAGAAGAAAAGAGAAGACAAGATTCTAACGATACAAGAGAAGGGAATTCTTCAAAAAGACAGACTCGGAAAGATAAGGCTTGTGAGATGGCATCACAGGAATTACCAACAAAGGATGCTTCAATATCTTTAAAAGAAAAATCAAAGAACTTAGGAGAAAAAGGTAAGTCAACGGCTTACAAACTTCTCTCTGATATTGAAGCAGCAATAGATTTAAAGGGGGTATTTGAAGAACATGTCCTTAATGTTAAAGTTAAATTCACATTGAAGGAAATATTGGGTATTGCAAAGAAAGAATTCCATGATGTCATTATTGACACTATTAAGCAAAAGAGGCAATTAATGGGTGAATCTGGATCAAATCATGCTATTGATGCGCACATATGTGAGGATGAAGAAGATGAAATTGGTAATTGTAATAAACAATCAACAAATGGAGGAAGGAATTATAATCAAAAAGCATGTTTTGATTATCCAAGTGATAAGGAGAAAGAAATTTTGAGTCATTATACTCAAAAGCATTGGGCTAGAGCAACTACAGAGGCATTAGTAAAGATTGGAGATATGGATGAGCCAGTTGTTGCCTTGATTGACCATGGTTCAGAAATAAACCTTATGTCTAAGGATCTTTATATGAAATAGAAGTGGCCAATTGATATGGAGCATGAATGGATAATACGAGCAGCTAATAATACACAAGGTGAATTGTATGGTGCTTGTCCAGATGTGAAGGTTCGGATTGATGATGTTGCAATGGAACAAAATTTCTTTGTTCAAGATGCAACAACTTATCCTCTTATATTGAGACAACCATACATTATTGCGACTCGAATGGAAACAAAAGTCCTTAATGATGGATCAGCTTATACACAGATTCGTAGTGAAGATAGAAAAAAGGCAGTACAATTTTTGACTGTTCCTCCAAATCATGAACGTAATCGAGACAAATTGAGAGAGAAACCATTGCCAAGAGTCGTTGAAGAATTTACGGATTTTTGAGGAGTACCACTATAAAGCGGGATTATGGAGGTACAAAAGGAGAGGTACTCTCGCAAGATATATATACCTTTGATGCAGGATTTATTGGCATTTTTGAAAATGGGAGTGTTATGTGTAAGAGGATTGAGGATTTAAAAAGAAATGAAAAAAAAAGATTATGTGCTATTGAAAGAGAATTATATGGATTAAAAATATTAGAAGATGATGAAAAGATTATTGGTATTTATGAAGAAAATGGATTGGAAGATCCTTTAGAACTGATTATATCTATTAGATTAGGTGATGATGATAAAATTATACAGATTCTTTTGAAAGAAGTTTATGATATAATTGAATCTTTTCAAACGCCAGAGATTATGGTTGAAACAAAATACAAGATAGTAGATAAGAAGGTAAAACCTGTTGCTGGGCCTTTGCCAAAAGATTATAAAGAACAGGTAGAAGGAGCTTCAAGAGAAAAGAGCTTGAGGGATCGAAGAAATATTGGGCATAAATTTATTGAAGAAACTTTTGAAGAATTAAAGATTGGTTTTGATGGTTCTTTGTAGCCAGAGGAAATTCTGTTCTTCAAAGAAATGCTAGCAAAACAAGGTAAATCATTTGCCTTTGAATCTCATGAAATTGGGTGTGTGCATCCAAATGTTGTAACTCCTATGGTTATTTTCACTATACCACATGTACCTTGGAATTTGAGACCAATTCCAGTGCCAAGGACATACTTACCGAATTTGATAGAATTATTAAAAGAAAAGATGAAGATGAAGATTTTGGAGCCTTTTTTTGCACCATATTCTAGCCGATGGTTTACAATGCCTAAGAAAAATGGATCATTACAATTTATTCAAGATATGCAGCTAGTAAATGCAGTGACTATCAGAAATACAGGAATTGGACTGATAGTAGATGAATTTGCTGAAGCATTTATAAGAAGGGCAATTTATTCAATAGGTGACCTGTATTCCGGCTATGACCAATTTCAACTAGCAAAAGAAAGTAGAGACATGACAACAATGAGAACTCCACTTGGATTGGTTAAAATGTGTAGTCTTCCTCAAGGTACTACTAATTCAGTTGCACATATGATGAGCGGGATGAATAAGGTATTGAGGGATTTTATTCCTGAGAAGACTATACCTTTTTTAGATGATGTTCCTATTAAAGGGTGCAAAGAAGAAGACAAGGATGAAACTTTAGATAAAAGGGGGTGTCGCAAGTATGTTGTCAATCATATACAAGATTGTGAAAAGATATTGACTCGGCTTGAAGAAGTTTATCTTACATTATCAGGTATAAAATCTATATTTGGAATACAAGAAGTTATAATTGTTGGACATTTATGTGGATTTTATGGAAGAAAACCAGATCCAGCTAAAGTTGATGCAATTAGAAGAATAAAAGAAGATTGCTTGAGGTGCGTAGGTTTTTGGGTGCATGTGTGTTTTATCGTATTTGGATTCCTCACTATGCTCATATAGCGGATCGATTGTATGAATTGTTACGCAAAGGTTATCGTTTTAAATGGGAAGAAAAGCATATCAAAGCAATGCAGATATTGAAGGAATTATTAATATCACCTCCAGTATTGAGAAAAATTGATTATAAGTGCAATAGACCAGTGATTCTTACAGTGGATACTAGTCCAATTGCCATTGGATGGACAGTGGATCAAGATGATTCAAATGGACATAGATTTGCAGTTTGATTTGGAGCTAAGGTTTTAAGCGCACGCCAACGTGCATATTCCCAAGTGAAAAGGGAATTATGGGGAATTGTTTCAGCTATGAAAGCTGACAGGGATTATTTAATTGGGGCAACAGTAGTGGTAGAAACAGATTGTTTGCCTTTACTTGGAATGATTACTAATTGCACAACTCCAGACATTGCAATGTTAAGATGGATTGCTTATATCAAGTCATTAAATTTGGAGTTTAAGCATGTTGCCGAAAAGGACAATTCCGTAGCAGATATGTTATCTCGAGCAAGATATAATGGAGAAGATGAAATGATAGAGGATATTGATGATGTGGGTACTAAATTTTATTCAGTTTTACAATTGAACAAGGAAAATAAGCCATTTCACGAAGAAAACTATGAAGGAGATTTATTGAATATTGGATATTATTTGAGCTTGTTAACTTAGCATGATAATTGGTCAGTTGAAGAATTTAAACAGATCAGGAGAAAAGCATACAAGTTCATATTACAAGGGGGATTTCTATGGAAGAGGCCAAAATCAAACATTGGTATGCCACAACGAGTAGTAGGTATCAAAGAAGTTCAACAAGAATTATTCAAGGAATTTCATGATAGTTTATGGGCAAGGCATAGAGGAATTTGGGCTACTTTTGCTAAGTTGAAGGAGCGATATTGGTGGAAGAATATGTATCGAGATGTAACTTCATTTGTAGAATCTTGTGTGGCTTGTCAAATGTATTTGAATATACGACATCGAGATGGGTTGCATCCAACATATCCTTTGGCTATTCATTTTAAATGGGTTGTGGATTTGGTTATTATGCCAATGGGACTATGGCAAATGAGGTATTTAGTTTTGGCTCGTGAGGATTTATCAAACCAAGTGGAAGGCAGGGCTTTAAGGACAAAGTCTACAGAAGGAATTTGCAGGTTTTTACTTGAGGATGTTATTTGCTGCTACGGATGTGTAGGAAAGATCACTGCAGATCGTGGAGAATTAAATGCACATGAAGCTTGTGAATTCTTCAAGAGATGTGGAATTAAATTATCATTAACCACGGCTTATAATCCAAAAGAGAATGCAAAGAGTGAACGTGGACATCCACCAATTGTAAAAGCCTTGGTTAAAGCTTGCAATGGAAGAGTGAGAGAATGGCCTCGACTTTTACCTTATGCATTATGGGCTGATCGAACAACACATAGTTCGGTGACAAGATATATGCCAGTGGAACTCATGACAGGTCAAAAACCTATTATGCCAATTGAAGAATAAGTGCCAACTTGGAGTGTACTACCTTAGAAAGATGGACTAATAAGAGAAGAGTTATTGGCTATTAGAATTCGACAGCTTGAACAAAGATCAGAAGATGTGGAACTAGCATTAAAATGGTTGCAAAGGGCAAGGCTAAAGAACAAGGCTTGGTTTGATAAACAACATTGATTGAGGCCTAAAGCAATTAAAGAAGGTGATTGGATACTTGTTTATGATAATAGTTTGGATAACCAGCATAGTACCTTACGGAAATTTTCAAAACGTTGGTTTGGATCCTATGTAGTGGTAACAGTTCAAGACAATGTCACATATTTGTTGAAGGAATTGGATGGTACAAGGTTGAAGATATCTATTGCCGAGAAGGGAGTAAAAGTTTTCAAAAGACGAGATGGAGAAATAAACGTGGAAGATCATATTGAAGACATCAATGACTTTGAAGAAAACAATAATATTGAAATGGATGATGAAGAAGAACTTGGTGCAGAAAATGAAGAGATGATATGATGCCAACTATTACATATGCTTCATTGGCGCATACCGGAGGATGCGTAGATTTAGAGGAGGTGGATGTCATGTTGCAGCACGTTTATATAGTGAAAGGCATAGATAAGAGCAATTTATATTTAATACTTGATTATCTTAGTTCAATAGGAACTTAAGATACTTAAGAAAAGGGTTATGGAAGCCTCTTAGATTATTTTCTTGTTTTAATAGCTAACAGATAAAAGTTAGTTGTTAAAGTTTTCTTCTAGGCTATACAAACTCTTTTACTGATTTTGAAAAGCCATAAGTTAATTAGAATAGGATAGAAAAGGAAAATAGTTATTATGGTTGATATTAGGATTAAGTTGAAAATAGGATTTAACTTAAAAATCCTTAAATTTAGTTGAATTGATACCCAAGGAAAGACCGGATATGAGACAGGGTCGAAATCAGACCTCTAGGGACAAAAATGACCGCCGAAGGCAAAAGAGGGGGACATTCGAAGATTGGCAATTAGGATTGGATAGCTAGCTTGAAAGGGGTTCCAAGGGCGTTTAGCTTGCAACCATAGGGTTTTCGAGGTTAGCAATCGCTATTCAAAGTCAGGGTTTGTATTGGTGATTTGGGTTTTTATATAAGACAATGATGGCTTGTATTGTTGAGTGATTCATAAAATTTGTGAAGCATCTACAGTTCAAAATTTGATATTGTTTGGATTATTGGGTGTGCTAAGTGTATACAAAGTTTTGTGTTAATCTAACAATGCAATCAGGAGATATTTGAGTTTTGATACAAAGGGTTGTCGGAAATTGGCAGTTTAGGGTTGGATAGGGTTTCTATGATAACTAAAGATCCACTAATTGGATCAATGTAATTTTTGGTATGCTGATAGAAGACTTGTAGATTGAGCTACACACCAAGTTTGAACTGAAGTTAATAGTGAAACAAGGAGAAATCACCACTGGAATTTCTGCATCAATCTTCAAGTTGGCGGCCGAGCGTCATCACTGTGCTTTTGGGCGTTTTCTTGCAATCTATAAGTTGGATCGGACTAAGTTTTTTTGAGCATGTAAAAGGCTTATACCAGCATGTGTGTGCAAAATTTCAAACTAAATAGATGGTTTGATTAAAAATTATAGCTTATTGAAGCTCACTAATTAGGGTTAGGACTTATAAACAAAAATAAAAATTGCTTAATTATAAAGGAAATAAGGTAATTGGGGTATATGTAAGATTGATTTTTACTAAGAGGAGTGTTTTTAAACACTTTTGAATTGAAGCTCGAATTATATTCCTTATATATGGGTGAAACCTATTAGGATTTCTTGAGTATTTGCAAACAGTACTTTACCTTCTACAGCCAAGTGCCCGGTGCATTCCCAAGCGAGACAACACGTAATACGACAGCGGACTTGAGAGCTTGAAAAAATGTAACAAATGCATTGCAAAAGGTATAGGAATTTTATTGACGATATCTTGATAAACCAAAAATCGGCCACTGTCGAAACGTGAAGATGAAGCCTTCTTGGAAGGAATGTATAAGCAGGATCTCATCTTATCAAAGTATAACTTGTTGTATTTTGCTTTCTTGTAGTATCAAGATATATAATCTCAGAGTGTATTTAGATATGACTTGTGGGAATGAGGATACTGCACCAATGATGCCATCTCAACCAAATAGTTCACGGCGTCAACCTCGAGATGAAGAATTGGAAGAACCAAGAAGACGTCGAAAAATACCAAGTAGCAGGTCACTTGTGATTGTCTTTGAAGTTGAACCAACTCATACAGGTAGTGGCGAAGGAATATTTTCAAGTTGTTTTCATAATGAAGACACAGAAGTTCAGGCGTGGTCTCAAATGGAAGGTGTTGGTCATTATTGGTGGCTACAAGGATCCATGAATCATCTGCCTTGTGAACGACAATTAGAATATATTGCAGAGACTATATGCCAAATCTTTGATGTTCTATGTTTATAAGGATACATCTCAAATGGCTTCTCGGACACCTCAAAGCTAGAAGAGGAGGTGATATTAAGGACATACTTGTCAAAATCTTCTAAAATATTCTAGAAAGTTCTTAGAACTCTCTAGAATCTTTCAAAATCTTCTAATATCTTCTTAGTTGGTAGAAATTACTTGAGATGCTTCCTAGTTGGTGGAAGTTGCTTGAGAAGCTTTCTAGTTGGAAGAAATTGCTTGAGAAGCTTTCTAGTTGGTAGAAGTTGCTTGAGAAGCTCTCTAGTTGGAGGAAGTTGTATGAAAAGCTTCTTAGTTAGAGGAAGTTGCTTGAAAAGCTCCCTAGTTGGAAAAAGTTGTTTGAGAAGCTCCCTAGTTGGAGGAAGTTGCTTAAGAAGCTCCCTAGATAGGAGTATATATTGGAGTCGAGGCTGAAGAGTTCTTTAGTCCCAACAATACATTTCTTGGAGCTCTAACTCACCTCTCTGGTGTTGTTTCTTGTACTCATCTGATTAATCTAGTTCTTGCTAGTTCTTCTTGAACTTCTTGTTTAAACTTGTAGTCTATATTTTACGTCCGTGACAATAGATTCTTTTTAAATTAACAACCTAATCACATCTTATAATTAATAAAATCCATTGTAATGGCTTTTACTTAACTATATAATAAATTATATATTAGATATATATGTATAATTTTTTCACATGATAGTCAAATCACAATATGACATCCATCCCCTCCAAACTTGTGCATCCTTTGGTATGTACGAAGAAGAACCAAAGTTGTGGTTGGTGTCATATTATTGTCCATATCATATCAAAATTATTCTTAAGAAGTTTCATAACTCAGGTACAAATATACATTCCTTCTCTTACAATAATATTTGATGTATCACTACATCCTTACTTTATAGTGGCACCCTTTAAAAAACTTTAAATTCCTCATTGATCCTTGGTGATGAGCTGCTTCTTAAATAATCCTTGTTATACTTATGATTAGCAGATATAATTAAAAATTACACTATTTATTTATCATCTTGGCTTCTGATGCAAAGACATGCAGATCCATCATCTAATACCTTAGATTCCATCTTTACAGCAATTATATATGGTTGTTCAAGAATCACTAGACAAGAGATATTGTCTTGAATAAAAAAAATTTATTTTGTAGATATATCTCTAATTTTCACCTTCACATCTAGATAAGCATTATAAAGGTCTCCACGTGTATTATTTGTTGCTTGGATCATCCAACCATGTTCAATATGAATGGGCCACTTTCTACATTTATAAATATTTTTAGACATAATATTAATTTCTAATCCATGGTTAATAAGAACAACTACTGGATCTATCAAATCTCCTATTTTCACCAAAGTTTCTGTGGTAGCTTTAGCCCAATGCCTCTTCAACTAATGGTTAGGACCTTTGTCTTCAACCTTATCTTCATCTAAAGAAAATTGATCCTTTTGATTGATACAACACTCAACCAATTGTAGCTCTTCTTTTTTTTTGTTAATGTTGTATCTAGAGCATTGGATATTGCACACTCCTCTATCAAATGCCTTTTTTGTTTGATAGTGTCAATAATAACATCATAAATTTTTTTTTTGCAATGTCAAAAAATTTTCAAAGTATAAATTCAATTTTGGCATTCAACACCTTTTTTTCTAGTACCTCTTCAAATTCATAGTTGCCTCAATATCTGATCGCAATTTGTAGGCAATAGGCTTATCCTTCTCCTTATTTTTACCTATTTCCATTTTTTCTTCCCATTTCTCCTTCGGTAGTGGTATATCTCTAGGATATGATTTTGATGGTTTATTCTTAGATGATCTACTATCTTATGGTATAAATATCCTCTTATTTTTGTTGCATTTTCATCTCTTTGAGATCTTTTCTTATTATTTGGTTCCTCAAGGTTTTCTTTGATTATATTTTTTCTCCTCTTCATATCTATCAAAGCTTCATTGTGGAATTTTGCCAAATAAGTATGTATAGATATGATATCTATAGGATCATTCTATCATGTGGCTTTTCTAATTATTATGGCGGTGTTAAGTAATTCTTATCTTGTGATTTTTTCCTTATTTATATTGATAATAGCATGATTCCATAAAAATCTTGTCTGTACATATTTGTCAAAAACATCTTCTTTCTCCCTTACAACTTCAATGCCATAAGTAGTAGTTTCTCTTGATGCCATAGTATGTTGAGATAAATAATCTTCTAAAATCCTTTTCATCCCTCCCTTTCCAAAGTTGGTTTTGAGGAACTCATCTGTATCTCGTAAAGCAATTTTTTCATCTTTCTATAAAATTATTCCTTGTTATAAAATATTAATAAAATCTCCATACTTCTTGTGAGGATGCTCTATACTATCATATCAAATATATCTCTATATATATCCTTGCTTTGATGTAGGTTTGATCTCAAATGTCCCTCCTCTTTCTTTTAGCTTTGCCAATTTGATCTGTAAGTCTTTCATTCCTTTCACCAATTTTTCAATTGCATCTTTTTGAGGTGTAACTATAGATATAGGAATTGAAGCAGTAGATATTGGTATAATAAGTTCCAATAATTATTATTAAGATAGTATAATTATTAAAGGCCTAACTTCTTACCTTATTACCACCGTACCTCTCCAATATTCTCTTTTAGCAAGTATACCCACTACTTCTCACACCTTCTTCCAGTCAATAGTAAGTCCATTGTCTTCTATATTATCTTCCAATAATAGCTCCAGCTCTCTTCATAATTAATTATCAGCTAACTGGAAAAATAAATCTATCTTATTATTTTCAAGTATAAGCTTTTTTATCCAAGATAATTGAAAAAATTTCCTTTCAAATTCATAAAATAATTCTGTTGCAATCAATTCTTTCTTGGATTTATTAATCTATTCCATAAATGATTATTTAGTTATTCTTTTAGCATCCTCCAAAGAATACTCCTCTTATAGATAAAGGATAAAATCCTCCTATTTTGTTTCATAAGTTTGAATAATCCTCTTTATATACTCACAAAGTTCAGATACAACTACAAGCTCAAATGTTAGGATTATCTCCTTCTCTAATATTTTATTAAGCTCCATCTCTTAAGAATAATACTTCAAATACTTACAAATGTTCTTCCTATCAAACTGATCCAATAAACTAATAACAGATTATAAAGCTTTAATAGCCAAAGCCTCTTTATGTTCCACTGCTTGTTGTTGCTGCATATAAAAAGCAAATGCTTGAAATATTTGAATTGTAGCAGGATCAAGCTGCATTGGTAATGCTCTAGTGTAATTTCTATTACTACCTTCTTGTTTTTCTACCATAATAGAAAGCCAAAATACTTCTTCAAAACTCTCCACTCTAGATGTTTCACGTTGAATTCACCAGGATGTTGTGTGGCATGATCATCTATCTGGAAATATACATGATACTTGACTGTAGAGAATTTACTTAAAACTTATTGAGAAGAGTCCAATAAGTGATTTGTCCTTAATAAAAAGAAAAAATAACACAATGAAATTACAAAAGATAATTTTTATTAATAAATCCTTTTATATTTAAGTAGGTTTATACAAGAAGGCTCGAATTGCTACAAAACCCTATAATATCTTATTCACCCACAAGGATTTGTTTCTTTTCAAAATTTAGAGTTTAATAAATATTGATCCAATTGTTCAATTCTATAAAATTTTCTTTGAAGTGTAGATAATTTTTTTGCGCTTTACCATAAAAAAGAATCAATTGCAAATTTATTATTAATTGTCCACTATCTTAAAAATCCTAGTAGGTGCTTAAAACCTTCGCTAAGTACTGACTTCAACTCCCAATATTTCCTTCATTACAGCTTGGATTTTATCAAGGTGTATATAAAAAATATAGCCAAGAAAGTATTTTTTTTAATCCTAATTGCCAATCCTCTATTGCTTACTGTAGATGCAAGTTATGCCCAAAAGAGTGACAATAGATACAATTTTGACACCTTAACTTTGAGTGCCTATATCTCTTTCATAAAAAGTCCAAATTATCCAAAATTTGCACCAAAACCATATCCAAAAAACCAAACCTATTGACTCTAGGCTTTGATGTTTGAGTTATTTTGAAAAATAATCCCTAATCCCTAACAAGCCCTCGCACTGCCTCCTTGAAGCCCATTGGGTATGATTTTTGGCCAATAGGAATAGAGACTTCTATCATCTATCTCCATTCATCTACATGGATGGACTAACTACCTCTTTTCACACTAAGAAGCCCTTTCTAATCTTTTTTTTTATAAGATTTACATAATATGTATTCTAAATATCAAAGAAAAGAAATAAATAAGATCTTAAGAATCACCAATGTCTAAAGGTGATTAACGATATATCAAAGTTATTATTAATATAAATCAATCTCAAAATTATTATTAAAAAAAAAAAAAAATTATGTAAATCTCATTAGTAGTCCTATTAAATAAATTCTTTCTAAACTAACAACCTTATTACATCTTATAATCAATAAAATCTATTGATACGGCTTTCACTTAACTATATAGTAAATTATATATTAAATATATATATGTATGATTTTTTCACATAGTAGCCAAATCGAAACATAATATCGTGCAATTGGAATCTTATACAATTCTAATAAAGATCCTATTTTTTCTTCAAAATCCTCTTATTATTTTATAATAGATGTGTATTAAAGATTTAAAAATTATAAAACCTACGCCTTATTAGATTCAAGAGCTTTAGCATATTTTTCAAATGAAAAGATTGTTAAAAGTCATAGAATATCTTTTATACAAAAATATAAATTTATACATGTAAAAGTCATAGATGGTTATCTGTTATCTTTTAGAAATATTACTTATAAAATCTTTTCTATAAATATAATAATAGATGGTCATAATAGTTATATAATCTTTAATATAATTAAATTTTCATTTAATCCAATCATTTTAGGTTTATTATGGCTAGAAAAATATAATCCTAAAATAGATTAGATTTTTTATAGACTTGATTTTTTTTTAGTATTATTAAGCAAGTAAAAAGTCATAAGTCTAAAATTATAAAATTCATATTTGTAGGTACAAAAACTTTTATGCATACAACAAAAGAAGAATCACCTTTTATTATTTATGCTACATCTATTTTTGATGATAGAAAGATTTTAAGTGGCATTTCAAGCTAGTATCAAGATTACTAAGATATTTTTGAAAAGAAGAATATAGATATTCTTCTAGATCATTGTCTATATGATTGCTCAATTGATTTTAAAGATGAAATTCAGCCTCTATTTAAACCAATCTATAATTAATCATAAAATAAATTGGATAAATTTAAAGAATATATTGATGAGAATTTGGCCAAAAATTTCATATGCCATTCAAAATTTCCAATAAGAGCTCCTATCTTATTTGTGAAGAAAAAAGATGGATCACTACGGATATATGTAGATTATTGAAGATTTAACAAGATTACCATCAAGAATAGATATTTTCTATTTTTGATATCTGGACTTTTTAATCAAGTGAATCAAGCTAATGCTTGGAATGCCACTTGAAGTCTTTCCACCATAAAAAATAGGTGTAACATAAATAGCAAAAGATGATCCTTCTTTTGCTGCATTCATAACAATTTTTGTCTCTATAAGTATGGATTTTATTATACTAGATTTATGGCTTATCATTGAATTAATAGGACTCTTATTAATACTTTGAAAAAAATCAAGTCTACAAGAAATCTAATTTATTTGAAGATTATATTTTTTTAGCCATAATAAATCTAAAATGATTGGATTAAAAGGAGATTTAATTATATTATAGATTATACAACTATTATAACTATCTATTGTTATATTTACAGGAAAGATTTTATAAGTAATATCTTCAAAAGATAATAGATGACTATCTATAACTTTTGTATGTACAAATTTAATTTTCTATATTGCAAGTATTTTATGAATTTTAACAAACTTTTTATCTAAAAAACACGTTGAGACTCCTGAATCTAGTAAGACAAAGGCTTTGTGATTTTTAGATTTCAAACACACATCTATTATAAAACAAAGAAAGGATTCTAAAGAGAAAATAGGATCTTTACTAGGAGTTGTATACGATTCTAACTGCACAGTCCTTATTATAATTGAGAAAATTCATTTTCTAATATGTTATCTTCTTTGATAGTTGTACTTTACATTTTATAGTTGTATTTTTTCTTTGGACAATATTGAGTAATGTACTTAGGTTCTCTATAATATAAGCATAATCATTCTTATAAAAAGATAAGTCTTTTCTTATTTAATAAGAGCTTTTGAACATATTACATTAATTTGTATGTCTTCTACTTTTGAATGTTTGTATTAAAAAGACGTTGATTTTATCATTGTATTATAATAATATTAGGGCTCCCTTGTACAATTCTTAGATTAAAATTCAAAAAGCCAATTATCATACTTTATAGCAAAATCAAGTGCTTGACTCAATGTTTGAAGATCGGATAAGTTGAGCATCAATTTCTTTACCTCATGTTATAATCCATAGAAAAATTGGCTAATGAGTGTAATATCATCTCACTTAATATTAGTCACTAATTATCAAAATTATAAAATATATAATGTCATTGATTGATTATCTTCTCACAAGATGTGGAACTTGTTGGTTACAAAATAAATTGCATCATATTTTCTATACATAGATCAAAATTCTATTAAAAATACCTCCAAATTATCCAATATTAGATCATATCATTCAAAAAAAGATGAAAACCATAATAAAGCAAAACTTGAAAGTAGTGTTTTAATAAACTTGATTTGTGACACTTGACTTGGATAACTTTGAGATAACACTTGACTTGGATAACAATTTCAATTGGAGCTATCAGGAATAAGATCCAATCATGCAAGTTTTGATTTCAATGCTTGTGCTTTAGTGATATTGTTTGAATTTGGAAAAGTGAATCCTTCTAAATTTAAGATTTTGTTTGAAGGATGTTTTAAAGGTTGCAATGAAGATTAGATCCTTAGATGGGATGTTTCAACAATGGAAGAATTAATTTAAGGCCATAGGCAATTTTTTTAAGGACTAATAGAACTTATTATAGAAGAATAGAGAACAAAATACATAGTTGTATTTATACAGCATATTTGTGATTTTTTTATATATATAAAAAGGTTGAGCTCTTCTTCAAACTTATTACTAGAGAAGGAGGTGATATTAGGAATATACACTTTGGAGGTTCATAGAACCTTCTAGAAATATTCTAGAGGTTCTTAAATTAGTGAAAGTTGATTGAGAAGTTTTCTAGTTGATAAAAGTAGCTTGAAAAGCTTTGCAGTTAATAGAAGGAGCTTGAGAAGCTTTCAAGTTGATAGAAGGAGCTCAAGAAGCATTCCAATTTATAGAAGGTGCTTGAGAAGCTTCCTAATTTGATGGAAGCCGCTCAAGAAGCATCCCAAATATTAGAAAGGTAAAATTCATCCTTCAATCTAAATTATAAGATGGCTTCAATTAAGAATTGCTTCTAATTGGTGGTGTAAAGTGAAGGAAGCAATTAGTAAGAATAATAAAAAGAAAAACCACAAAACAAGAGAAGTAAATGGTATCAAGTAAATATAGAATTCAAAACTAGGTCATAATTTTTTCACTATATTTTTTCTTAATAAAAAATAAAAATAAAAAATAAAAATTATATTTTTGAATAGATATTTTTTTTTATCTTTTCAATGATATAAAAAAATATATAAATCCAAGTTACTATAAATAAGTTATGATAGCTCAAAGATAGAAGATAAATAATAAAAAAATTAAGTGAAAAAGTTTTATCTCAAGGATAATTTGCTTAAGAAATTATGAATTCAAACCTTACCATGGCTCACAAGTAGTATATAAAGGTGTTTTAAAAAGGCCACAAGGCCTTAGTCTTATCCTCCTACCTACATCCAAGGTGCCACAATCCATATGAAACTTGTGCACCTCCCTTCCTACAAGGACTATATTAGCTATTGGTCCTCGTATTTTCTACTAATAAAATTTATTTTTTTATATTTTTGACTTCACCATGGTATTTAAAAATATCCAATTAGTCCAAGAACCTTGTATGGCCTTCAAATCTTGCTCCATTTCTTCATAATAGCTCTTTATAATGTGTTTCTTTATAAATACCCTGTATCTATCTTCATCTAACTTTGTATCCATGTCTTCAATCTTACAACTTTTAATCACAATATCATGCAAGGAAGGAATGGTCTTATTTAAAATATAGTCTCTTAAAATCTGATTTATGGCACTTTACATATATGCCACGGAGTTAGTAGCACCATGTGGTAAAGTACATATGATCCTATCTGCCATTAAATCCTTCTTATTAAAGAGTACATATGATCCTATATTAATAGAATAAGTAGATAAAAAGTACGATAGAAAGTAGCAAGGAAATCAAGTCTTAGGAAACTAAAGAAGATTGATTAGAAGTTTATTTGGAAATCATTGGATAAGTTGAAGATTGGAAGAAGTGAATTCTTGATTGAAGAAGAGAGGATGAAGTTTTAGAGATGATATCTAGAATTAGTTGTGTTGATCCAAGCGTATTTGCACCTATGGTTATTTTTATGATGTCTCATGTGCCATGGAATTTGAAGCCGATTCCTATGCCAAGAGCTTTATTTCTATAGTTGATAGATTTATTAAAAAAAAAAAAAAAAAAAAAAATGGAGATTCTTAAACCTTCTATTGCACCATATTCCAACCGTTGGTTTATTGTATCTAAGAAGTTTAGAGCATTAAGATTTATTCAAGATATCCAACTAACTAACAAAGTTATTATTAGGAATATGAGTATTGGACCAATTGTAGATGAGGTAGCTAAGGTATGCAAGCCACTTTATCTCTTCTATTGGAGATTTGTATATATGATATGACTAGTTTCAACTAGCTAAAGAAAGTAAGGATATTACAATAATAAAGATTCCATTGAAATTGGTGCACATGTGTACTTTATCATAAGGTGCTACTAACTCTGTGGCACACATATAAAGTATCATAAACCAAATTTGAAAGAATTATATTTTAAATAAGACCAATTTTTTTAAAATGATATTTCGATTAAAAGTTGTAGGATTGAAAACATGGATACAAAGTTAGATGAAGA
This sequence comes from Physcomitrellopsis africana, assembly GCA_036785485.1. NCBI lineage: Eukaryota > Viridiplantae > Streptophyta > Bryopsida > Funariales > Funariaceae > Physcomitrellopsis > Physcomitrellopsis africana. The sequence goes on from JAWRVF010000268.1 coordinate 286,593, forward strand.
TAGATGCAGAATATTTGTGAAGAAACACATTGATGATATTGACCACATATTGATCAAACTTGAAGAGATAAACCTAACTCTATTTCTTATGAAATCAAATTTTGGAATTGATGAAATAGCTATGATTGAACTTCTATGTGGATCTTATGGAAGAAAACTTAATTCAAAGAAAGATGATGCAATTTCAAGTATGAAGCCATACAAGAATACAACTAAGGTAAGAAGATTCTTAGAAGCTTGTGGTTTTTATCATATTTGGTTATCTTATTTTGGACATATAGCAAAACCTTTGTACATGTTATTAAAAAAAGATAAGGAATTTTCTTAGAGGCAAGAGTAAGATAAAGCCATGGAAGGATTCAAGGCAATTTTGAAATTACCACCAATTTGAAGTAGTTAGATTATCAGTGTAGAAGACCACTAATTATGATTGTGGATAGAAGTCTAATAGCTATTAGATAAATTATTAGATAGGATGACAATAAAGGTAACAAATTTATTATTAGATGTAAAGCCACAATTCTTATTGAGAGACAAAGATTTTATCTTCAAATTAAAAGAAAACTTTAGGGTGCATTAATTATCCTAAAGACAAAAAAGAATTATTTGATTAGGACAAATATAATTCTAGAAATAGATTATTTATCTTTATTAGGTATGAGTTCAAATTATTTGACTCCTAATATTATTATGTTGAGATGGATAGTATATATCAAATCTATGAATCTTATTTTAATATATATTTAAAAAAAAAAAAAAATTACATTATAAATATGTTGTCTATAGCAAGATATTTCTATGAAGAAAAAATGCTTGTTAATGACAAGGATGAAAAGGTTGAAATAGGTTATACATGTATAATAGGAATAAAAGACCCTATTGGTGAAATCTTATCTTTCAATATAGATTTGTATGAGGATAAATTACAAAATATTAGTTTATATTTGAATCTTTAAAGAAAAAAAATGGTTGGATTAAAAAATATTTTAAAGATATCATATATTAGGCTTATGGGTATATTTTGAAAGAAGGGTTTTTATAGAAAAGACTCAAAAGAATTGATGTTTTTGGAACCAAGTATTAAGTTTTAAGAAAATTTCATGATAAATTATAGAATTGAATACAAAGAAGTATAAACTGAATACAAAGAAATATGGACTATCTTAATCAAAATTAAAGAAAAGTACTGATAAAAAAATATGTATAAAGATGTAGAAGAGTTTATAAATTCTTATTTAGAATATCAATTACAATAAAAAAATTAGACACAGAGATGATTTGTGTCCTACTTATCTATCTAATATATACTTTCAATAGATGTTAGATTTGGTTGTTATACCAATTGAGATATGGAATATAAAATATTTGATTTTGACACATGAAGAATTGTTAAATTATGTAGAAGGTAGGACTTTAAGGAGCAAGTCTACAAAATTAGTTTGCAGATTTATTTTGGAAGACAAGAGTGAGCTAGATGTAGGAGAAAATTATGAATTTTTTAAAAGATATAGAATCCAATTGAAGCTAACTACAGCCTATAATCTAGAGGGTAATGAAAAGATTGAGAGATGATATCTTCTAATTATTCAAGCTTTGATAAAAATATGCTAAGATAAAGCTAAATTTTGGCCTAAATTACTATCATTTGCTTTAAGGACAAACAAAACCACACATAATTTTGTTACAAGCTATATGCCAATAGAATTGATGATGGGACAGAAATCTATGATGTTAAGTAAGGAGAGTGTCTAGTTGGATGTTCTTGGCTTGGAAAGATAACATTGATAGAAAAAGGTTATTAGAACTTTAAATCAAACAATTAGAGAGGCTATCAAAGGATTACCAAAAGACTATTGAAAAATTGAAGGATAGAAGATTATAGAATAAGAACAAGTTTGACAAAATACACATGTTAAGACCAAATCTTATTTAGACTGGTGATTGGATACTTATATTTGATAACCCATTAGATTATCAACATAGTGCCTTAAGAAAGTTTTTCAGAAGATGATTTGGACCATATGTAGTAATTAAGGTATTTGATAATATAATATATTCTTTGACAGAATTAAATAGAATACCATTGAGATTTGAAATAGCTAATAAAGAAATTAAGTTATTTAAAAAAAAGAATAGATAAATTTATGCTAAAGATATCCAAGGCTTAGAAATTCAAAAATTAGATCAAGAGCCACTGATAGAAGAAGATTTGGAAGAAGAAAAATCAGAAGTAAAGATAAAAAGGATTAGAATGGTGCATATTAGAGAATGCATAGGTTTAAAAGAGGTAGATGTTATAATATATTTATGGCAAGTACATCAAAATTGAATAGACCTTGAAGAAATAAAAAAAATAGGACTAATTCTAAAATTATAATATAAAAAAGATTAATATAGAAATAATTTTAGAATTTTATTCTATAAAAAAAAATTAATATAGAATTTGTTCTAAAACTATATTATAAAAAGGTTTAATATAAGATTAGTTTTAAAATTATAATATAAACAAGATTAAAATAGAATAAGATTTAATCAAATAATATTTTACAGAATATTTAAAGAATCTTCAAGATATAAATCAAGATACTTCAAAGTATCAATTAAAGAATCTTTAAAAAATATTTAATATATAAAATTAGGATGTTTCAAGGTTTCAATTAAAAAATCTTTAAGGATTCTTTAAAATATAAATTGAGATATCTTAAGATATCAATCAAAGAATCATTAGAAAATTTTTAAAAAATCTTTAAGGTATAATTGAGATATCTCAAGGTATCAATTAGATAATTATCAAAGAATCTTTAAAAAATCTTTGAGGTATAAATCGAGATATCTCAAGATATCAATTAAAAAAATCTTTAAAAAATCTCAAGCTATCAATTTGAGAATCTTATCAGATATCAACTAAATATTAGCTTGGATGTTTTACTATTATTTTAGCAAATATTAGTAGAATAGCAGGGATAATATTGGTGAATATCAACAAATATCATGCAAATATAGGTGGCTATAAGTGGATATCATACTAATATCTGTATATACAAGGTATTGTTGGATATTGCTTGGATATCAAGCTTGCAGCCAATTTAAATCCTACTAATTTTATGAATTCTCTCTTTTTTTGGAAGTTTAAAGGATTTCTTTAGATGGATGTAGCAAAGACATATAGTGTCGATTTCGGATATTTTTTGGATAATTTTTCATAGCTTTTTGTGCTCTATCTTTCTAAGATACCTTTATGTATATGTTAAAAAGTGAATTTGAAGGTAATTGTAAGAAATTTGTCTGAATTTAAGACAAATAGAAAAGTTTAAAATTTGGATTGAATTATATTAAATTTTAATATATATATATATATATATATATATATATATATTTAAAATTAGAAGTGGATTTGGCTAGGTTGGACTTAGATTAGGCTTGAAATAAGATTAATTTCAAAACTATAATATAAAAATGATTAATTTAGAATTAGTTTTAAAATTATAGTGTCAATAGGATTAAAATGGAAGAGGATTTGGACTTGACTAGGAAATATACTAGAAAATCTTCAGGATATAAATCAAGATATCTTGGGATAGCAATCAAAGAATCATTAAAGAATCTTTAGAAAATATTTAAGATATAAATCATGATATCTTAAGATATAAATCAAGATATCTAAAGATATCAATCAAGGAATTTTTAGAAAAATCTTTAGAGTATACACTAAGATATGCCAAAGTTTCAATCAAAATATCTTTAGAATAAAAATTGAGGTATTTCAAGATATCAATCAAAGAATTGCTAGAGAATCTTTAGACAATCTTTAGGATATAAATTAAAACATCTTAGGGTATCAATCAAGGAATTGCTAAAAAATCTTTAAAAAATTATAAGGATATAAATCACAATATCTCAAGGTATCAATCAAAAAATCTTCAAGATATAAATTAGGATAATTCAGGATATTATAAAAATTAATCAAAGAATCTTTAGCATATAAATCAAAATATACATTAGAATATTTCAAGGTATTATTAGGTATTGACCAAGTTGGCTTAGATTTAGGCTTGAAGTAAGTCTATATAAACTTATAAAAGTTTGAAAGATGTAAAATATTTAAAAATTTAGATTACTTCTAACTTCCTAGTTTCTCATGATGTTTCTAATTCTAATTCATCTAATAGGTAGTCAAAATTTTAATGATTTTTTGAAGAGGGCTCTCTTTCTTTTACGACGATATAGTTGTACTATATATTTCGAAATATATAAGCATCTGTCACGGACATAAGATTTACTCCAGAAATCACCTAAATAATATAGATCAATAGAAGTAGATAAAATAAGTTGATTTGATAATATCTGATAGAGAAACTTCTTAGAAACTTCATAGACATGGAATCACCTTTATGTATGTCTACAGGTGATTGGTAGGTTAGAAACTTGATCAACAAGTTAGCCACATAGCGCACATGTTGGTAGCTTGAAGAATAAGCTAGCTATATGTCACACATATTCGTAGCTTACGGAACAAGCAAAGTACGTGGTGCACATGTGGAAAACTTGTCGTGCAAGTTTGGTATGTGTCTTGCAAATTAAACACGTGTATGACGCCCTATAGAATACCACCATGTAGCTCTTAATTAAATAGTATTTATAGAGGCAAGAGTAAAGCCTTCTTTACTCTTGTCAATTCTTTTCCTAATCTTAGTTTAGTTTCAAGAGTCTTCATGTTTCCAGTCTTTGGCAATAGCCATTCTAGTTTTGCTTTGAATATATAAACTTTCTTATTCCTATTTTGTGACTTTTCTTTGATACAATTTTCATTAGATTATACATCTTTTTCTACTTCATGTCCTTGACAGATTGACAAGAGTACACATACAATATCAGAGCTTTGTCTTTTCTTGATTAAGAGTGGATTATCCCTTTCTCTTGATAAGACATAATTATTTTAAAGGTTGTAGAGTACCCACTTCCTAAGACCTTCCGTAAAGTAAATTCAATTTTTGCATCCAAAATCCGTCCTTCTAATACTCCTTTCAAATCAATAGAAGTTTCAATATCAGATTGAAGCTTGTAAGTAAGGCCTTTGGTTTTACCTTTCTCTATGTCCTTCTTCTTGTCCTTATCCTTTTTCATGTTATCTTCCACCCTTTACTTTGGAGTTGATGCCTCCTTTGATTGTAAAGATGAAAGGGTATTTTGTGGTGGTTGATTTATTCTTGGCCCTTCTTATGTCCATTCTTCTGTACCACCACCTTTTCGTATTTGCTTCTTATTCATTGCTTCTTCATTTTCATCTTCTACATTCCTTCCTCTCTTTACTTCCACACAGACATTTTGAAAATCTTCATTCTCCCTTTCCTTGTCTAAAAAGGCTCTGATGCTAACTACATCAAAAAAATCATCCCATCCTATTTTTTTTCTAATAGCCTGAGCTCCTCTAATGTCACGGACATATACATAGTTACCTATATGATCAGATAGAACTAGATAAAAGAAGGTAAAAACAGATTAATTCCATAATATCTTTAGAGAAACTTCCTAGAAACTTCATAGATGTTGCTTTGACTTTATAAGTGTCCATAGTAGACTTTTGGATTAGAAACTTGGTCAATAAGTTAGCCACATGTCGCACATGTTGGTAGCTTGAAGACCAAGCTAAATACGTGGCGAACATATAGGAAACTTGCCCTGCAAGTTCGACACTTGTCTTGCTACTTAGACACGTGTCTTGTAAATTGGACACGTGTTGGAGGTCCTATAGAACGTCGCCACTTAGCTCTTAGGTAGATAGTATAAATAGAAACAAGAGTGAAGCCTTCTTCACTCTTGTCAACTCCTTTCTTGTTTCCAGTCTAGTTCAAGAGTCTCTAGTTTTCTTGTCTTTTGGCATTAGCCATTCCAGTTTTTTTTTAATATATATACTTCTTTATATTTATTTCTTTGAGAGAGGTCTCACTTATTTATTTGACTTCATCCAGTTATTGTCCTTGACATCTAATCATAGTCTCATGATTCTCAAGATATGGAGCTTCAATATTATTTTTCCAGGCCACAATTTGATAAGAATTTGCATTACTTGGATCTCTTGGCTTAGGCTTCATCATTCAATCTTCCATTAATTTTTTTATTCTTCCTTTGACAAAGTTAATATCCAAAGGAAAATGTGTAGATGCATCTCTAATCCTTCCATCTTTGAAGGTAATGATGCCTTTCTTCATGGCATCAGCAAATGATTCACAATTACTACGTTTGTGATCAGAATCATCAAACCAAATGCACCTCATGACATATCCCCTCTGTCCTCCAGAAGTTTGAGAGATACTTAGCTTTGTACTTCTTTTTAAAGCACTCATCTCCACTTTCAGCTCTTTCAATTCCTTCACCAATTTCTCTAGAGTATCTTTATCCAAAGCCTTACCTTTTGAAGAGCTTGATGGTATCATTGAAGAAGCCCTTGTAGTTAGTGGTATTGAAGCTTCCATCTTTATTTCATATTCCCTAGCGTTTAACCGTTGTTGCTTTACAATAAGACTTACTGCATCCTTCAATTGTCTCCAATTGGTACTAAAACCTCTTTTAGCTGCTTCGTCTTGAAGAAGAAGTAATAGTCTATCCTCCAAAGCTTCATTTGCAGCTTGTAGAAATAACTCTGATTTTTTCACTTCAAGAATCCTCTTCTCTGTTAATGAGAGTTGTCCAAACTTTTTTTCAAATTCTCTTAACAATTCACTTGGTCCCATGTTGTTACATGGTTGTTGTTTCATCCAATCAACGAAATTCTTTTTGGACATCCTTTCTTCATCTTCATTAAAAAATTCATCTCGAAGCCTCTCTTCAAATTTGGCTAAAGTAATCTCAAAATTATTTTGATGAAGATATTTCACCTTGTCTCTAATCTCTAATACAACTGCCAAGTCAAATGTCTCTATCATCTTTTCCTCTGAAATTTGATAGATTTCCATCTCACAAGTATAATTCCTTAAAAACTTTGAAATGTTCTTCCTATTGAATCTTTCATTCTTAGAAATATCAACTTTCAAAGCTTTTGTACCTCCTTATCCAGCTACATTGACAATTTGTTGCCCAATAAACATTTGCATGGCCCTAAAGAACTCCTCTGCAAAGTTTTGACTACCTCCTTGAGCTTGACTACCACTCGTTCTACTATTCCCCATCTTGTCTTAAAAAAATCTTGAAGCCTTAGAGCTCTCTCAGTGGAAGCATCAAATATTGTCGTGAGAATCTTAGCTCTAAGAAACACTAGGTCTTTTGTGCCTCTAGTTTCTCAAGTACAAGATGAGATTCATAAAGTTTATAAAATTGAAGAATTTACATAGAAACATACTTTATGAACCCTAACATATTCTGCCTTTAGAAATCCATCCTCAATTTTGCTCATAAATCCTAGGATATTACTAATTGAAGCAAAATTTGGACATAAAGCACTTAAAGAAGTAAGAAAGCAAACTTTATAAACCTTTTAATTATAGCTCATGTGGTTAGAGAGAACCATGTTGTCAAAGAAATCCCTCCATGCTGCCTTTGATTCTGGACCCCTTTTGCTTCACATCTTCATTGATCCTCATTATCAAAATCCCAAGTATTGAAATTTGGTAGGCTTATTTCTTGCTTTATGTTGTAAACATCCTCCAATTTTTGCTCCAAAATTCCTCTTTGAAATAGAGTTATAGACTCTACCCTTCTCCTTTAATTCTGTCTTCTAACAATTCTAGATCCGACTACAAATTTCCTCATAATTCTTTAAACATAACTCCAATAGCAATCAGTTTTTTACACAACTTAATAGACTCATATATCTACAAACTCCAATAAATTTTTCTGAAAATGCTACTCTGATCACAAAGATATGCTCTCCCAAACTTCACTAACTTGGAGATTGACCCCTATTACTTTGAAAGAGCATAACATTTTTTTCATAAGACAAATGAATATCAAACTTACTTACATCTCTTTCTTAACTTGCTTAGATCATGTCTATCAATTTTCACACTCAAATTCGTTTCCTAACTCCATTCATATTCAAAAAACCCACACACATACTCTGCCCATACAAACCCCAATTCTGCTTTCACTCTATTTCTCTTTTCACCTACATCTGGTTACAATTTCACTCATAACTCTTTGCTCAGAGATCATATTGACTTAATATTTTGACACAAAGTAGTAAACTCTATAAGGAACAAAACTCTAATAAAATTTGCCTCTAAAGTCCAAATGGTTCTCAAGAGCCGAGGCCCAAAATTTAGTAACCCTCACTACCTTAGTCTTAAACACTTGCAACTTTGACGACTCATATCTCCCTTGATATTTAATCAAAAGACATGAAAATTATCTCTATATGTTTTTTATCTTTTCTACTACAAATCTATAAAAAATTTCAATTAAAAACCTTTCCAAGCTTCCTCTATATACAAAAATATATATTGCCTTTAAAAAAAATCCTATGCACTTCGAAAAGAACCTTCTTCCTTCTTCTTCATGACCCCTCCTTGTCATCTTTACCTAGCCTCCCTTCTTCCTTTGGTCAAAGAGACACCTCAGCCATATCTTTCCACCTCTTCAATCTTTTCTTTTGGATTAATTTGAAGAAATCTCACTTTTTGAGGTAAATTTCTATTCTATCTTCTTACTACCATTTTTCTACCAACTTCTCTTCTAATTTCAGCCCACAACATTTAAGTTTAGATCTAAAATAGAAGAGAATAAAGGTAAAGTAGATCTAAGATAAAATAGAAGAAAATCTAATAAATAGAAAGAAATAATTAAGATTAGATTAGAGATAAAAAAAGAAAGAACTACATCCTACACTGCCAAGTCAAAGAAGCTTGTGTGATTAAGTTCTTAGCTACTTTGGAGTTGACGTGGGTTTGAATCCACTTGACTTCACTGTAGAAATCCTTGGCTTCATGACTTGGTACTGCTAGTGAGAATTTCAGCAGGAAATTAGTAGTTTGGCCTACCTATCATCCTTGAGCTTGTGATAAATATTATAACCTCCAAGATAATATGGTTATAACTACAACCCCTTCTCTTTTTCATCCTCTCTTTTTCTAATCTTAATCTTTTTATTTTAACACATTCCTTTATATCTTTCACACTATGTTTTAATTTACAACGTGATAGCATTCTTATGGATATTTCCTACGAGACACATATCTTTGGAAAAGATCAAAGAGAAAAGATAGAATACCATTAAGGGTGGTTGGAGATACTTTTATTAAGAATTAGATTCTTAAAGAATTCCACGATAGTCATTGAGCTGGTCACACAGGAGTTTGGACAACCTATATAAAGATTAAGGAGCGGTATTGGTAGAAAGGCCTATATAAAGATGTGGAAGAATTTATAGGATCATATTTCAAGTGTCAATTCCAATCAAAAATCAGGTATCGTCATGAACTTCATCGAATCTATCCTCTTTCTATCCACTTTTAATGGATGATTGATCTGATAGCCATGCCAATTGGACTATGGAGAATGAAGTATTTAGTACTGGCATGAGACGAACTATCAAACTATGTTGAAGGTAGAGCCTTGCGGATAAAATATATAAACAAAATATGTAGATTTATTCTTGAGGATATCTTTAGTCGATATGGATGTATTGGAAGAATGAGAGCAGATAGAGGGGAACTTGATACAACTGAAGCCAAAAAATTCTTTAAAAATTATGGGATGAAATTAAAGTTAACCTCAGCTTATAACCCCTAGATAAATGAGAAGAGTGAAAGGGGGCATCCTCCAATTGTCCAGGTTTTGATTAAAGCTTATAAAGATAATTCTAAGGAATGGCCTAGGCTATTACCGTTTGCTTTATGGGCTGATAGGACCACCCATAGTACAATAACAGGCTATATGTTGATGGAACTCATGTTGGGACAAAAGCCAATTATGCCTAGAGAAGAAATTTTTCCTACATATTTATTTCTGTCTTGGGAGGATGGAGTATATAGGGAAAGGCTATTAGAGATTTGAATCCAACAAATTGAGAGATCACATGAGGATCAACAACTGGCATTACACAGATTAAAAGCAGTAAGGCTGAATAACAAAGAGAGATTTCATAAAAATCACCGGTTGAGATTAAAGCCTATCCAAGAAGGTGATTGGGTAGTGGTTTTTGATAGTACTTCTGAGCATCACCATAGTACCCAAAAGAAGTTTGCTCAGAGATGGTTGGGGCCATATGTAGTAGTAACTGTCCATAATAATGGTACTTATTCTCTTTGAGAATTGGATGGAACCTTGATCCGGATAATAATAGCTGGTAAACGAGTAAAGGTTTTTTGGAGAAGGGATGAAAGGCTTTTGATTGAAAGATTTTATGAACATTTATCGGATCCACAAGCAAATCAAGAGAATAAAGAATCGGAAGAAGAGATGGAACAAGATGAAGATTGAATGTTGGCACATGCCAGAGGATGTACAGGTCTAGAGGGGATGGATGTCATGTTGTAAATGGTTGAAATTTGTGGTGGTAGTTTTGAAAAATACATCAGTACTTCATATAAATTTGTAGTAGATTTGGACAATTGGATTAAAAGTTATGGATTATTGAAATTCAGAAAAAATTCCCTTCCTATGGAGGAATGAGGGTTTAGAATATTTTGTTATGTTTTGAGTGGTTTGAGAAAATTAGGCTTATGTATTAGGTGTCATAGCCCTATGAAGAAATCTGTTATATAAATTTGAGGGTTTTTATTATATTTAGATCTTACTTGAGTAATTAATAGCAACCAGAAGCCCAACGCTTTCTTGAGGCAGATTCTCTCTACTACGACAGCGGCATTATATTTTAGATACAACAAGACTTTGGAAATTATATCAAGAGATTTTTGGTGGCCTCAAATGTGGAAGGCACTCCAAGACTTTGTACAATCATGTGATATCTGCTCAAGATCCAAGACTCCTCATCATCGACCTTTTGGGCTTCTTCAGCCATTATCTATTCTAGAACAACCATAGTCATGTGATTCTATGGATTTCATAATAGATCTTTCAAGCTCAAGATCTTATGATTCTATATTTGTGATAGTAGATTGGTTCACAAAGATGGCACATTTTGTACCATGCACAAAATCTATCACAGGTGAAAAAATAACTAAGCTTTTCATTGATAATATCTATTGCTATCATAGATTATCTAAAGATATTATATCGGATAGGGGAACTCAATTTGTATCAAGATTTTGGAGAACCCTTTTCAAATTCTTAAAAGTGGACATAAAGTTATCTTTAACTTTTTATCCTCAAATTGACGGACAAACAGAGTGTGTAAACCAAGTCTTGGAGCAATATTTAAGGTGTACCATCAACTACCAACAAGATGATTGGATAGCTCTTCTGCCATTGGCATAGTTTGCTTATAATAATATAATATATTCTTCTATGCAATAAATACTTTTTTTGCTAATTATGATTAGCACTCATGAATTTATACTTTTGACTTTTCAAAAGTTGATAATCCAATGGCTGAAGATTTCAAAAATCATTTGTCAAAGCTACATGCAATAATCAAGGTGCAATTAAAAGAATCTCAAGAACGACAAAAAAAAAATACAGATGGATATTACAAGGAACAACCACAATTCAATGTGGGGGATAAGGTATGATTACTTCATTGTAATATCAAGACTATTCGTCCTTGTGATAAGTTGAACTATTGTAGACTTGGACCTTTTTCTATTTCTGAATAAATCAATCTAGTTGCAAATTGATTACACCTACCGGAGTCCATGAAAATCCATCCTATATTCCACATGTCACTATTCAAATCATTCAAGATAGTAGATCTACAAAAAAGAAGACAAATGCCACCGTCTCCTATAGAAGTGGACAACGATGCTGAATTCAAGGTTGAAGAGATTTTAAATTCAAGGTAGCACCAAAATTGACTAGAATATCTTGTGCATTGGGGCGGATACAATATTAGTGAATGCACATAGAAGCCATCAAAGAATCTAGCAAATGCACTAATAAAAATCAATGCTTTTCATCGATGACATCTGTCAAAATCAAGATAAAGAATTAAGCAAATCTTTGCTATAAAGCAAAGCAGGTTTTATAGAGGTTTCATCCTATCTTGTATATTGTTTTTTATTTCCTTAGATTAATTCATGCTAAAGAGATGGAGGATCAACAACCAGCAAATTCAGCTCAAGAGCCATTCTGTGCTGATTTACCAGACGAGACATTATGACTATCACAACCTTCAGGACGACGGAATAGAGATGAAGACCCTCAAGAACGATATGTCCTTCCTCAAATTGATGGCAAAATATAATGTGTTTGGTATCACAACCTTGGAAGAGACTCCTGATATTTGATGATACTTTTAGAGGTAAGAACTATTCCTGATGGTATTTCTAATGTTTTTTTTGAAGGGAGTTATAAAGGCCTCAATAATGATCAAATAACAGGGTAGTCTTTTCGCCCTGATATAAGATATTATCGATGGCTGAAAGAACCTATCAACTACCTTCGAACGAAACAAAGATCAGAGTACGTGGCAAATATAATTCAACATATCTTGGACTTCCTCAACATGTAATCACCGCTCTTCATGGAACTCATCCTTAGAAGAGGGGATAATATGACGGATATAAGATTTATTCAAAAAATTATCTAAGTAATATAGACCAATAGAAGTAGATAAAATAAATTCATTTGATAATATATGATAGAAAATTTTTTTAGAAGCTTCATAGATGCGAAATCACCTTTAAACATATCTATAGGTGATCGGTAGGTTGGAAACTTGGTCAACAAGCTAGTCACATGGCACACATATTGATAGCTTGTAGAATAAGCTAGCCATGTGTCACACATGTTGGTAGCTTGCGAAACAAGCCAAATACGTGGTGCACATGTGAAAAACTTGTCGTGCAAGTTTGACACGTGTCTTACAAATTAGACATGTGTAAGAGGTCCTATAGAATACCGCCACATAGCTCTTAGTTAGATGGTATTTATAGAGGCAAGAGTGAAGCCTTCTTTACTCTTGTCAATTCTTTTCTTGATCGTAGTTTAGTTTCAAGAATCTTCATATTTTAGTCTTTGGCAATAGCCATTCCAATTTTCTTTTGAATATATATACTTTCTTATTCCTATTTTGTGACTTTTCTTTGATACAATTTTTATTAGATTATACATCTTTTTCTAGTTGATATCGTTGACAGCATCTTTTATAATATAATAGATTTTTCTTAAATTTAAACTAAGAAGTATGATGAGATTTTAAAAAATTATACTTAATATCATAAATAAAAGGATTTGAAGTCATATTTGATTAGATTTGCTTAAAAATAGTTGAATCAACAATCAATATTGATTTCATTATTCAAAGATGAAATTGTTCTAGATTTAAGAAGATCATTCTTCATTGATCAAAAATTGATTGTGCTTCTTTAGATACAAGATAAAAGTATCTAAAAAGTGCATCAAATAGATCTTATTTTTTTCTTTGCTAATAAGTAATAATAAACTTGAATCTTAACAAAGACATATTTCAATGAGCTTGATAATAATTTAACATGCGTATTGATATGAAGTACTTAAGGGTCTAATGATATGTATATATGATGATTGGACTAGAAGCGCTTTCTAAATAGTGATGCCATTCTTAAAAAAAATCTATAATTGTAAAAAGTTCTTTATCATAGATTTCATAATTGATCTTTGCTACTCAAAATTTCTTGGAATAGAAAGCTATTGAATGGAATTTATCATCTACTCTTATTTGTGATAATATTGTGCCTAAGACAAAGTCTAATGCATCTATTTCTATAAAAAATACCTTAGAAAATTTGACATGATATAAGATTGGTATAAAAATAAAAGTTGTCTTCAAAGCTTCAAATGATGTTTTTGCTTCTTTACTCCAATCAAGTTTGTCCTTACAAGTTAAGCATATAAGTAGAATTGTAACTTAAAAAAAGTTCTTGATGAAGATTTGGTAGTAATTAATAAATTCCAAAAAATATTATATATCTCTTATTATTCTTAAAATCATCTAGTCTATGATTGTCAAGACTTTTTTAAGATCCATCAGAAGACCATCATTCAAAATAATACATCTTAAAATTTGAGTAATATAAAATATACATTTTTTATTTTAGCATATAATCTAGTATTTTTAAATTATTATAACACACAATGAACTTATAATTCATTTTTTTCTATGTTCTTAGAGTAGATTAAAATGTTATTTAGGTAATAGATAATAAAATTATCTAGTAACTCACAAAAAATATCATTCATGAGATATTGAAAAATAGTTAATATATTTGTGAATCCAAAAAGTAGAATGTTATATTCAAAGTATTCATATCTTGTTTAAAAAGAAATCTTCTAGTTATCTCCTTCTTTAATGTGGACTAGGTCATATGCTTCTTGTAAATCTATTTTTGTATAGATCTTAGCTTCATTCACTTGATCAAAAAGTCTAGATATCAAAAATAGAGGATATTTATGTTTAATTGTAATCTTGTTGAGCCTTCAATAATCTACATACATCCATAGTAATCTATCTTTTTATTTCACAAAAAGATAAGAGCTTTTGTTAGAAATTTTGAATGGTGTATGAAATTTTTGGCTAAGTTCTTATCAATGTATTCTTTGAATTTATCCATATCATTTTGTGATTAATTATAGATTGGTCCAAATGGAGGCTGAGTTTCATCTTTGAGATCAATTGAGCAATCATATGGATGATGCTCTAAAAAAATATCTATATTTATTTTTTCAAAAATATCTTAATAATCTTCATACTAGCTTGAAATTCCACTTGAAGTCTTTCCACCATCAAAAATAGATGTAGCATAAATAACAAAAGGTGATCTTTTTTTGTTGCATATATAAAAGCTTTCTTATTCATAAGTATGGATTTTATAATATTAGACTTATGACTTTTTGTTTAATTAATAATATTCTAAAAAAAGTCAAGTTTATTAAAAATCTAATCTATTTGAAGATTATATTTTTTTAGCCATGATAAATTTAAATTAATTGGATTAGAAGGAGATTTAATTATATTAAAGATTATATAATAATTATGACTATTTATTATTATATTTATAAGAAAGATTTTATGAGTAATATTTTCAAAAGATAATAGACAACCATCTTTGACTTCTACATGTACAAGTTCAATTTTTTGTACTAAAGATATTTTATGACTTTTAATAAACTCTTCATCAAAAAAAACATTGAAGCTCCTAAATCTAATAAGACAAAGGTTTTGTGATTTTTAGGACTCAAATACTCATCTATTATAAAACAAAGAAAGGATTTTGAGGAAAAAATAGGACCTTTATTAAGAATTGAACAAGATTCCAATTGTACAATTCCTATTATAGTTGTTATATAAACAAATTTATTTTTTGTTTTGACATCTTATTTTCTTTGATAGCTATACTCCTCATTTTGTAGTTGCATTATTTTTTTGAATAATATTGAATAGTATTCTTAGATTCTCTATAATATAAGTAAAATCTTTCTTGATGATGACCAATTTTTTCTTATTCAATAAGAGATTTAAAACATATTGTGTCAATTTGTATGTATTTTTTCTCCAAATGTATATATGTCACGGACATAAGATTTATTCTAATAATTATCTAATTAATATAGACCAATAGAAGTAGGTATAATAAATTGATTTGATAATTTTTGATAGAAAAGCTTCCTAGAAGCTTCTTAGATGCGGAATCACCTTTATACATATCTATAGGTGATTGGTAGGTTAAAAACTTGGTCAACAAGCTAGCCACATAGTGCACATATTGGTAGCTTGTGGAACAAGTTAGCCATGTATTGTACATGTTGGTAGCTTGCGGAATAAGCCAAGTACATGGTGCATATGTGGAAAACTTGTCATGTAAGTTTGACACATGTCTTGCAAATTAGACATGTTGTTGTGTTGTAAATTAAAACATAGTGTAAAAAATATAAAAGAATATATTAAAATAAAAAGATTAAGATTAGAAGAAAGGTTGATAGAAAATTATTAATAAGAAGATACAATGAAAATTTACCTTGAAAAGTAAAATTTCTTCAAGTTAGTCCAAAGGAAAAGGTTGAGGAAGTGGAAAAGACATAGGCTAAGAGGTCTTTTTGATCAAGAGGATAAAGAAGACTAAGAGGGAGATGACAAAGAAAGGTCGTGAGAGAGGAGACAAAGAAAGGTCATAAGAGAGAAGACAAGGAAAGGTCATGAGAAAGAAGGACGAGAGTTTTTTGGAAAGCATAGGATTTTTCTTGATAGGTAGTATAAATTTTTGTGTGTAGAGGAAGCTTGGAGAGGATTTTAATTACAACTTTTTATAAGTTTGTAGTAGACAAGATAAAGAATTCATAGACACAATTCTCATGTCTTTTAATTAAGTATCAAGGGAGATATGAGTCGTCAAAGTTGCAAGTGTCTAAGACTAAGGCAGTAAGGGTTACTAAATTTTGAGCCTTGGTTCTTGGAAACCACTTCGACTTTAGCAGCAAAATTTGTTGGATTTTCATTCTTTATAGAGTTAACTACTTTGTATCAAAAATCTCAAGTCAATATGACCTTTGAGCAAAGAATTATGACTGAAATTGTAACCAGGTTTGGATGAAAAGAAAAATAGAGTAAAGGTAGGATTGGGATTTGTATAGGCAATATAAGTGTGTGGATTTTTTTGTATATAGAGAGAATTAGAAGATGAATTTGATAGTGATATTTTATAGACATGATCTATGTAAATTAAGGAAGAGATGAGCACAAGTTTGACACTCATTTGTTTTATAAATAAAATGTTATGCTCTTTCAAAGTGACAAGGGTCTATTTCCACATTTGCGAAGTTTGAGGGAGCATATCTTTGTGATTAGAGTATTATTTTGAGCAAAATTTGTTGGGATTTGTAGATATATAAGTCTATTAAATTGTGTAAAAAATTGATTGCCATTGGAAATATATTCGAGGAGTTATGAGGAAAATTGTGGTCAGATCTAGAGTTGTTAGAAGTAAAATTAAAGAAGAAGGATGGAACCTATAACTCAAGTTTGGAGAGAACTTTTAAAGCAATAATTAGAAGGTGTTTACAAAATGAGATAAGCTATAAGCCTACCAAATTTCAACACTTAAGTCTTCTTTAATAAAGAGCAATGAAGGTGTGAAGCAAAGGGGGTCTAGAATTGAAGGCTGCAAAGAGGGGTAACTTTGACAACATGGTTCTTCCTAATCACAATAGCTATGATCAAAATGTTTTTTAAATTTGCTTTTTTATTCCCTTAAGTATATTGTGTCCAAATTTTGCTTCAATTGATGTGATATCCTAGGATTTATGATCAAAATTAGGGGCAAGTCTCTAAAGGCAGAATATGTTAGGATTAATAAAGTATGTTTTTTATGTAAATTCTTCAATTTTATGAACTTTTATGAATCTCATCTTGCACTTGAAAAACTAGAGGCACAAAAGACCTAGTGTTTCTTAGGGCTAAGACTCTCATCACGACAACTTGTAAGAGGTTCTATAGAATACCGCCATGTAGCTCTAAGTTAGATAGTATAAATAGAGACTAGAGTGAAGCCTTCTTCACTCTTGTGAATTCCTTTCTTGCTTCTAGTCCTATTTTAAGAGTTTATAGTTTTATTGTCTTACGGAAATAGCCATTCTAATTTTTTTTAATATACATACTTTCTTACTTCTATTTTCTTATACTTCTTAATAAAATTTTCATATGTTTATTTGCTTTGATGAAATTCTTGTTCTTGACAAATTGACAAGAATATACATATAGTATCAAAACTTTGTCTTTTCTTAATTAAGAGTGGATTACCCCTTTCTCTTGATAAGACATAAGTATATTTGAAGTTATAGAGTACCCACTTCTAAAACTAATATTTTTTCTAGAATTTTTTCTTTTGAGTGTATTATTCTGCATTTCTTGAAATGAGAGTAGATATCTTCCTTCCCATTGTATTATCCTAGCAGAGCTTGCAAAAATGAAGAGTGCAATGGCACAAATAAAAGAGCAAATGAAAGAGCTAATACTTGCATTGAATCAACTCACTTTATCATGACAAGGAGCAAGAAGATTAGCAGGAAGTGAAGATATAAAGGTGGTGTCACGGACATAAGATTTACTCCAGTAAATTACTTAAATTATATATACCAATAGAAATAGATAAAATAAGTTGATTTGAAAATATCGGATAGAGAAGCTTTTTAGAAGCTTCATAGACACAAAATCACCTTTATACATGTCTATAGGTGATTGGTAGGTTAAAAACTTGGTCAACAAGCTAGCCACATGGCGCACATGTTGGTAGCTTGCGGAACAAGCCAAGTACGTGGCGTACATGTGGAAAACTTGTCATACAAGTTTGACACGTGTCTTGCAAATGAGACACATATACGAGGTCCTATAGAATACCGCCATGTAGTTCTTAATTAGATAGTATTTATAGAGACAAGAGTGAAGCCCTCTTCACTCTTATCAATTCCTTTCCTGGTTCTAGTCTAGTTTCAAGAGTCTTCATGTTTCCAATCTTTGGCAATAGCCATTCCAATTTTCTTTGAATATACATACTTTCTTATTCTCATTTTGTAATTTTTCTTTAATACACATCCATTAGATTATATATCTTTTTTTAGTTCATGTCCTTGACAGATTGACAAGAGTACACTTATAATATCATAGCTTTGTCTTGTCTAAATTAAGAGTGGATTACTCCTTTCTCTCGATAAGACACAAGCATATTAGAAGCTGCGGATTACCTTCTTCTAAAGTGATATTATTCGTAGTATTTTCTTTGTTCTCCCTGCTACTTATCTCGAGTAGTGTTAGATAATTTTTGAAGTGTTATCATAGCCAAGCTTGCCGAAATGAAGAATGCAATGGCACAAATGCAAGAGCAAATGAGAGAATTGATGCTGGTAATGCATCAACTCACTGTACCTCCACAAGGAGCAATAAGGTTACCAAATAATGAAGATATAGATATGATTGGAGCTGCTTCAACATCTACACCAAGCCATATAATTCCTCCTACATTGGAACATCGTCCAAGCATCAGAGAACCAAAAATTGGTCTACTTGAGAAGTTTGATGGCACAAGATCCAAGTTTCAAGGATTCATCAACCAAGTCCAACTGGTGATTGAATTGCAACCGCAAAATTTTCAACTCCAGGATCACAAGTCAGATTTATTGATACTTTACTTTCAGGTTCTTCCTTATCTTCGTTTTCATCTTTTTTGGAATGACGTGATCCAATATTGGATATTTTAGAAGCTTTCTTAGCAGAATTTTGATCTATGTATGAAAAATACAATGCAACTCGTGTTGCAACCAACAAGCTTTGTATCCTACGACAAGGCAATTGATCAGTGACATTAACTGCTTTACAATTTTGACAACTAGCAATCGATATCAAGTGGGATGATGCTGCATTCATCAGTCAATTTTTCTACGAATTACAATATGAAGTGAAGAAATTGATGTTGAACTTACCCGATCCTCAAACATTGAGTCAAGCAATAGACTTTGCGGTGAAATAAGATAATCGGCTTTTTGAATTTAGATCTGAAAGTCGTACAAGAGAACCTCAACGATATTATAATTTAGTGGCAGCACCAATGACTTCTCAATATGTACCTTCAGAAGTCGAGGACATACAAATTGATGCTATATGTTTCAAGCTGCTTACTGAATAAAAAAAAACTCGACGTCATCAAGAAGGATTATGCTTGTATTGTGGAGAACCTAAACATACTGCTCAAAATTGTCCAAAGAAATGACGCAACCACAAGATGAGGAGTACGACTGTCAAAGATGATAATATGTCAGAAAACGAGTTTGTCCAGCCACAATAAGGACCGTGCCGCTAAGATCTTATATAATTTGGGAGCCTCGGCTTGTTTTTTAGATGAAGAATTTGCTAAAAGCCATATAATACAGATAGTACAAAAATCTAAACCCGTACATGTAGAAGTCATAGATGGTCGTCCTTTATCTTCTGGAGATGTTACTCATGAAACACTTCCTCTAGATGTAGTAGTAAATGGCCATAATAGTTGCGTAATTTTCAACATAATTAGATCTCCCTCTATTTTAGTTATTCTAGATCTATCATGGTTAGAAAACACAACCCTGGAAAAGATTGGATTTCTTATACTCTGAACTTTTCTAAAAGTATAGCTAACAATATAGTTAATCAAGTAAGAAATCATAAGTCTAATAGAAATAAATATGCGTTTGTAGGTATAAGAGCTTTCTTGCAAACTATAGAAGAAGGATCACCTTTTATCATTTATGCTACACCTATTTCCAACGATGGAAAGATTTCAAGTAACATTCCAAGTCAATATCAAGATTATCAAGACATATCGAGAAAAAAAATACAGATATTCTTCCGGAGCATCGTCCATATGATTTTTCAATCGACCTTAAAGAAGGAACTCAGCCACCATTTGGATCAATCTATAGTTTATCACAAGATGAATTGGCTGAACTCAAGGCGTATATAGATGAGAATTTAGCCAAGAATTTCATACGCCATTGTAAATCTCTAGCAGGAGCTCCAATTCTATTTGTGAAGAAAAAAGATGAGTCATTGCGGATGTGTGTTGACTATCGAGGACTCAACAAGATCACAATCAAGAACAGATATCCATTACCTCTAATATCAGGACTCTTTGACCAATTGAATCAAGCTAAGATCTATACAAAAATAGATCTAAGAGGAGCATACAATCTAGTACGCATCAAAGAAGGAGATGAATGGAAAATTGCATTTCAAACTAGGTATGGACATTTTGAATATAATGTCATGCCTTTTGGACTTACGAATGCACTAGTTGCTTTTCAACATCTCATGAATGATATTTTTTATGCATTCTTAGATAATTTTGTCGTCTGCTACTTAGACAAAATTTTGATCTGTTCTAAGAATATAAAAAAATATGAAGTACATGTTTGTCAAGTATTACAAAAACTTAGAGATGCGGGATTGTACGCCAAGATGGAAAAGTGTATATTTCACACTACTCAAGTTGATTTCTTAGGATACATCATTTCAAATGATGGTCTCATAATGGATTCTAAGAAAGTCCAAACAATCATGAATTGGAAGATTCCAAAGACGATAAGAGATGTCCAATGCTTTTTAGGATTTGCTAATTATTATCAGATCTTTATCAAAGACTTCTCTCGAATTGCAGCTCCACTTACATGTTTGACTTGTAAAGACAAACTCCAATGGAATCAAGAAGCGGAAGCAGCATTTGAAGCTTTGAAGACATCGTTTGTTTCTACACCAATCCTGTATCGTGTAGATTTTTCCAAGGCATTTTTTTAGAAATAGACGCATCAGACTTTGCCTATGGTGTGGTTTTGTCACAAATAGGAACAGATGACAAACTTCATCCAGTAGCTTTTCATTCAAAAAAATTCTCAGTAGCCGAGATCAATTATGAGATCCACGACAAAGACCTTCTTGCAATTGTAGATTCTTTTCAAGAATGGCGTCATTATTTAGAAAGCGCTTCCAGTCCAATCACTGTATATATCGATCACAAGAATTTCGAGTATTTCATGTCGGCACGCGTTGTCGTATTGAAATTGCTTACAGTATGTAAAATCCACTCAAAAATCATAATATGTTTATAAATTTAGATATGTATCAGAATGGTTAGTAAAATAAATTAAAGAAATTGATAGAAGAAACTTTATTTTATTTTACTTGTTTTGATTATAGTATTTAAAAATTATAAGATCTAAATGATTAATATGAAGCCTTGAAAGAAGGTGGGAGCCTAAGGATGAAAATATAAGCTAATAGGAGGCTAATTGGAAGGGATGAAATGAAGGCATGGTCGGATGAAGGCAAGGAATGGGAAACTTCATCCCTATTGGTCGAATACCATGCCTAATGGACTTTGAGGAAGCTGCCCACGACCTTAACAAGGGTTTTGGCGACTTCAAGGAGGCCCTTAGGAAATCAAAAGCTAGGGTTGTAAAGTTTAGGATTTTGGGTACAATTTGTGTTCAAAAATTAGAGGATTTGGAGTTAGGGTAAAGAAGTTATAGCCATTTGAAGATAAGGTGTCAATATGAGACATACTGTCACACTTTTGAGGATTGGAGGAGTTGTATGAAAGCTTTTGGAGATCGAGAGGTGCGGCTAGAGAGGGAATTTCAAGCTCTACACTTGATGTAGAAGAATTACTACATTTGGAGTTTTGAAGAAGGAGTTATTGGGAGTCAAAGATAGTAGATTGAATTCCAAGGCAGTAAGTAGACCGTTTTGTTGATAGTGATGGGGTTTGCCATATCTTAAGTTTTTGGACGAATTTTTGTTTCAAAATTTCCAAAAAGGTGTATGATTATACTAGAAAGCTATAAATCAAAGTTTCATAGTATTTGGACTTTTAGATTGTGAGATATGAAGAATTTAGTACACAAGTGTTTGTAAACAAGGATTTAAAGCTACTGCTAGAGTTTTGGAAATATCTAAAGATCGACAATGAATCAATAGTTGAAATTTGTGGTGATAGTTGTGAACAATATATCAGTACTTTGTGTAAATTTGGAGTAGATTTGGACAGTTGAATTGAAAGTTATGGATTATTGAAGTTCGGAAAAAATTCCCTTCCTACGGGGGAATGAGGGTTTAGAGTATTTTGTTATGTTTTGAGTGGTTTGAGGAAATTAGGCTTGTATATTGGATGTAATAGTCCTATGAAGATCTTTTTTATATAAACTTGGGGGTTTTTATTATACTTGAATCTTGCTTGAGTAATTAGTGGCAGCCAGAAGCCTAGCGCTTTCTTGAGGCACATTCTCTCTACCACGACAGCATGATGAATCGTCGTCAAGCTCGTTGGAGTATGTCTTTGTCAAGATTCAAATTCATTATCACTTATTGACTAGAAAAATAATAAGGTTTGTCCGATGCGCTTTCTAGACATTCTTATTTTGCACCAAAAGAAAGAGATGCAGCATTTGAGCAACAAAGAACGGTTTTCTTGAAACCAGAGCAATTTCATCTTTGAGCAATAAAATCAACATTGACTGTTGATTCAACTTTTTTCAAGCAAATTGAGTCAAGTATGTCCTCAGACCCTCTTATTCATGATATCAAGAATAATTCTTTCAAGTCTCATGATTCTTTTAAATTTGAGTTCAAGAATAATCTACTATATTTTGAAGGACGTCTATATGTTCCAGAAGGAGAAGCACATTTATGTGTTCTTCAAGCACGTGATGAATTTCCAGCAGTAAGATATTTTGGATATGACAAGACTTTGGAACTTATATCAAGAGATTTTTGGTGGCCTCAAATGTGAAAGGCAGTCAAAGACTTTGTACAATCATGTGATATCTGCTCAAGATCAAAGACTCCTCGTCATCGACCTTTTGGACTTCTTCAGCTATTACCTATTCCAGAACAACTATGGTCTTCTGTTTCTTTGGATTTCATCACAGATCTTTCAAACTGAAGATCAAATGACTCTATATTTGTGATAATAGATTGGTTCACTAAGATGGCACATTTTATGCCATGCACAAAATCTATCACAGGTGAAGAAACAGCTAAGCTTTTCATTGATAATATCTATCGCTATCATGGATTACCTAAGGATATTATATCAGATAGGAGAATTCAATTTGTGTCAAAATTTTGGAGAACCCTTTTCAAGATCTTAAAAGTGGACATAAAATTATCTTCACCTTTTCATCCTCAAATTGATGGACAAACAGAGTGCGTGAACCAAGTCTTGGAGCAATATTTAAGATGTACCATCAACTACCAACAAGATGATTGGATAGCTCTTCTGCCATTGGCAAAATTTGCTTATAACAATACAATACATTCTTCTATGTAACAAACACCTTTCTTTGCCAATTATGGTTATTATCCACGACCTGATGCTTTTGACTTTTCAAAAGTTGATAATCAAGCAGTAGAAGATTTGGCAAATTGTTTGTCAGAGCTACATGCAATAATGAAGGTGCAAATAAAAAAAGCTCAAGAATGACAAAAAAACAAATGCAAATGCATATCGCAAGGAATAACCACAATTCAATGTGGGGGACAAGATATAATTACTTCGCCGCAATATCAAGACTATTTGTCTTTGTGATAAGTTGGACTATCGTAAGCTTTGACCTTTTCCTATTTCTGAACAAATCAATCTAGTTGCATATCAATTATACCTACCGGTGTCGTACTGCATTTACGTGCAGTGTATAAAAATATGAAAAATCTTGTATCTATTGTTAATATATGTGTGAGTGCTAGAGGTTATTTTAGAAGATATTATAAAGAGAGGATTTATTATAGCCACTTAGTTAGTGAATTAAGATGGCTATTTGTTTTATTTCTACCTTATTTATATCCTAGAATAGACTCTTTTGTAATTAGAAGAAAAGGTAAAGGTTGTTTTACCTTTCTTGTTGACTTTTGAGGTAGAATGGACCTTATGAAGGATAAGAAAGGAGAGCATGGGGTGAATAAGGCCCATCCAATAGGATTTGGCTGCCCATGTGGGCGTCTCATAGTCTAATATAGAAAGAAAGGGAGATATACTCCTCTTGTTAGACCGAGAGGGGAGGCAGTTTTGAGTAGTGAACTTTGGAGAGAGATAGCTCCGAGGAGATAGAAGTGTTTGTAGTGAAAATTGGTGGGTCTGTTCTTCGAGTTGTGAGGATTCTAGAACCTACTCACTTGCTTATATTGGAGTTGTGAACAAAAGGTTATGCTTGTTTTAGTAGAGTGAGGTTTGCTGCCACCCGACGAAGAGGGGCAGAAACTTCGAGCTGCTACTGCAAGTTTGATTTCAACTCTTTCTTAGTGAAATTTATAGAGTGTGTGGAAAATTGTGCTAGCTATCTATCAAGACATCTCTTGTAGCATTTGGAGTTGGAGAGCAAAAGTTGTGAGCTTGAGAGTGGAAAAGGGTTTGCTGCCACCCGACGAAGAGAGGCAGAGACTTTGTTCAACCACCCAAGTCGGACAGTCTCTTCAATCCTTTTGATATTTTAGGTGCTTATAGTAGCTTATGTAAACTTTCTACAAAAACAAAAATCAATACATTTGGAGCTTTGATGAAAGTTTTATGAGCCGTGAAGTGACAAAGAGGGAAAATTGTTTGCTAGGGTTTGAAGAGTAGAATCGACTAGCTACAAAAACTGGAGTTTGAGAGGCATACATGCGAAATTTTAGAATAAGTTAGATGATGGAGTGAGCTTTCTAAAAAGCTATTGCATGTCCAATTTGGAGAAGGGGAGTGATCACAACAAAGGCTGAAGTGAAGAGGAGCTTTGCTGCCTTTGCATTTGCTTGGAAATTTTAGAGCCTACTTCTTTTAGCCATAACTTTTAAATGGTAAGTCATCTATTTGTAAAATTTTGATATGTTTTACAATGGATTATTGGCTTTCCATAGGCTATAAGCACGCTTGATTCGACCTTTGGATGAATTTTAGTGATTTATTTAGTTTCAGTTTGTTGTATAACTTGTATTCCTCATATGCGGTTGTATTTTGAGGTATACTTGAATACATACATACTTTGCTTATACTTTTTATACAAGTATATATACTTGTATTTATACAAGTATTCTATAAGTATTCTACAAGTATTATACATAATATTTGTACAAGTATTTGTACAAGTATTATACCAAGGATTTATACAAGTATTTATACAAGTATTATACCAAGGATTTATACAAGTATTTATACAAGTATTTATACAAGTATTTGTATAAGTATTATTCAAGTATTGATACTTTATATTTGTACAAGATTTGTACAAGTATAATACAAGTATAACTTGAAAGCTTGAAAAAATATTGTGCAATTATAGAACATACTTGCACGGCTTCCTCTCATGTTCCCTGCTAGTTCTAGTAGCAGCTAGGAACCCGGCGTTTTCCCAAGGCGAATTCTCTCTACCCAAGCCAGGCGTGGAGACTCTTTCTGAGAAGCGAGAACTTGTCAGCGTCAGCACTACGAAGGAAATTCTTCACTTGCAAGATGGAAGAAGGTGAAGACCTTATGGCTCACGTCAACAAGGTAAAGGCTCTTACAAATCAACTAGCTATTGTTGACAAACCTTTAGAAGATGGTGATATTGTCATGACCTTGCTCATGAGCCTTCCGGAATCTTATAACTATCTTATAGTAGCATTGGAGTCCATCAAGTTGAAGGAGCTTACAATGGACTATGTGACGGCAAGACTTGCACATGAAGTGACCAAAAGGAAAGAAAAGGAGCATCAAAGTGAAGACTCGGCTCTCTTCTCAAGACAAGGTAAAGGTACCTATTCAAACCAACGTGACAATAGAAGGAGTAACGTGAAAACTTGCTTCATTTGCGGAAAATCAGGTCATTTTGCAAGA
The DNA here is from genome assembly GCA_036785485.1 of Physcomitrellopsis africana. Lineage (NCBI taxonomy): Eukaryota > Viridiplantae > Streptophyta > Bryopsida > Funariales > Funariaceae > Physcomitrellopsis > Physcomitrellopsis africana. The sequence continues at coordinate 312,989 of JAWRVF010000268.1, forward strand.
AATTGCTACAAGGCCAAGAAAGGAGACACAGAGAATGCTAACAATGCACATGATGAATTTGGAGGAGATGACTTTGCATTCATGGCAAGTGAAGGCACTTGTATGGCTGCCATGTCTAAGTGGATTATTGATTCAGGTGCTACCAAGCACATGACTCCATACAAGTGTTCTTTTAACACTTATGAAGAAATTCCAGTAACAAATGTTTGGTTAGGAGACAATGGCATGGTACAAGCTGTTGGAATTGGCTCCATTGTGGTGGAGATTGTTGTGAAGAATGAAACCAAGAGGATCAGATTGAAAGAAGTCCTACATGTGCCAAAGATGAAGAAGAATCTTCTTTCGGTGAGCAAACTTGTGTCAAGTGGTTGTAAGGTTCAATTTGATATGAATGGATGTTTTGTGAAGACATTGGATGGAGATAATGTTTTAAAGGGCTTTAGAGATGGCAACCTTTACATTCTCAATTGTAAGAAGGTGAATGGAGTTGAAGTAGCAGCATTTGCTGAATTTCCAAAAGATGAAGACAAGTTTGGAATTTGGCATCGACGCCTTAGTCATTTGAATGCCAAAAGCATGAAGGAGCTCAAATCTATGGTAGTTGGCTTAGATCTTGGTCAATCATACAACAATGCCACGACTCTAGCTTGTGAAGGTTGTATTCAAGGCAAGCAACAAAGGGCCTCATTTCCAAGTGGAGTAGCAACACGAGCAAGTAAGTTGTTGGAGATTGTGCATTCAGATGTTTGTGGACCTATGAAGACACCATCAATTGGAGGAGCAAGGTACTTTGTCACATTTATTGATGATTTTTCAAGAAAGGTGTGGATTTTTATCCTTAAAGCCAAGAGTGAGTGTTTCTCAAGATTTAAGGAGTTTAAGGCACATGTGGAAAAGCAATGTGAATGCAAGATCAAGGTATTACGCACAGACAATGGTGGTGAGTATTTGTCAAAACATTTTGATGAGTACTTGAAGATTCAAGGTATTGTAAGACAAACGTCTACTCCTTACACTCCACAACAAAATGGAGTTGCTGAAAGAGCAAATCGCACCATTGTGGAGATGGCAAGGAGTATGCTTCATGCTCAAAATCTTGGATATGAATTTTGGGCGGAAGCTGTGGTGAATGCAGTATACACAAGAAATAGGTGCCCTACAAGTGCACTCACATCAATGACTCCACAAGAAGCTTGGAGTGGGAAGAAACCTTGTGTTTCACACATGAGGACATTTGGATGCATTGCTTATGCAAAGATACCAGATTGTATGAGGTCCAAGCTTGAAGCAAAAGGTACAAAATGTGTATTTGTTGGATATTGTGAAGGTACGAAGGCATATAGGCTAATGTGTTTAGATACCAAGAAGATCATCAAAAGTCGTGATGTTGAGTTTATTGAGCATAAAAGTGCTTATGAGCACTTGGAGATGTGTCCAAGTGGGAGTAATGGTGTGTTTGTGGACACATCTTTAAATCTAGCAAAGAAAGAAGAAGAAGATGAAGACAATGAAGATAGTGGAGACATGAATGAAGGTGAAAAGCTAAAGAAGATGGAGAAGAAAGTCTCTTTGATTCCTAAGACCAACAGTGAAGGAAATGAAGATGTTGAAGATGATGATGATGAGGAGTATCAACCTTTGAGTGAGAAAAGACAAAGTTTAAGAAAGAAGAAGCTTGGAAGAGTGGTTGGAGTACATGAAGGTGAATCTTCTTCAAATGAAAGGAGATATCCTATGAGGGAAAGAAGACCACTTGGTGAATGGTGGAAGAACCATATTTTTCCTCAAGTAAGTGAAGAACATGCCAATGTTGCACTCTTTGCTGATCCATTGTCTTTATGTGATGCAATGAAGTCCACTGATGCTATGAAGTGGGAGAAGGCTATGGAAGAAGAATACAAATCTCTCATGGACAATAGAACATGGGAATTGACTCAACTTCCACCAAATCGATCTTCTATTGGTTGTAAGTGGGTATTTAGAACCAAAAGGGATGCAATGGGCAATGTTGTGAGATATAAGGCAAGATTAGTTGCCAAAGGATATTCACAAGTTGCTGGTGTTGATTTCAATGAGACATATGCTCCCGTGGCTAAATTCACCACTATCAGAACCATTGTGGCAATTGGGGCAGCAATGGACTTGGAGATGCATCAAATGGATGTGAAGACGGCTTTCTTGAATGGAGAGTTGGAAGAAGACATCTATATGGATCAACCTCAAGGATATGTTGAAGAAGGCAAACAACATCTTGTTTGTAAGTTGAAGAAATCATTGTATGGACTCAAGCAATCACCAAGGGCATGGTACCAACGGATTGATACATTCTTTGTGAATGAAGGGTTTGTAAGGAGTGAAGCAGATCATTCCATGTATGTGATGCAATCTCAAGAGTTCCTATTGATTGTAATCCTTTTCGTTGATGATTTAATCATCTTGGCTAACAATGTGAAAAAGTTGAATTGGATGAAGGCCATATTAGAAAAAGAATTTGAAATGAGTGATTTGGGAGAACTTCACTATTGCTTAGGAGTGGAGTTCATAAGAGATCGTGAAAACAAGACCATTACAATGAGTCAAAGCAAGTACATTGAAGAAGTGTTGAAACGATTCAACATGGAGGAGTGTAAGCCCATTGGAACACCTTTGGAGGCAAATTTGAAGTTGATGAAGCTCACGGATGAGGAGTTTGCTCAAGTTGAAGGTGAGATGCAAAGTATTCCATACAAGGCAGCAGTTGGCTCACTTATGTATGCAATGGTAACAAGAGTGGATCTTGCATATGCGGTGAGTGTTGTGAGCCAACACATGTCTAAGGCTGGACCTTTGCATTGGGCAACGGTAAAGAGGATATTGAGGTACTTAAAAGGTACTAAAGACTTCAAATTATGCCTTGGTGGTAAGAACATTGATTTGCAAGGTTATTGCGATGCGGATTGGGCTGGAGATGTAAATGATAGAAGATCCACAACGGGATATGTGTTCTTTATTGGAGTGGGAGTCATTTCATGGAATTGCAAGAGACAACCTACCATTGCAAGATCAACCATGGAGGCTGAGTACATGGCAGCAAGTCATTGTGCAATGGAGGCTTGTTGGATAAGGCAACTCTTAGAAGACATTGGATTAGTGCAAACAGAAGCAACTCCAATAATGTGTGACAATCAAGGATGTCTTGCATTTGCCAAGAATCCAAAGCACCATTCAAGAACGAAGCACATTGATATTCAACATCATTTCATACGAGAGAAGATTGAAGATGGTATAATAGGTATGAAGTATTGTACTACAAAAGAAATGCTTGCTGATGTACTGACAAAGGCATTAGTGAAGGATAGACATCACGAGTTGATAAAGGCATTAGGCTTAAAAGCCTTTTGACAATTAGAAAAGTGGGAGTGTTAAAGTTTAAGAAAGAGTTACTTGGAGTTTAATCATAGTAAGTTTCTAATAGTCAAAAGTCAACTAAGGATTAAGTGGCGGCTAGGGTCTCGATAGGCGGTTAGGTTTAAGGTCTTGACAGGCGGCTAGATTTAGGGTCTCGTTAGGCCGCTCGCTTTTAGATGAATGTAGATGAAGCCTATGTACTTTGGATGTGAACTCCACTTATAAGTAAAGGGTGTTGGAAGTGAGAGCTATCTCATTCCGCACTTCTCTTTGTGTGCAACCTTGCTGATGCTAAGTGTTGTGGCTTCTAACTTCTAGTTCTTTAACACACTCTTCACTCTTGTCAACTCCTTTCTTGATCCTAGTCTAGTTTCAAGAGTCTTCATGTTTCCAGTCTTTGGCAATAGCCATTCCAGTTTTCTTTTGAATATACATACTTTCTTATTTTATTTTGTGACTTTACTTTGACACAGTTTTCATTAGATTATACATCTTTTTCTAATTCATGTCCTTGACAAAGGGTCAAGTTGTAAGTTGCTTCTAAAGTAGATTTTTTAAAAGTAAGAAACTTATATGACAATTTTTAATAGCCACATGGCATATCTATAGGAATTTAAAGATCTAATCTACATTTGAAAATCTATTTGAAGTTTTTAAAAAAGATAGATCTATCTACTTCTATTTACTTCTACTTATTTTTATTTACTTTTACTTACTTAAGTAATATAGGTATTTATTATATTTTTGAAAAAACTTTTGCAATGTAATATCTTTTATTTTTTATTTTTTATTTTTATAATATTTTTTTTAATAAATTTTTTAATTTTTATTTCATGATAATTTAGTTTGGTGCTTTAATTTATAAATATATTTAGTTTTAATAATATTTATATTATATTTAAATTTATTATTTTATATAAACTTATTTTCTTAATTTTATATTATAATAAGATTTTAGATGTGCTTTCTTGTTACTTCGCGATAAGTATTTTGCTCAATAACTACAATATGTCTTTAATATTAAGTTTTAATTTTTATTTTTTTGTGTAGTAATTTAGAATTATTGCATTAAATGGTCTTAGTATTTTTCTAATGACATCTCCATACTAATTATTTTTTTATTTTAATTTATCTTGTTCATGGTTTTTTTTATTTGTTTATTTTATATATTATATATATATTATATAGTTTTTTAAAATATTTACTATTATAAAAACTTAGCATAGATGATGAGATTTTTGTAGATGGTCAAAAAGAATAATCTATCATTTTGGCAAATAAAGAGATGTCAAAATGTTAATTGTCTATAGACTTGTTGATATAGATAAATGACTTTCTACTTATTAAAGATAATATTTTTATATTTTATATTATTAGCTATTTTAGTTTTAATATTTTGGTCCTTCTAAAAATCAATTAGAATATAGAATCTAAAATCTATATGTTTTATAACTTTTTTATCCTATTTCTAATACTTGCTCAATTTGTATTATAATTTGTTGAATGAATTCATTTTAATGAATTCATTTTAAAGACTTCAAAAAAATATTTAATAGATTCAATTTTGTTATTAATTGTGTTAGAATCCCACATTACCTTAACATCAACTTAGAAATCTAAGGTTGGAAGGTACACATATCTAATAAAATATAATATATAAATAAATTAAATATTATCTTTATTGTTTCTTTTTACTTTGTTTTTAATTAAAAGTAACATTTACCAAAGTACTATCATGGAATTGTCATCAACTTTATAATGTTGTCAATTGAATATCTCACAAACATCCATGGAGCCCCTAGGAAATATTTACTACTGGTCCCCAACCTGATGTGTAAACCTTGATGCCAAGGAGATCAGATTTCATGCTTTGGATGTGGTTGTAGCAATTTGCTATTTAAATTGAATTGAAAGAAATTTGCTACCAACAAAACATTTAACTATTGTATAACTTGCTAGATATACCATCTTCACCTTAAGTATTTCTTCATCAATCATTACATTGGAAGTTATTGTTTACAACATAAAGTATACATGACTTATAAAACTAGAAGGTAAATTTTACGCTAGTTGAGCCTAGATAGGGTGGGGCCAATCCATTATTTGCTACATATCAACCATCTTTACTAATGCAAACTCTTCTTAAAACTTCTTGTTCCTCCTAAAGAATCTATTATGTTTTACTGCTGTAAAAAAAAATCATGTAAATCAAGGCCTAAATTAACAACCTTACACACTCAATATATGAAATTGCCATACTAAACCTTAATTCTAAACCTAAAACTCTCCAACCTATTATGCATCCAACTTCTTCATACTCGAGGGATCATCTAAACACCACCACAATGCCTGCAATGATTTCAACATGATTCCAACTCTACTTTGCTACTCAACATAATGATTGTTGTATCAAGGCATCTTAGAACTCTTGCATCTTCACTCAACTCTCTCAAAAATTTAACAATGGCCAACAACCAATCTCTTAACCCTTTTATCAACCACATCCAAAGCATGAAATCTGATCTCCTTGGCATCAAGGTTTACACATCAGGTTGGGGACCAGTAGTAAATATTTCCCAGGGGCTCCATGGATGTTTGTGAGATATTCAATTGACAACATGCCAGCACTGACCCAGCAGGGTTCTGTGTCTGGCAGTATGCAACAATGCATCAAATCCATATACATATATATATGTAGTATCATATGATAAGACCAAACCTTTTGCTGTGCTACCATCTTAATGGCCATGCATTTTAGGGCTGCAGCAGAAATAGTAAAAAAAATTAAGGTAGATCTTGGCAAAAGAAAGTTGTGTTTCTTCATTGATAATAAAAAGAAAGGCAACGTAACACGTGGTCCTATTTGTATGGGTTTCTTGCTGGCCCAATCCGTTCTTATTGCCAATACACACCCGCTTGCCAGCTCAGTCCATTCTTACTCGCCAGAGTCTATTTGCAGCCACGTCAGATTCATATCCATTCATTTAATTTGAATCGATACGTTTTCGTCGTAATGGATGATAGGAGTGTAGGGCTTAAGGATTTCCGAGTGCTGAAGGGTTTGCGTCGCAGTCGGAGCTGAAGGGATTCGCCATAGCCAGGCTCAAGTTGAGCTACACAGGATTACAGGCTTGAGTGTATCGTAATGGCCGATCGGCAGCTGGAGTCCAGTAGCAGTGCAGCGCCACGAGCGGGACGGAAGTTGCCGCCTCCTTTCAAAGGGCCTAGTCCTCCAGGAGAAGGGAAGAAGATGGTCCGGAAATCACCGGCGCAGCTCATAGCTCACTACACGGCCAAAGGGATGGACGAGAAGGCAGCATCAGAGAAGGTGATTGAGGACCTCCAGAAGGCGCTGGCGTTTTCATTCCAGAGCTATCCTATGCAGAAGATGATGGTTATGGATAAGCAGTTGAGGACCAACATGGACTTGTTCACTCAACGGCTTTCAGTTATCGAGCAAAAGGTGAGTCTCTTTTCCTGAAGATATTTATGCAGGTTTTCGTCCAACATTGTCTGTCGTGTTGGTTAGTTTTCGGGTTGTGCCTACATTTGTGAGACTGCTTAGGAAATCTTGGTGTATCTTGTGTAAGAGAGTAAGAGAGCGTATGGTGGGGATTTCGCTCGATTGTGTTTGGTAGTAAGGCTGGATATGTAAATTCCTAGTTGCGCACGACAAGCGGTGGAAGAATTAGAGTGTGAAATTAAGCAATATGTGCGTATTTCTCCGCTGGAAAATTTGTATACGACATGGTTCATTAGCTTTTCGTAGTCTAGAAATTTTTGCCTGTTTTTATGACTTGCTTAAGCAGTTACGGTTTGGTTTCTGGTTCTGGGTTCCGTGTCCTTCTGGTGCTGGTTTTTCCACTTTCACCCTCTTGGATTTTGAAGCGTGGCATTCAAAAGGAGCAGCATATGTCGCAGTTGATTACCCTTAATTTTTTTTGACTTCTGAAGCATATCGTCCTGTAAAGCAACATGGGTTGTCCACCGATGTTGCTTCAATACTGGACTTGTGCTGTAAGAATAATTTCCATTCGACGTGCTTCATGCCTTCACGATCCATAGCGGTGAATGAAACCTTGGTAAAATGTTCACAATTTGGGGGAAATTTAGAGGTCAACAACAAATTGTGTGACTCTCGATTGGTCTTAATCTTATAGATGCTATCAAGTTTAAGATGTAATGAACAATATCCGCTAAATTTATAATTCATTTATAACTCTGCATTCCCGAGCGAATCATAAGGCCGCGAGCACGGACTTTATATATATATATCAATTTGATTGTTGAACATAGTGCCGGACTACGGTGCAGAATTCTGGTCTCACTGATAACTAGCGGTGATCTCTGTTGGCTTAGTTCGGTTTTGTTTGTTACATCGTCGTTCATCTCTTCGTGCTTATGTGTCCAACATTATGAGCAATTTTGATACTGAAATGATTTGCTTATATTTGCTTTAGGTGGATTCAAAACCAACCCTACGGACAGTATTTGGAGCTGGAGTGGCTGCAGGAGGTCTACTTAGGGTTGTGTTCGACGGAGTACCTCATTTAATACAAGCTGTGGCTCGGATTAGAAACGATGCCGCATCAGCCACATCAAGTTCAAGGGTTTAGCGTAGTTTTACATTCTCTTAATACACTCTCAGTAGATATGATCACAGCAGGGCTCAAATGCTAGGGTTATTCCTCAACATGTCGGAGTGATTGCCTGATGGAGTTTCATCGACTGGGGTCGAAGTGGTCGGGTTTCTCCAACAGGATGCACGATGCCTGTCGGAGGGTATGTGCAAGGTTTTGCTCAACAGTATTTTACGAGAGCTTTTGTTTCTTCTTAGTCGGTGGTTTCTGTGTTCGACGTTATTCTTGCTACAAGTGTGGAGGTACAAGTCTAATGCAGTGGATGGTGGGGTACACTTTACTGAGATACGTGTAAAGCAAGTCGCACAAAATAAATTGATGACATGACACACTTCTGAGTCTCTGCAAGTCAGCTTCATAGCTACCGTACTTTACGTTTATTTCGGCACGATTTAACCCCACCATGTGACTTGACTTCTGTCATCCTCTATCTGGTTTATCTCTAAAAATGTTGGAGTGACCTGCACTCTGCTGTTGCATATTGAACTGGCTTACATGAACTTCTAGCCGCCATCTTGGCCATTTCTCAGATATGATGGTGTCCATCAGAATTTGAGTATGTCTTTTGGTGAAAGTCGGCAGAAGCAAAAAGAAGCGTCTGGGCCCAGCTGAAAGTCTGCCACTGAAATAAGATGATATGTGGGTGCTAAGAAAGAATGCTTCCAGAGACAAATCCTCCTTACCGCAAATTAAGTATATGTAGCCAGATTTATCATGAAACACGATTTGCATAGCAGACTTGTAACATCTGAAAACTGAAAATTCTAGGTGAGGGAACGCAAGGTGAGGGACTACTGAGAATGAGTGCTGTGAACTATTTCGTAATGCGTGGGTGACGAGGAAGAAGCTCTTCCTCGCGTCGATATTTCTTCTTTTCTCAAGAAAACTTCCTTTGCGCTTAGCTTTAGAACATCTACAAAGTGCACGCCTGGTGGGCATCAATAGCCTTAAAGTCGCGTCTGCGTTTAGAGAGCGTCATCAAAACAATATCATGCAGAGCAAAATTGGCTGGTAAAGAACAAATGATTCTTCCTTCGTCTTTACGTTCTCAATTTTCATCTTCAGAGGTTGCATACCCAACGAACGTTGATTTCCCACGCGATCAAAGGGAAAATGCCGCCACTTCTAGTCCTGCCCTCCGGTCACAGAAACTGATGTGCGGTCATGGGCCTGGCTACGCACAAGCCTCGCTTTAATGGACGAAACCCTAGATAGTAGGCGTCTACAGTCTCTTGGAATTCGCGTGGAGCAGATATCGTGAATCTGGGAAGCATCGCTGTGTCAAGATGCTGTGATTCTTTGAACCGACGGCATCGACATCCGTGCATGTATTTCACATCCTCAGAAATTGCAGAAATTGCATTTTACGCTGTCGATTGTACCAGGAGAGAAGTAACAATTCGCCTGGAGAGCATCCGGACAATAGGTTCGCAGAGGTCGACGTATCAGGTGGTAAGTTAGAATTTCGCAGCATATCAATGGAGCCATGTTGTGCCTGGAGACATGTCTGTGTCATTATATTTGAGGTATCTAGTCGGATTGCTTTCTTTGGACATCTCGAACGTGACTTGCGTGCTTGGATCTTTGCGTCTCTTTGCGTGTGTATTACATATCCTTCGGGGTCAAGAACAGGGGGTGTCTTGGAACCTGGACTGTTGGTGCCAGTCTTGTTGGAAGCGATCGGGGGCTTTCTGTGGAGGGTTTGCGAGTGGGGCGGAGGGGAGGAGGCGAAGTCGGACGGAGAGCAGTGCGTCAAGGCTCTTGTTCTGGTTAGTTGTTTGTTTGAGGGAGTTCGTGTTATATGCGCGATCGGTCGGTTGTCTGTAGGGACTCTGTTGTGTTGCAGAATGTTTATTTTATTCTATTTCGTGTTGTTTTTTTTTCTTTGTTTTGTTCTTTTTGCTTTCTTTAAGAAATTTAATTTTCTTCGTTTGCAACGCTGGCGAGAATAGATCCGTAGTGAAATGCGCGTCTCTCTAGCAGAAGACGTATGGTAAGACCAGGACAAGGATTTGTACTGCTTTGAAGTAGATCTGCCAGAATTCTTTGTTGTTGAATGTGAGTAACTCAAGAGTTTGTTGAAGGAAGTGCAATTGCGTGCTGAACGGTGTCGAGCTTTATCTTTTCTTTTCGTCTCACTTATCTGATCGAGAGTCGCTTTGCGTTCGCATTTCTTTAAGATAAGTTCGAAGAACTTGGGAGGTGGTTTAGATGTTCCATGTCTTTAGGTTTGCTTCAGTTTGTAAAACACAGAATGCACAATTTAGACTCTAAAAGTCATGAAATCTGAATGTCTGGTTCAGATAAAGACTATTCAAACAATTGATTGGTAGTGCGTATTTGCCTCCAATGCACTAGCTGTTGTGTAATGTAAGCGACTTGACTTGGTATCGCCTTTCTATGTCGCCCTCGTTCGTGCAGGACCATGTACGAAAGTGCTTACTGGAGCATGTAGATTTTTCATGAGCCTGTCGTCAATTGATCGTGATGATGGAGTTCTGATAGCTTAGAGAATTGTTTCCGATGAGTGCATTGCAAACTGCATGTACGCAGGGTGGTGGCACACAGTTATGGATCTGCTTGGCTTTTCGTCCCTTAAGAGATTCGCCACTTATGTTTGAAAGCTTGTGAAAGTGACTGTAATTATTTCATTAGCTTGCATCATCCCGTTGGGCAGCCTGCTAGGAAGTTTAAATACGAAGAATGGGTTTTACCTGATATTTTTTTTCAACTGAGGTTCCATTCTGTGCCCATTTGATATGTCAAATTATCTGTATATTCGCGGTTGACCTAAGTTGTATATATTTTCTTTATATTCCAATTAAAAGTGATGTAAGAGAGCATTGCCTCTTCGCATCTTTGAATAATTCTGCGATCTTACGTTTATCTATATGGTTGTTATTGAAAGCTCTTGAGTACCGATTCCAATGTTTCTGATTATTCTCTTTCCTTCAACTTGATTTTAAAATTTTTTTTATTTATCTTTTGTTTTGTTTTTATTTTTTTCGTTTTCATTCGAAAGCGATATTTTTGAAATTATTACTACTGTTGTATTCAGGCAGTGAAAATGCTTCTACAAAGTAGCTCGAGATCCAACAGACCAAGCGCAGGGGTGGGCGTTGACTCACACGGACAAGATTCCTCTGCGGGTGATGCATTCAACTCCGAAGAATACGAAGACTTGGGCGCAACAGTGGCCAGCTCGAACTATTTATGGGTGGACCCTAATATCTTGAAGCTTTCGCATAGAATTGGGAGGGGCCCATTTGGTGATGTATGGCTAGCCACTATACATAGTTCGACCAAGGACTTCGATGAATTTCATGAGGTTGCTGTGAAGATGCTGCCTGATGCACGTGAACACATGCACTCATTACTGCAAAGGTTTCAATCTACATACCAACAGGTTGAGACTGTGAGAGGGGTATGCTGGCCCCAGGGTGTCACCATAAAAAACGGAAGAGTAAGTCGAGTATTATCATTCATGTATGTTAATGAATGTGTGTCACCACTCTTTCGGTTTCCCTGTGATTGAAAAGCTTGACTGCTGCATGGAGTTGTGGGCTGGACTATTAATATTTTTGTGAAGGAAGTTAACGAGCTCTCTCGTAGCATTCACAGCTCAGAGTGCGAATGTCGTATAACCTGATGATATTAGTCGTGGATGTATCCTTCAAAAGTCCGCAAATTTATTTCCCGATTCGTTTTCACCTCTCATTTCTGTAAGACTAAATTTTCGACCTTTGGGCAGGTTTGTATTATCATGAAGTTTCTTGAAGGCTCTATTGGAGACAAAATAGCCCATCTCCCAAGCAGCAAGCTGCCCCTCGAAGACGTCTTAAGGTGCGACTCTAGCTTGTCCTAAGTTCGTAACAAATCCCAAACTGGATCTTTTTTCCCCCCTTCTGTTCTTTGTAATTCTGATTCTATATGTTTATCATCTATGTATTTTATATATGATAAAATAAACACTAAGTAAGTGTAAAGTAGTATACGTCATGTTTAATGTGGTATCTGCAAACTTTGAAGTGCTTATCAATTTGAAGCGAACTGAAAACAAACCTTCTGCAAGTTTAGATCTCCAGCCTGGTCTCTCTACAAAGCATGGGGTTGAAAATTTCAGTCTGGGACATATGGCATGCCATTGACTCAAGTAAATCTTAGCGAAGGGATGATCGTAAATAGTCTTTGGCTCACCTAATTTGACGATCTTGCACGAACTTTTGCTACTCCACCTGGAATTGGACAGAAAGCATGTAAATTTCACTTACCACCAATAGGTTTGTTTTAGTTTTGCGTGTAAGATTTGTACAGGACCAACTTGGATTAGCATCTGACATGATCTTGGCGTTGACAGATATGGTCAATACCTACTCCGAGGCATCTTGGAGCTTCACTCGCATGGAGTTCTAGCCCTCAATTTAAAACCGTGTAATTTCCTTCTTGACGACCAGGATGTGGCTGTGGTGGGTGAATTTGGAATTCCAATGCTTTATGCGGGTATGGTTGCACCGTCGGAGCGAACAGTTTGGCTTGGTTCTCCAAATTACATGGCTCCCGAACAGTGGGGCGCTAATGTAAGAGGTCCGGTTTCATTTGAGACAGATTGCTGGGGTTTCGCCTGTAGTGTAATCGAACTTTTGAAAGGTGAAAGGCCGTGGAAAAACTTAACACCAGAAGAGATATTTAAGGCCGTAGTGGACAGACACGAGAAACCCAGCGTTCCAACTGGTTTACCCCCTTCCTTGGAGAGAGTGTTGAAGAGATGCTTTGAGTATGACTACCGGCGTCGCCCGTCTGTGCATGAGATTCTTCAAACCTTCATTGAGTAAGTTCGTGTTTTATTTTTCAAAACGAGGTTATGAATTGTCTTTTTTCGGTTGTCGGCTGTACTCTTGGCTTGAGGTCGATTGAGTTGCTTCTTATTTCTCGTGCATCACGTAATTGTATATTGATGCACAATATACCGAGATGAAATAGTGTTTGGTACTTACAAATTACTTCTTTGCTGCGCAGTCCCAGCGAGCCCTTTAAAGTTGGTGACTGGATTATTGCTGGTGAGAATGAAAAGGAGAAAGGCCAGGGCGTTGGGGTGGTGAAAAGTGTACTAGGTCCGGACAGTGTTAAAGTACAGTTCTGTGACAAACCTAGGGAGCTCACACAATTCAGCGGGGTTAGCCAGCTCAGTAATCTTTCGTTGTGGAAGTGCCCATTTCAAGTGGGTGATTCTGTGAGGCTGAAAACTTCTGTCAACAGTCCTCGATTTGGTTGGCCAGGTGAAAACGCAACTGAGGGAACAATATCGGAGATCGGAATAGACGATGCCGTCTTCATTGTCGTATTCACAGGCTCTCAGCAAACTTGGAGAGCAGATCCTCTTGAGCTTGAGCGAGTGGCAGGAGGATTAGTGGCTAATGACTGGGTTCGATCGCGTAATCTGGTAGAGTCGAATGGACAGAATCCGTCCCGTATTGGAATTGTGCATCACGTTGATCCCTCAGGGAGTTTAAAAGTTTCTTTCTTCGGACTAGAAACTCTTTGGACAGGAGAAGCAGCAGATTTTGAGAGGGTTTCTCCTCTTACTGTTGGCCAGTATGTGAGATTGAAACAAGCAGTGATGGCTCCTAGGTTCAAGTGGCCACTGACCGAGTGTGGCGAGTGGGATACAGGACGCATCGCTCATGTCTTACCTAATGGTGGCTTGATAGTTGACTTTCCGGGCCGTCTGTTCCATGGTAAGGGTTGGTGGGCAGATTCTGAGGAGATTGAGGTAGTTCGGATAAGCGAGATCGAGGGGCTTTTGAAAAAATACCAGCACATCGAGAAGATGCACTGGGTCGTACGTCCAGCTGTATCATTGATCGGTTTACTGGTAGCTGTGCGTACTGGTGTAGTGGTAGTGAATTTGGTGACACGACCCTTCAGGGGAAAGAAACAAGCGGCTGTAACCGATGAAGCTGGCATAAAACCTGGCCAATATCCAACTGATCTAGGTAAGACAAAGAAGGAAGGGACAGGCTCATTGGGTTCCGTTTGGCTGCCCTCACAGGTTGCCGCAGCTACTTCTAGTGTTGCTGGCATCATGTTTGGTAAGGGTGAGTTCTCAACTTAAGGTGATGCTGCATACAGTCAAAGATATGTTTTGTAATTTAAGGTGTGCATAAGTATGCAGAAAGTTAAGTTGCTGTATTTAAACCTGTAGAAATTTGTGGATAAATAGAATGCTTGAGAATCTCCATCCCACTGGACATGGGTTGTATATGATTTGCTTAAATACTTTTTTAGCCGTAGCCCCCCTGAACAGAACTGGAACAGATATTTTGTATTTATGCCAGCAATGTAAATATGGATATATTTTTTTATTATGACTTCTTAAAAGTGTAATTTTTATTTTTTAATTTACATTATTATTTTACTAGCATGTGTTGTGGAAGAAAGAATAGTGGTCATCTCGCATGTTCAGTAGTCACCAATGCAAGTGTGAACTATGCATAAATATGTCTATTTTAATCACAGGAAGAGAGACATGAATGCTCAGTACCCTTTTAATGCAATCAGATATTGTATTTTTTTCTTCACTTGTACTGTTGTTTCTTCAATATTATTCTCATACGTTCAGTAGCCAATGATAAATCTAACTGTAAATCATTGTTTAACTAATTTTGATAGCTAATTTATGATTTGATGGTTTTAAAAAATACTTTACTTTAGTAATTGTTTTTCATCATGGTTTATAAGTTGTTATTTGTAGGGGTTCAATCAAAATCAAAATCAAAATCATGATAATTCTGCTGGTAGTATTGTTTAGTCGATGAAGGAGCAATAAAAATAATATCAAACAATTAAAGAAATTAGTATTCATAATATCGGTGCAATTGTTTTCATGTGAAAGTTGGAGGCAATAAATTTTATCTGTTAGTCAACCGTTAAAGAGATTTGAGCCAACATCATTAGAAATTTGTATTAGAAAAGTTTTTCGAGAAGACTCATTCAAATAAAACTTAAAAATCATCTCAAGACTATCAGCAGTATAACATACATTGTACAGAATGTCACTGGTGGAATGATATCAAGACCAAAAGCCACCAAAACGCCAATGCTTTACTTTCAAACAACAAACCATTTTCCTCACAATAACGGTAACACAGCAAAAAAGCCAAACCTCGAAAAAGGCGAAAGCGAAAGGGAAAAAGGAAGAGCCACATAAAGTAAAACTCCGAAAGCTGAAAGCGAAAGGAAAAGCAAGCGCGAAAAAGGAAAAGTAGGAAGGAAGCTAGAGTGGGGCAACCAAGAAGATGGACACCTCAATAACTGCCCGTAGCGACGTCGCAGTGCGAGTCTGCGTGTGTGAGAGCGCCTCCTCCGTGTGCTGAGCCGCGAGGCAGAATCAACGAGGCGGAAGAAGAAGATGGGAGATGGGATATAGCAGCGAGAAAGGCCAGACAAAGAAGAAGAAGAAGAAGAAGCATGTAAGCAAGCAATCAGACGCAGAATCAGGCAGGAAGGCAGTTTCTGGCGAGCGAAAGGGTGCACGAAGCGGCACCAGGCTTGAGCTATGCCATGCCCACTAGTGCCGTGACTCCTCCTGGCATCCTCCGCTTCTCTCCCGTTCCCATTCTCACTCCCTCCCTCCCTCCCTCCCTCACGCCCCACCTACATGCATGCTTCCCTTCTCGTTCCAGCCTCGTCTGACAGTTAGCATTCTGCCTCCCCTCCTCCAACCGCTTTCCTCTCGCCTGCTTTCTTGCCGCTGGGATCACTCCTGCGGCCCACGGAGCACCGTCGTTGGGGGTTGGGCACCCGGAGAGTGCATGCACCGGAGTTGATTCGCACTGGTATTTTGCATACCATTGAGCGGTCTCGCCTAATTTGTAGTTGTCATGTGGTTCTGCACCTCCGTTTGATGTTGCGTTTTTTCTTTGGGGAGTTGATGTTGGTTATGTTGGGTTGAGGTGTATAGTGATCGGGTGTGTGTCTGCGTGATTGAGGATCTTCAGAGTTGATCAAATGCGGGAGACTATGCGTGAGTGTTGTGTTGGTGGTCTCTTCGTCATGTTCTTTGAGGGAGGATGTTGGTCTTGAATGTTGTGCGGTTCGATTGTAACTGAAAATATTATCATTCAAAAGGCCTGCTCGTTTAGCTGGTGAAGGATTTTTTTTCTGTTGATATTTAGTAAGGTTGATACGAGAATTTCTGCCCATGCAGAGGATTGGACTCTTGCGGCTTGTAATTTATTTGTAGAAGCTTTCTTTCCCTGTTCTTATTGGAATTGTCTTCAAGATACAATCAAGAGATACTCATGAGATATGGGTTCTTCCGTGTTTAAAAGACTATGGATCTTTTAACTTCTTAAGAATCGTAATTATGCTCTCTCTAGTTGTGTATCTCATCAAAGAAATGGCCATATGTCTCTTTCAATGTCCTAAATTTTTTAAAGAAATGACCTAGTGTCTCTTTTTGTGCACGCCTATGATCAACCGCGAACAGGACCCTTTACGTTTCAACTCTCTTCAGTTTCTTACGATAGTCATCCACCTTTGGGGGAATTCATACAAGCATCATTGTCACACATAAGACGACTCAAGATCTATAACGATGTGGATATCTCACCATCTCAAGAGATGTTTCTGTCACCACCTGAAGTGAACCCGTGTTCCCGTTACTCTTAATAAAATCCGCGTACAATCCCCAGGATTTTGAAGTCATTTTGTGGGATTCTTTTTAAGTGTAATTTTCCAGCACGTCTCTGGGTATCGTCAGTTTGAGCTTCTAATTGGTGCTCAATATTCCACTCCTGAAGGCATTTGCTTCTTCTCCAAGTTCCAAATAATTTTTGTTTTCTTGCGATACTTAAGTTCCCGCTTGATGCCTGCCTAGCAATCGTTTTTTTTTTCCAGATTTCGCCGCTTTTGGGTATTATGCATTTACTTGTTTTGAAGCTTTTCAGTAGTTTTGCATGCGTTGAAGAAGTGTACAGGCATCGCACTGATAGTTTCTCCCTGGAATGTTTTGATTTGCAGCTTGAATGCACGTTCTTTCTGGAGTGCGGCCGTATTTGGCATCTCAGCTGAATAAGCACATCACCCCTCACATCTGAATACTAGAGTGGTGTCACTTGAAGACGCTACACCACCACAGCAACGTTGACGATTGATCGCTTCATCATTAATGACGGCATCCGAGTTTCACAGCCTGGAACCACACTCTGATATGACGGTTTGTTCTAGTTTGTACACCAAGACCCCAAAGTGGAGCACCAAAATCCATGCATCTAAGTTACTGAAGGGCGTGCTAATGTCCAGGACATTGAACTCCACTTCCTCGGACCAGGAATCTAGCTCTGCTTCTAATCCTAACACGGTACCATCGAGAGGGAAACGATCATTTTATTCCGACAACTCTGTTTCATCCGCCACTTTAATTTCTAAGGAAACATCCTTGGTGGTAAAGACTACCTGCCTGTGTGCACCGACAAAGCATGCTGGCTCCTTCCGCTGCCGTCTTCACAGGACAACCCAGAAACATTGGGATGGTCGCCGAACGTTTCCTACATCCGCCTCCAAAGCTTCCAGTTCTACCAGTCTACCTGCCAATAAAAATTCCGGAAATATTGGAGTGATCGCTCCGTGGCCCAACGGTCTCCAAGTTCCACAAGCAGGGTGCATCTCGAGGACTGGATCTGCTCGACCCAGCCGCCTAAGGACGGTGGTGGTTGCTACTCATCCCGAGGATATTGGCCAAGAAGATGATCCTGCTTCCCCAATGATCAGCGAGTGAGCCTTGTCCCCCTTTTCCCCCTTTCCCACACCCATGCTCAAGCACCTTGTCCATTGAAATCTTACAGATTCTAAAACCGTATAGCTTTTAAGATCCTTGATTGCAGAAATACTGGAAGATGCATCATCTGTGGCTGCATTTTAGATGCTGCAATGTTTGGTTGAAAAAGAGATTACGAATCTGTCTCTGTTTACTTGCAAATCTGATAGCTATGAAAGTGTTCAGCATGTTGAAGGGGATGGACTCTGATTGTGATACATCGGCGTGCAGAGCAAGTGTAAAATACATAAAAGTTGGGACATCGACAACGACCGCGAAGGATACTGCCGTATCAGAAACTGGAGCACCTGTTTCAAGAGTTCTGCACACTGCATCGTAGCCTGCGGCCAACTCCAGGCCTTGTTCTGTCAACCGAGAGTCCTTTGGAAACCTCTTAATAGTTGTGGCGGTGTTTGACAATGTCCACCCTGCGTTCCATGGGGAACTATGGATTCCCCCTCTTCAAGACAGCCCTAATTTAGAAACCGACTCGAAGTATTGGGAACCCTTGTAAATTTACAAAACTTAAAAAACGGTATTAAATTTTTTGTAGCATCTGGGTCAATGCCTTCCTATTGAGCTCACTGATCCAGTGAGTTATGTCAGTATTGGTAATGTCATTACCTCCGTAATTAAACTCATTGGTTGGCGGATGCAATGGTGGGCTTCTCATGGGCACAATAGGGACGAATTGTCTTGGGAATACCCCATTTTCTTTGCTCGTGTCTTGTAACTGTCTATCACGTATCTTCAGGATTGTCTTTGGAGATTTGGTCCTCAGGGTTTTGTTAAATAACAGCAGTAATTAAAATGAAGGATTTGCTTATGCTTGGACAGTGAGATTACTGTGTGAATCTTATAACTCACGACATATTAAGAATGCCTTGAGCTACCATGCAATGATCTGGATGTTCAGCAAATATGGATTTCTGTGTTTGTACTTTTCAGATGTTCAGAAAATATGTTTTGATTATAGTTATTAAGGTGTTCTCTCTAATTAGCAATGAAGGTTGGTTTAAATGGCTGTTGGTGACTTTATTTTTTGTATAAAGTCTTTTTGATTTTTGATTTAATTTTTTTTTGTTTCTTGATAACATATGAAGTGTGCACAAAGGGTTGAAGCAAGCTTTTGGTGCAAGGAAGTAATTTTGGAAATCAACCAAATATAGATAACTATTTACATGCATTCTTCTTCAAAAGTAGAATTTTTAGTAAGTATATAGAAATTAATTCTTTAAGCAAGCGACTTAATGCTACATCATTGTAAAAATAAGTTAAGTAGGTCATAGGATAGAAATTTGGAGGAGAAACAAATGATGCATTTCTCAACATATTTTATATAAAATATGATTAATGAAATTTTAGTGAGCTTTATAAAATAGATTGTGTGTATTATAGATTGTGTAAGAAAAAGAATTTGCTCTAATAATTATAACAAAGTTTAAATAAAAAGTAGAAGAAAAAAATGGCTTTTGGCAAGGGCTCAAAAGATTAAAAGATTATGGAGCAACCAAACCATATAGATTGCTCAACTTAATGTAATAAAATTATATGGCCAAGAGTTTGTTTGAAAGCATGCAACACTTAAGAAGAAGAAAAAAAAAAAAAAAAAAAAAAAAAAAATTGAGTAGATTTGCACTTGGTTAGAGGTAGATTATTTTAAGCATATGCCACCTACCACAACAATCCTTTGGCTTAACATGGTGTTTTTTTATAATTATTCCAAGTATTATATTTTATTATATTTTATATTTTATTTTATTTTTATACTTTAAATTTTTTTTTAAATAAATCTTAAATCTTATCTCTTTAGATAAATTTTTTCTAATAATTATTTTTTAAAAAATTATTATTATTATTTTATAATAGGGATTAGAATAGAAGTTTTGATTTCCAAAGGGTACAAATATAATTTTTCTAGAATTTCTTAATTTTTTCTTAATACATATTTATAAAATATAAAAAATCTAAATGTAATTGAATTTTTATTTAATTAATTCTTTTTAATCTTTTGCAACCATTTTTAAGTGATTTTTTACTGTAATAGTGATTTGCAAGTTTTGAAATTAATTAAATTTTTGATATAAATTTTAACTTACTAGCATGTGTTAAATAGGGCAAATAAAAAAACAAGTAAGGCAAAAGACTAAAAACTTTATTAAATTTTTAGATGCTAAAAGTATTTCTTAGGTATTATCCATTGATAAGATCTTCCCTCCTCCCTTCCAATAATGTATAAAATCATAGAATGTTCTACAAAGGTTGCTCAAATATAAATTACATTAGCTACACGATACACAACAATGTAAATACCTTACACAAATTGCACACAATATCAAAAATCTCCACATCTAAAATTTTATGGTTTTTGCAATAGCTATATTTTCTTTCTCCAACTATATAAAGGTGTATTACAATGGTCAAAAAAAAAAAAAAAAAAAAAAAAAAATTACCTACTATCCACAATAGAACATGTATTATGTGTTCTTAATGTAGGTTTTATATTGCCCTCTCCACCAACGTTTGTAAAAGTTGCAAGTACAATGTTATTGTCTACCACACATATTTTATTGTTTCATTTTGCATCAACTATTATACAAGCTATATTAAAAAAGACACATCTAAAGAAATTTATCAATATATATTCAAAAAACAGATTTGATATATGTATCTAAAGAAATAGAGGTTGTAGCATTATTGCCTATGTAAATGTATTTTTAATTCATATTGACTATCAACTTTGTTCTAAAAGATACTCTTTATGAGCAACTTCTTGTGTGGTCCATTTATTAAGGAGATTCTCAACTATAGATCTTTAGGCTTAATTAACACATATAGAAAAATTTGTATTTTAATCAAATTGTAATTGTTGTTAATTTGAAGCATGTTGTAGAACAATTTCAACACATTTGGATGTTTTCTATTGTGTTAGATACATCAATTATTAGAAAAACTAGTAATATTAAATTTTGTATTTATTTTATGCTTAAAATTGTTCTTTATAACTTTCATATATTAGTATTTATTTTATTTAATTGTTGTATTGGTGAAGTAATAGGTGATACTATCTATGCCTAGCTTACTAGCCCTTACAAAAATTAAAAGAAATCTATTAATAAATATTATTATTTTTAAAAAGCATGATAATTCAAAATCTCTATAGAACTATAATTTATTTTAAATAAGTAGTTCCACCAAGTTTCTTTAGTGTATGGTGTGGCTTGCATCAACTTGACCTTATTATACACATTGCTTTTAAATACATTGCTCATCTAGCCAAGATAATTGGATTGTTTTCTCCATAGAAAGTTGCAATGGTTGTTAGAGATCTAAGCATCTTGGTCCAAGAAATATATTATTTTGTTGTTTTTCATAATATAAGATGTTTCTTTGAAGATCTCAACAATTATATTGATACCTATTTGAATGAACTTAATGAAGATAGAAGTATCAAAGTTGTAAAGATAGAGACATTAATATTTAAGTATCTTTAGGATAGCATTGACAATAGTGACTCAATTGATCAAGCTTGGACCTACATTGGAAGATGTTTTCAATTGTGTGTATTTTCTAGTGACTTGGGTTTTTTTTTTTTCTAAAAATTGCTACTATTGAATCCAACTGTTCTTTGAAAAAAGAATGCATAATCAATATTGCTTACCAATTTTTTTAGGAGATATTTGCAAGCAAAGAATTTTTCTTTTATACAAGCACTTAAAAGCAAATAAACTAAACTAATATCCTTTTGGCAAGAACAGACCCAAATTTACCAAATTAAATGTTCCAAAATTTCCTTTTTTCTTTTTTTCTGATAGGTTCGGAAAATTTAAAAATAGAAGGAACAAGCAATAAGTTTGTGATGCTCCTCCAAGAAAAAAAATACCATCCCCACTTTCTGCTCCAACACCCAAAAACCCAAAAAAGGGCAGCCTCTCTTGACAGACGCTTATTAAAAACTTACATCATGACAAGGCTGGACATTTGGAATGTAGCACTGACGAGGTCATCAGTAAAGCCTACCTTGGCAATGTTAGATGAAAATCAAAAAAGATATTTATTCCAAGAAAACTAGTTGCATGAGCTCCATAAATGATACACATAGTGGCTGCGATGACATCATTCATATCCAATAATCTATAAGATGGGGAGATCGATGCCACACAATCCGCTGAGTATTCCGTTATCACCACACAGACCCCTACACAAATTATTACGATTGAGGCAGCACTTAACCAACCTCTAGCTTGTGAACTCTTTTTCTTAAGTTGTATTGTTCCTAAAAATTGAATCTCCTTTCACTCCGTGATGATTTTCTCATCACCTCGCTTTACGAGGACCGACCTTCCCATAACAAACCAAGAAGTTGTTCATGGGACCCATGACCCGTCCTTTTACCAAAAAAATCGTAACTTGAACTGAGTTATTGGATTTTCAAGCTTTAAGTCAACTCCAACTAGCACGCAAAAGGGAAACGCCTGAAAGTGCTACCTGAATGAGTGAATACCACAAGCTCAATCTCAAAGCATATTTTAACAATATAGCAAAGCAGAACCCCAAGACAGCCACAACAGACTCAAAGAAAAATTATAATTCACGTACACAAAACCGAACAAGAAAGAATCCTGCACCAATGAAGAGAAAAAATTTCAAAGACCTTTGAATGGTGGATTGGTTTGAAAATATGAGGATATATGCATGGAATCAAGAGGGGCCAATTTCTACAAATTTAACTCAAATGATCATCCTCATAGTCCGGGTTGAGCTTCAAAATCACAAATCCTTCTAGCACCGATGACAAAGGGAGGTACCTGCAAAATGTCCATCAAAGATGCAGGTCAGAAATTTATTCTAGAAACAACCATGCAAAGAAATTAATCAGATGAAACTTACTTGTCGGTAGCTAGCTCTGCACGGTCGCCAGTAGCCAAAATAACAGGAGTAGTGTGTGTCTGGAAGCCAGTGATGGTCT
Organism: Physcomitrellopsis africana; assembly: GCA_036785485.1. Taxonomy (NCBI): domain Eukaryota; kingdom Viridiplantae; phylum Streptophyta; class Bryopsida; order Funariales; family Funariaceae; genus Physcomitrellopsis; species Physcomitrellopsis africana. Next base: position 335,802 of record JAWRVF010000268.1, read on the forward strand.
TCGGACGACCGGCTTGACCAACTACATCAACAGCTTGGCCGACTCGTACAGGTACAGGTAGAGGTTTGAGATTCTCATCTAGAGTTATCAGCATCCGAGGCTATCATCGCAAAAATGAACAATTTTAGTGAAACCCACACATGATGCAATGACCAGCATAAGCAAGAATTTCTGGAACAATCTAATAGAAAAATATTGAAATTACATAAGCAGCTATCTGGAACGTTAACATTTGAAAATGTCACTATGCACAAAATTAAATTGAGATTTTACCTGCATGGCCAGAACAAGGAAATAGAGAACGTAATGGAATTTGCCAAGAACAAAAGTTTTCATGTCGAAGCTTGCATGCAAAAATGTGATCAGCCCCGCCAACGCCACACTGTACTCCAGAGCACATGCTATCAGACCCTTGGTGTATAACAAAATTTCTCATTACATGGATCAAATTATAAATACGCTTACAACAATCAAAAGAAGCAATTCCTGTAGACATTACAAAACATCAAGATTGACCCCTATGCTTTCGGATACTGCTTCAAACAGAAGACCCTGAGCCAAGAAGCTTGGTACGCTTACTTTGACAGTAGAAAGCGATCTGAATGGTAGGGGTTAAGCGTCAATAGTCCCTTCCCCATGTGGACAAGACCTTGAGCAATCCTGACCTGCAACGACATCAATATGTAAGAAATAGTAGTCCCAAAAAGAAAGTTAATCTGCAGGAATGAAAAAATAAAGAGCAGAATGCAGCAAGGGTAGAGGCGTACACAGAATAGAAGACTTGGGTCCTTGTAATAGTAGCTAGAAAGATTGCGAAGCATGCCAGCAATTCGGGCATTATTAGTCCCAGCTCCAATAAGTCCCAAAGAAACCGTTGCCGACTGTAATATAAATAAAATGTTGCATCAGTCCACAATATGTGGTGTTATTGTCTACAATAAATTTACAAGTATTAATTACAGTAAAGAATGAATCTGAACTTGTACAACATTGCCAACAAAGAACATGATGGAGGAACCACAAAGAAAAATACCATGGCTACTTCAGAATCACTATCGTGGGTCAGACGGCTCAATGTATCCATCACACTTATCTGCAACCAAAAATTAAAAGATCAACATATCAATATGCCCACACCCCCCACTGAAGTTACAGTTGAAGAATTTACTGAGAGTATAGAGAGTGAGTAGAAAAGGAAACTAAAACACAAGAAAACATAAGATATCCTTGTGCAAACCAAACGTGAAAACAATAGTACCACCTTAAAACTGAAAACTGCTTGGTTACAAGCATAGAATTTTCAGATATATTTACCTTAGGGTTAGAGATGGATAGGATCCCAAGTGCAAGCGGTACTGCTCGTCGAATGTTCTGTTCACCATACTGGAGAAGATGTTCCAAGGATCGAATGGCCATTTCACAACCCAACTCTTCAGCCATTGCTATCAAAGCAATACCCAAAACAGCAGGGGCCTGATGATTATCACCCTTCTCTAAATGATCGCCGCACATGCTCAGCAGAGCTTGTACCTGCATTCAAAACGAAACTCCTCAGAGCAGATCACATTTGTAGGAACTAACTACTTTTTTCCGTTCTTTTTTTATAGTATTTACAGAAAATTGTACAGAAATCTGTATGTAAGCATGTAGAAATAGCAAACACAGAAAGTGGAACATTGCCCGTGCCTTAAGAACATTGCCCGTGCCTGCGTACGCACAAGTTTCTATGGTAACAAGACAATACTTAGAAATTTTCTCATTCAAAGTCTTGGCCACCTCCATGGTTGCATCAGCGGCTTCCTGAGCACCAAAAGTATATTTCATTAAAGACTTGGTCTATCTTTGAAGAATCCCAAACATAGCACACATTCAATCAAATAAAACGTCAACTTCAGCAACACAAACTTCTGCCATTTCAATAATTCGAGAACTCCCATTTCAAGTGTTCTTTAATGGACAAAAATTGTTGTCCTCAAAGGTTCAGAACAACATTATAATCTACAGTATCCATCTTAAATCTATAATGGAGCTGAGCTACGTGTGTTTCAAGAAAAAATTAGAAAAGTAGAAAAAGAAGTACCTGCTTCCCAAGGTAGAGAAGACCAAGACCAAGACATAGAAAGCGGGCCAAAGGTTCTCCAAGCTCAGCCTCGCTACGGTCCATCAAGGCAAGTACAATAGATTGTGCAACATCTTCATTGCAAGAGCCAACATAGACAAGGCCTAAAGCGGCAGCAGCGAACCCTGCTAGATCGATTCCAACCTTCGGGTCTTGCACTATTGGAGTAAGTAGTTCCAACACCTGAATAAGGACGGTACCAACACAATGCATTAAGCATTTCACATTCTAGCTTAGGAAAACATACGAAACTAAAGAAAAGACAGGCACGAAAAAAAATTAAGTAAACAAATTTTCTAACCTCCTCCTTTTGCGACCCAGCATACGCCAACCCAAGACCCATGATAGCTCCAATGCGAACTGTAACATCATCCTTGTTGGCAGAGTCATACAAAAGAGCATAAGCCTGTCACCACCAAGTGTCCCAATTAGAAAGGTATGCAAATGCGATTAGATAAAAAAATCATGGTCCTCTTAACATGGAACCAGACATGCTCACCAAGAGGCAAAAAAATTAAATAATATAATATAATTCCTATATTCGGCTTGGTTATGAAAAGCATTGTCGCGATTCCAAACACCAGAAAATTCTTAAATTGTCCACAACATATGTAAAAAATAAGTTAGCGAGTGAGAGGTCTACCGGGTCACACTCATTGCGAACACCACAATTGATAATGCCCACAGCAAGAAGAGCTCCGGCAACAACATGATTGTCTTGGCTGTATAGATACTTGTCAACTATCGGAAGGCCTCCATCAACATCCCATAACATTATAAGCCCCTGATAAGACACATCCAAGCAGATATAAATGTTATAAAATAAAAATGTATCGACGTATACGATGAGTAGCTTGATTATCACAAACTCAAAATAAGCAGAGTGGGATCTAGAGCGTTACCAAACTTGCTGCAGCACTAGCTTTTCCATGCTCCTTGTTCTTAAATAGCCACCCACCAGAACTACCTCCTGATGAGTCTGTAGCTGGAGCAGTCATTAACTTATCCTGCACCACGCCATAAGAAGATTCATTCACAAAAAACGTACAAGATTGCGATGTCCATACATGAAGTATAACACTTGGTAGCCTTTAAATAAAAGCAATATTGCATAAACCATGCTTGCACGAAAAGTAGCACAAGACAAGGAAATTATTCAATAGCATACCACGCCAAAGCCAGCATTCACAAATCCATTGACAAAAGTGGCAGCCAGGTTTTGACGAGCGGAGTCTACGCTAGCTCCTGCACTGGCACGACCATCCACTAAATGAGCCTGAGACAAACACCAAAACATAATATAAGTACAAACAGAAAGTATAAGACCATATTCCATCAAAAATAGTCTGCATAAAGAAATCATTGGATCGCAACAGCTGTATGCTCACCAAATCTAGGAGTAACAATTAATTGACAACACGTTTTGCCTCAAACATAAAATAGACCACCGTAAAGATTTATTTACAAAACTTGAGTAATAGTGAGCACGTAACAGCTTATTTTAACTAATTTATTGCTATACCCAAATGTTAGGTAGTCAAACTCAAGCATAGTAAACCAAGGTAAATGTAAATATCATAGGATGCCTGCGAACCTTATATAGGTCATCCGGGGTTTTAGGTTCCATGACGTCAAGATCGCGAGCTAGAGTAAGATAGCCCTCGCTCAATTTGCTGTTGCTGATTAGTTCTTGGAGTAGTTCCCGCTGCTCGTCATTATCAATCATTTCATCATCAAGCTCCATGGAGATGCCCTGAATCAAATCAGCACAAAATGAGATACGATAAAAACCAAAAAAACCAGAAATTGAAAGCTCTCCACTGAGAATGAACACAACACTCTTCAGCAAAGAGAATTGGATTCAATTAATGAAAAAACCCGTTAGAAAAAATTTCTTGTACTAAATGACTAAAAAACAAAAAAATAGAAAAGATTGCGACATGAGTACAAGCAGACGCTCACTTGTCTGCCCAAAATGTAGCAAAGCTGCTGTTTTTCCAATGGATCTTTGCATTCTGCAATCGTTTGCTTTACGCACTGCAGTGAATCACCAACACAAACATCAGCAAATCGCCACATCCAACAAATACGAAAAGATATGCTTATTCAGGCTTGTAGCAACTTGATGAGCCATTGAGTGCTGTGACCTGCGATGTGAGTAACTATCATTCAAAAACCTTCACACCACGAAAGACCAAAAGCACATAATCAACTTTTAATGACATACCTGTGTATTGCCCATTCTTAAAGCAACTCGCAACGCCTCTGGATATTTGTTGAACTTGCAATATAACTTATAAGCGATTTTTAGAACGGCCATATCATCTGGTTCTGGTACATAACTGCACCACCATGCACGTATTGGTTATTTAAAATTCCATAAAGAGATATCCCAAACATGAATTCAAAGAACACTTCCTATCCACATGGGTGGTAACTGAGAAGACACAAATACGGCAACTTACATTTCATCGAAGACTGAATCATACTCTTAGTAAAACAACTCATCTATTACGGAAACAAGACAATGACCACGTAAATAAAGTAAATACAAGTGTTCGATATGCAAAAGCTAGTACCTGGCAAAACTGGTTAAATAGGAACACGTGCGCTTATGGTTTGCTTTATCAATGTGTTCCATGAGCATATCAAGCATTTCCACCTGTGCACAATAGCCCATGACCATTAAAGACATCCCTCAATCACCATGCGCAATAAAACTACACAAAAAAGCATTACGCGCACCGAGAACAAGCAGAATTTCCAAATCTTTCGATGAACTTGAATTAACATAGTCTTTAAAAAATGCTGCCTATGTCAGGTTTAAATTGGTCAAATTGTCAAAATTTTTACTACAAACCTCCATTAGAAGATCCACTGCCTCAGGTTCTGCATTATGCTGCAGAGAAAATCACCAACATTTTGTCAAACATTAACGTCATTTATTCCAACAAACTAAAGCAGCAGAGCATGCACTGCTCCTGCAAATCAGAGGCAGGAAAAATTCAACTAATTCAAACACCGAAGTGGAACTGATGAACATAATTTACCTTCACGTGGAAAGGGACGATCTGCTTAACCAAACCCATGAGATCATCCACAGGTTGGTCAGCAGCCTGCAAGATACCCAAACAAGGCTTTTAGCGCAACAAAATCATAAATTGTAAGAAGAAGAAGAAGAAGAAACCCACGACGATACGAAAAGAGAATCTCAAGAATTCCTACATGAACAAACAATTCCAACCTAAGCACTAGCGTAGTTTGACATGAATATTAAGACATGTTGCGCCACGATAAATACCTGACGTTGTTGAAACTCATTACCTATTTCTCCAGCTAAGTTTCTGCAGAACATAAAAGTGCGAATCACCAAAAATCAACTTATCTCTTTCCAAAATAGAAGGTATGGGTAGACAGCCACGTTTTATAAAGATAAGGACTAAACCCTACACAGCCCAACCTAAAGTTGATAAATCAGAACAGTAGTTGACATTTACCATACATGCCAATAATAATTTCGGTGTGACGGGCTGATTTGAACATACCTGACATATTCGTGGCCCCAAGAACCAATGTCTCCAACCGTACCCTGCAATCTATAGCGCAAGCTTTCCTGCACGAATAATCGTGAGGATCAAACAATCAGGTTACACCAAGCATTTGACAAAGCTTACTTGAACACAAACTAAAATATAGTGTGAACTGAAATGCAACTCGTATCAAGCGAAGCACTTACTCTGTCGCCTTCCTCAGACATAGTAAGGGCAAGAACGGATATAATATCCGCCATGAACCTCTGCAAACAAACAAGTCCTTTCAGCAAAAACATGGCGGTTGGACAACTCCATGTAGAAAGCTCTGAACGAAAGAAAGCAAAGAGTGTGATGCGAAGGTGCATGCAAGACAACCAATAGCACTTTTGTCACTTGTACAAGGTATAGAAACTTACCTTAAGTTCAGATTCTGGCATTATTTCATAGTGTGTCTTCAAGGTCTTGTAGTGAGGTCTAAGGAATTTAAGTGGCTTGGGAACGGAAGTCATGGAGCTTGTAGCTGTCCTAATTTCTTTTCTGAAAAAGAATCCTACACTGTAAGACTCTGTCTAACTCACACAACCAAATGGCATTCACGAGCAAGCTCCATTTATGGCTACAATGCTACCTCTTGTTGAGAAGAGAACGAGGTAACTGGATACTGCGTTAAAAGAAAAAGAAAAGACATTCACACAATTTCATTCCAAAAACAAGAATGATATAGAACGCAGAAAAGAACAAACTTGACATATTCTACTTCCTGTAGCTAGTACCTCATAGCTTCCAAAGCTGCTCTTTGGATCCCCTCCTCGGCATCCTGAGCTCTTTCCACATATAGTTCCAACTGCTGCTTAAGAGCAAGATCTTCCTCAGACTGCAAAAACAAATCATTTGTAGCGAGAATTGAAATTAGTTTTGAGCTATAACAAGCTTGAATTAAGAGCATTCAGCGTCGCCCACATAGAGTTATGATCCAATGCACGTAAGTGCTGAAACAATGTCAAAAAGCCGCCGTCATTACCACATGACATAATGCACAATACTCAATTGAAAACCCGTTCTTAACTGCTATCTGCCTCTAGTCAGATTACCAAACAAGCATTAGACCAGTCTAAAGTTTTCCCAACACGAAAAACTATTGACCTAATCAATACATACACACTCCCCGAAACCTAATGAGCCAATAAATCAGCTGAAAAATGTCACACTACCATGTCGTCCCTCCCAAAAAAGCCTCATTAAAAACAGGCCCTCCAAGAACTGCTACCATTACATCATACGGAACTGAACAATCATTCAAAACTCCAACCAATTCCAGTTTCTACCGCATCTCGTCACTCCCGATCAAATGTAGGGTTTCACCCCAGTTCGTGGTCCAAAGTATGCACCACCTAAACCCGCTCACAGCCAGCCTCCTCTCCACACAACAAACTTACCGCCATCGAAAGCAAACAGACCACAATCCCCATGCGACACACTTCACAAAAACACGAAAACCACAAAATCCACACATCGAAGAACCGACCTAGAATTAACCAGCCCACTCACCAAGTCATCATCCTTCTTCTTCTCGTCCTTTTTCTTCATTGAGGCAGCGTCCTTCTTGCCCGTCGGCGGCACAGCGTCGTGGTCCATGCGCTCCCCCTGAGCTCCACGGTTTTCCATACGATCTGGCGCCATGTGGAGGAATGAACTCCCGATCAAACCCAACTAAGGTTGGCTCAATCGAAGAGGCAGCCCAACTTCAATCCCTGCCTGTTTTCGATGCGTGTGGGAGCTGGCGCATGCACCTATCGGAGCTCTTCTTCCTTACCCTGCCCTACCCTACCCCGAATCCCTGCCCTCCGCCTCGCTGCGATACGATGCTTTGGGCTATGGAGTTGGCGTTGGAGTTGGGCTTTGGCGATGACCTCCTTGTATCCTCCCCTCTGCGTCGTCTGTTAAGCTTATTCGACGTGCCTCTTCCACATCCCGGTACCTCACTCCAGGTCTTCTCTTTTGGGCTGCGCTTCTGGCGTCCTCAAACTAGATGTCGGAATGTGGCGCTAGTTGGGACTTGAGCTTTTGACATACTTTTCTTGACGCCATTCTAATTGTTGTTTATTTCATTTCAGAGGTCGAGAATTAAATACATAATCACAATGATTTTTCTTTTTAAAAAAAAATACTTTTTTTTTATTTGATTGGACTTAAGAAAATAATAGCATGACCCTTGAAAAAATAATAACTCTGCTAATAATAATGTGGATTTTATTCTATATATATTGCTGCACTTATAGAATAAAATATGACACAAAACTGAAATATACTTAGAACTAATTAATTTATGTAAAAATTAGTAAATTAAATATTTATTTTAACTTATTTATATAAACTAAACTTATAACACAAAGGGTGAAACTATTAATAATATCTATAATTCATTTTTGTAACAATTATTTAAAATAGAAACCAAAAATAAAGTTTATAATTGAGATGAGTTATTTTAAAATAAAAAGATTTTTTAATTTAATATTCAAATAATTTACATTCTTAGAATAAAAATTATTTTAAAATAGTTTTATAAAAATATTATTTTAATTAGAAGTTTTACACCTTTGTAAAATATAATTTTTTTTTAAGGCAAGTTTTTTAGTTTCTTAAATTTTTTATAAAAAACCATTTTGGTGATTATTATAGAATAATATATCTTATAAGTATTATAATCTAAAAATATTTTTTGTAATTGATTAAAATATCTTATAAGAAAAATATAAAAAATTCATCTAACCATTTTGATATTTAATTTGTATAAATATTACTTTTTTAATACCAAAAATTCAGTATCTTATTTATTAAATTAAAAAAAAGTTTGATTATATGCAAGATAATTTCATATTATTAAACAATTTCATCTAAATCCGTTTGAACATAAATTTTTCTCTTGTGCACAATTGAATTTTTAAGGAAAAATATAATGTGGTTTATTTCTACAACTCCATTGTGCATTTGTGGCTTCTTTGGTCCAACAATAGAAATGTCCCATTATTACAAAATTATCCATATGGATGGTACAATATACTTTGTATAAATATGAAATAATTTATTATTTTTTAATACCTATTATAAATCCTAACATGTTAAAGATTATATTTCTAGTTGAATCATGCATATTTTTATTCCAAATAAGAAGTGTGGTACAATGAAAATATATTGTTGGACTTAATTTGCACTGTCAAGCTAAATTCCAAAGCAAAGCACAATTCTTATGCTCTATCAAAGGGAAAGCTAAACCCTGAACATTGATTATTAGTTTTGAGGTATAAGACATAGTATTATAAGACATAGTATTATACATTGATTATTAGTTTTGTGGTATAAGTTCTCTTGTAAAAGGGATTGCATACATTGCTCTAATAGCATATAATAGTTATTATTGTTGCGTCATGATGATTGATACTATTGCTAATAGGTTTCTAATTTTTTGATGTAATTTGGATTGAGTTGGTATGAGATGGAATAGGAGATGGAATAGGAGAGAAATGATGTGTGTTAGAAGATAGGATAGAAAGCAAAACTAAATGCAAAGAATAGATTTCTAAAATTACAATAAAAATAATAGAGGCAATCTTGCCCTACTTTTAAGCATCATGCCAACTCTAAAGAAGATTAGAATCCTTTCTTTATGGAGAATTCTATTGATTAGAAACTTTCTACAAGACAAACTTTGTTTATTGTTGTGGATGAAGGAGAAAGAAAAGTATAGACACTTCTATAATTTGTGATTGTATGAAGGATTTGATGCTAATGATGGCTGATTTTACCATTGTGGGAGACTTTTTCCAAAAATATGTTATTAACCAATATGCTGGATATGTTTCATCACAAGAAGCATATGTTTGATGACTTGCTTCAATATGTTACTCCCAAAGCAAAGCAAGAATAATCTATGTTAATATATTCAATAGATATTAAAATATAATAGATGGTAGTTAAGTAGTTCATTTTTTTAATCTTTTAAGTTCTTTTTAAAACTTAAAAACACCTTAAAAATATTGAGATTTTTATTGTAATTTTGTAAATTAAAGGCACAATTATTTAAACCCTAAATCCTGAATGTTAATCTGTTGCTATTTTCTAAATGAAAATGTTTTATTTTTAAAAGCTATGAAGCTTTTTAAATAAAAGTGATAGGTGATACCAATTCCAAAGTGATAATACTTGAAGATTTAAAATAGAGTCATTCATGCATCAATACTTGGTTCAAAGAATAAAAACAGATTAATTATATATTTTTTACTCTTACAACTATCTTTACATGGAAAATTATACATCAATAAATTAATAAATTTAATATTCATATTTATATGAAAAATCTCACTACAAAATGTTTTCTTTTTCCTTTTTCCTTTTTGAATAAAATAATATCTTAAAAATATTATTTGAATTTCATGAATTAATTTAAGAGTATATATTTCCATGAAAAATATAATAACTAGAAAATAAATGAGCTAAAATTAGACTATAGCTATTTTATTTTTAAACTATAGTATTTATGTCTGTTTGTTATATACAAATGTATATAACTTGGTAGTATTACTTTTGGAATAATAATTGAATACAAAAGATTACCATTCAAATTGAGGATCTGTTTTATTATTAATTTTGTCATTTTACGTTGATGTATCTTAAAATATGTTGTGTATTCTGTTGACTTTTATTAATTTGAAGTATGATATTATAATCAGAATTAAGATGTATTAAAATAATATTAAATTATGTTTAATACCAAGTATTACTACAATGCTTTTATGTGTAACATCAACCAAATGCTATACTTATGATTTTGATCAAATAGCAAAGAAAAACATTGCTATACCTAAAGATTTTGGATGAAAATGTATAAGTACTTTCAACAATAAAGAATCAAAAGGATAAAATTATTCGTATGTGTATCATATTTCAACAAAATATTTATACATGCATACAAATAGCAACATTTGTATTGTTGAAGATCTAATAAATCTTTAAAATGAAACTAAAAACACAATTTCAACTATGCAACCTTATTTTAGTATTTGCAATAAACATACATACATATGTGCATGTCTTAATCATATCTTAAGAATGACCACTGATGATTTTAACTACCTCAACAACAAATTTTAACAGAACTGTTGCTTTAGCAACAACAACAAATTTTAACAGAATTGTTGCTTTAGCAACAACAACAACAACTTAAAAAAACAAAGAAAAAACTTCACATGAAATTGCATTACAACCCCACTTATTCTCTCAATCTCTTTCATGTTATTTTCAGACTCTTTGTTAATTTTGAAACCTATCCAATGCTATTCCCCATTAATCATCCAACTCAAAAGTTTAAAATAAAAATAAAAATAAACAACTAGCATCACAAACCACACGTCATGAATTACAAAGTACAACACAACAACTTACACGCAAAAAAAAGAAAGAACTTGGATGTACTTCCTCAATCCACTGATGAGAACCCTAATCACCAGCAACACCGACATGGTCACCAGTCCGAGCAAATCCCGCTCGAGAATTAGGATTAGGACTAGGGTTTGTTCACGCTTGCTCGGAGGGGTTGGTGACCCGCCCGGAGAAGACGATGGCGTTGCTGACCTCCTCCATGATGAGAAACATGAAGGGCCTGTCTGCAACGAAGGTATCGGGCTCTTTGCGGTACATTGGCATGCACATGAGCGTGATTTCCACGGTGGTTACTGCCGCTGCCTCCGTCCCAACCTCGTTCACGTCCACGAAAGCCTTGTGACGAACACTTGAGATGCCGAGAGGCTCATCGCTGCTGGCCATGTCGCTGAAATCGCCTCCCGGTGTGAAGGGCAGTTCCATTCCCATGGCTTTTAAGGGTTCTGATACCTCTAGCCCGTATGTGATTTTGAACTTGGGGAGTAGGAACTGTTTGAGTGGTACTTTGCCCCCGAGGTTGGTGAGGTCGGAGGTGAGAGACTGTGGGGTGAGGCTGGATTCGAGGTCGAGAAGGGTGATGTTTTCGTGTGGGAGGAGGATGAACATGGCGAAGCTGCGTTGGGTTGTGTCCTTGAGGGCATAAGGGAGGCGGACAACCTTGTGTGTCGGGAAGGATTCGAAGTACTGGTCTTTGTGGGAACGCATCATGGGGACTTGAATGGTGGTTCCGTCTGTCAGATGGAAGTCACCGTCTTCGGTCATGGAACTGTCGAAGGGGTTTTCCCAGATGCCATTGAAGTATATCGCGTTGGCGAGGATCGCTGTTGTGGCTTCCGACACGGCATCTGGAGGGAGGACGTTGGCAATCTTGCCATGGGTCTCGTTCTCAGCCCATTTGTTTATTGTCTCCCGGGCTTCGGTTGACTGCACAAAATGATGAGTGTTAAAACTTTTGTAGCATGTCTCTCAACTTCCAGAAATTCTACTGCGATTAAAGGTTTTCCTCAATACACAGGGTCACTCAATACATCCATAGAAGTGGAAGACTTGGAAGAGCTTTGGATGTCACTTTATGGCGGAAATCCACTGATGCAGCCTCGGCACCGTAAGAGTCCTTGAGCAATTTCTGGAAGGTGGGCTTTAGCTGGATGGTTTGATCGACCCAGATGCGATTCGCACAAGACAATTCCAGACCTTGTTCTCCTCCATCAGATTGCAGTATGTTTGCCAAATGCGTGGAGAACTTGTGCATCAAGTCGCCATGCGGGAGCTTGATGGAGCTTGCAATTTGTTCTAGGGTGGGTCCTTTCGCTCCAGCTGCCACCATTGACAGCGCGAGGCTGATACTGATTGGCGAAAGCACGGTATTCTCCTCTGGAGCTTGATTCGCTATTTTCTTGTACAGGTCTAGCACAAACTCCGTTTGGTGTCTTGCTAGCGCTCCCACGTCCATCTCAGCGGGCTCCGTGACCCCGTGATACTGAATTAGGTGCTTTGATTCTACACACGTCTATCCGCACTGCAGTTCAGTACTTATAAGATCCAGGCCCAAATACAAATAACAACCTGCATGACAGATACGAGCAGAGCTGAATCGAAAGATCTGAAAGAATTGCACAATAATCTATGGACACAATCTGGACTTCACTGTAATGATTACCTCACCTATTTCCCGAATTGAGCCAGTCGAATCAAATCGCTATCAAGATAAAGCTGATCCTGGAAGCTGTTAAATCTCTGCGAATGTAAAGGAACGACCAACTAAGCGCATTCAAACACTTGAGCACAGGGTGCCGCGTGCCCCTCCACGCGATTCAGCACTCTAACTCGTTTTGCAGAGTAGAGAAGAAAACACGAATCTAAATTGTAGGATGAGCGCTTATATCTCGCTGAGCTACTTAAAAAAATAATTTCCAGGCCCTGCTGGAATGTAGCGAGACTCTTGTGGATCGAATAAGGACAAATGATAAAGCATATGTTTGGAACAAGTCACTAACGGCGAACCAGCTCTTTCAACCAGCCTATCCACTTGTCTTGGTGTTGGCTGTTTCTACTGCGGTCCCTGAAAGACGATCCAGCTGCCGACCTAAGGTATCGATGGGGAATCCCATGTCAGCTATAGTATTGACCTTTCTATCGGTTTGTAGGATTATCAAGACTGGTGTCATGTGGAATATGAAATGAAATGGGAGTGCAAGAGAGACGTGGGCAGCAGATAAAAGATAAGATGTGGGAACTACAATGCATTATCATATTTATTGAGCATTCTTGGATACAGGTTCATTACTGGTAACGGCTATTGTAGGAATCTGTTGATAGCAAGAAAATATACTTAAAAATGTACAAATAGACCAATAGCTGCTTTAGCAACTCATAGCGTTTGTACAGTTTTCATGTTAGCATCTGTAGCTACAAGGGAAGTTGAAAGTTTGTAAAATTGTAACTGCAGTAAAATAAATCCTGCCAAAAATTCTAGAGGCACTTTTATGTATCGAAATAGCATACCCAAGTGCCGAAGCGAATACAACCTTTGCCACCAAAACGGGACATGTAAAGGTTCTATTCTGGTAAAGAAGGGCAGCTATAGCAAGACCTCCTTGAACCTCCTTGAGCGAGTCTGTTGCTTCAGAAACTTTGAATGTATAGCACCAACACAAGGACAAGGGAAAATTTCCAAGGAAATTGCTAAAGAAATTCTATTCCATAAGCTTGTACCGCTTTTCTTGCATGCCTGTCATTCCCATTTTGATCTCGATAATGGTATGTAATGGCACCTGCGTCCAGTTAATTGGAAATTCTTCCTTAGTACCAAAACCTAACACAGAGTGTGATTGAGCAACATTGCTTTCGCTAAACAAATGGTGTTAGCAGTCATACATATATTAAGAATATAATAATAATAATAATAATTTCAGAGAGCACAGACCTGAATATGGGGAACCTCTTTGAGTGGTTTATCCATAAAGTACGCATACAATGAGCGGAGAATCGCCTGATGGAAAAGTATCACACGGTACAAAAACATGGTCATTGAAGATCGATTATTCCAAACCACATTCATCAAGTTTCCACATCAGTTTATCAACAGGATCTACAGACCCTTGTAACTTAAACAACATAGAGACGGTTAACATGGAATCTTGAATTCCACCAAGGGCCCTTCTCCAATAGCACAAAATTTTAACAGAAAATAGTTTGGGTTATTTACTACCTGCAGATCTTCTCGGTGGAAATGGAGCATAACAAAACTCCGATCAATCGAAGCGGAATTGGACGATTGAAACTACATGGGTGTTTGTACAACAGGACTATTTGTGTTGATGTGACATTCATACACATCTTTTGAGATATGCCTATTCTTGTGCCAAATCATTTATGTGGCGAGACTCACCATAATATGCAACATAAAAAAAAGGAAAGACCAAGACAAGGCATATAGTACTTACTTGATGTGCAATGACCACCACTGGAGAGCGCTGCCTCTCAAGCTCTACAATGACAGGCTCCACCCTACAAGAATCGAATGATAATCATCAAACACTTCAAGGCTTTGCATGAACCAGCTGAGAGTAAAATCATTGTTGACGTTAAGCAACTAAGTTCAGTTGCAGATGTGAGGTATACCTTTGGATGACGTCCAAGTAAGATTCACCACGAGGATAGCGATAACGGAGTTTATCTGCCTTACGTGCTCTGAAACCAAGCCAATTTCAGAAACATCAACCTACCGCCAAGCACAAAAAACATTCTTCATTTCTTAAAGGACTAGCGAATGGGTACTGTTTAGGTGCAGCTAGATCCACAACTTAGAGAATCGTAGTGTTCTGCATAATACACACACATATACATAATTGTCCAAAAAAATGACACTTACGCATATTCTTCAGGCATAGATTCCTTGATCTCTTCGTACGTCATCCCATCGCAGACTCCTGCATTGATTTCGTCTAGCGCCTTCCATTCAACCTGCAGTCATACGATATTCCAATAAGAGCTGGCTCCCTGACTAGATCTTAAAATTAAATTGCTTAATTTATACAACCTTGTCAATGAGCATCTTTGGATAACAATTCATGAAGTGTCTTTCAGTTGTTTCAAAGAAGTGTCATAGCTTGATTGCATCTTTTGGGGCTCATTAAGATACACTGATTTGTCCATAAACACTTACTTTTGGAAACCAATCGATGTGCCTTGCAGTGATACCTGTCCTTCTCAAAGTACTTGTCCAGATCTGCAAGATAGCGTATAAGCAGTGTTTATTACACAAGTCGCTGCCAAATACTCATACAAAAATCGTAGAACCTATTAAACTAGTTGAAAGTTAAGTTTATTACAGAAGCTGTCGTCTCGTTCTTCAGCAGCCTCTTCACAAATTCAGCCAGCTTGAGCGCATACTTTTCTCCAGCTTCACTGCACATAGGAAGCATTATTGTATGATTATGAAGTGAATTATCTTGAAATGTTGCGAACAACAACAGCTCCCCCAACACCACCTCCCAAGTTTCAATTTCGCCCTAAAAGAGGCTATGAATAATAGCTTACATCATTAGCCTTGTGAATAGATATATATATATATATATATATATATATATATATGAACATTAAATCGAGTTTACCCTCGCATTAAGAGTAATTGAATTCCTTGTTGATTCAGATTGCTTATAATTTTTAGCCCACATTGCCACAAGAAACTGGCAGTTGAACTTGTGTGTGATTGAGGAGCAGATCCACAGTTTGAGGACAATCACGACATCGGTGCGCAAACAATACTATTCTAGGAAAGATAAGCGCAAAGTAAGAAAATCACCTAAGTACGGGGTCTCCACCAATACGGCCCTTCACATTATCCTGGCTTTCACCATGCCGAGTGAGTAATATCGGCCTTGGTGTGATGTGGGTATTGACCTACACACATACACTTGTTAATAATCTCAAAGATATAGCTTCTGCGGCTCCGTATGGCTTGGACTACAACAATGTTATGATTATTGAAATGACGTAGCTAAGGAGATCTCTTACCAAGAAAAATACGATACGGCCCGGAAGATATCCACTAATATTACTCACCTGCAGACCCACATTACAATCAGATCGATGTCCACAAATTCTAAACAGGGTATCAAAAACATACATCAATAAAGAATTTTTTTCCCAATTTCAGAGCATACTAATAATCTCTGATTCTCTGAAATGTACATAGAAAACGAAAGGTACATGAAAAACGTATGCTTACTTGCATGTGACCGCCCTGCCCACTGACCATGTCAATCAACTTAATATAGGATCCCTCTGTTACTGGTTCATACATCTGCAACAGATCGAAGATTAGAATCAAGTAACAGGTGCGGAGGTCTAAAACTCAACCTTAGAAGCATCTCCTGGAACAACTTCTTAGGGCCGACAAGGGATAATAGATGTCAAGAAACTTACTTTTTCATAGTGATCAAGTCGAGTCCTGAAGTCCTCAAGGGCAGTTTCATAATCGGGTCTGTTGTGACAATCATCCGTGACAACCATTGATCACAATTATCAACTATCAATCGAGTTGGTCGTGCAGGTTAAGAATAGCAGGTGCAGTTTCAAGAAAATATTATTCCAGAAAGTCATCCCTACACCAGTAAATACTATCCAATGCAACAGCAAAACAGTTGTAGTAACTCACACATCAGCGTAATCAGGGCTTCGGGTCGTCTTCAATTGAATGTTGGTCTCAATCACAGATCGATCATTACATAATATCTCCAAGAAGATAATCTGCACAATATGCCCACACAATTTTCGTGAAAGAGATTCCATATGTTTAGATGGTGGAGGCGTAGATGCGGTGAATACTGTGAATAGCAAGTTATAAATAACAGTAGTCCCCATTTTCATTACAAGTATCGATTCAGCGACAACAGGTTTCACGGATCGAGTTAATAGATGCAGCAAGACCGTTTGTTCAAATACTCTCTTTCTGTGAAGATGTGGAGATAAGATAAAAACAAATGGATATGCTGGTAAATAGAATGAAGCTCACTGCATGCCGTAGAGACTCAATCAAACCAGATATACATCCAAGGGGGAGCGGATTATAGTCTCCACCTTGCATTTGCCCTCAGCCAACTTCGTCAGCAAATCCCGACGAGCTTTTGTACTGTTAGTAGCATCAAAGACACCAATCTGCATTAATCCGCAAAGGAAATAAATTCTCTCAGAAAAATGCGCACATCAAACTGGAGCCAACTGATATTCAGTACAAGTTGATCAAAAGAGCTTTTTGAGATTGATTGTGGAATAGCATAAAAACCATACGAATCTAGGATATCCTAAGATTATAAATAAACGATCAAATGACCCAAATTAAAAATAAAAACATCATATCCAAAGACACCAACACTCAGAAGACAAGAGATGCAAGATTTAGATATCAACTAGCTGGTACAAGCTTTCGAGAATAAAATGCTAAAATTACCTGTCCTCCTTCATCCATCCAGGCAAGCATATCCTCCATGGCGAGTACTGCAACCTTTGTATATCAAATTATTTTAGCTTAGCAACAAGAGTACCAAGACTAGAAGCTACTGCTTTATCAGTCAACGTTATCCTCCTAAGTGACATTCGTAGACCCTATCATAAAAAATGCTATTTAACCATTCACCCCTCAATCGTGATCAATAAGAATTCATTTCCAAGCATGGATATTATCAATACATAAACTGCAGTCACATCAACGAAATTCACAGTGATAACATTCGAATATCAAAGAACTTCGAGCATACAGCATTGATTTTACCTCGTTTCTTGCTTCTATACCCTCCTGGTTATCACCGCGAAAAAAGTCGGCAGTCTGGCATGTCCCAAGCCATTGGTATATTAATTACGAAATTACTAATTTGAGCACAAATTAACATCTGAAATTTTTGAATGATAAAGGAGCAATATTTATTGTATGAGGCCGAGTTGGAGAATGGTACAGCCAATACAAGATTAAGTTTGCTCTGTCTCTTAAAGTGGTTCCCACCTGGTTACGCCCAAGCTTCAAACGTCGATACTGGTTCAGCACAACAAAGAAGTCAGTTAAATAGCTCTACGTAACATTTAGAGGACGGGGAACAACACCCTTCATAAGATCCAACATTGCGCATCCTACAGAAAAAGCCCGTGGCTAAATGCTAGAATAAGCTTACCTTTCCAACATTGAAGTGTTTAGTATCATGGCCTAGCCACCTAAGATATCTCGTCAATTTTGCTGCCGTAAACGTCTTGCCTCGTGCAGGTAACCCAACCTGAACCCAAAGCAACAGTTGGTTGAGTTATTTGGAAGAAGTTACAATATTCTCACATGAAAAAATCGACGCTTGTGATTCAATTCGTTTAATCACGCTGAAATGTACAAGTGATAAAGGCAAAACTATGCTTCATAGCCTTCAAATTGTACTTATTAATGTCTACTTCCTTTCTCAACAAAAAAAAAAGGAAGAAATAAAAATAAAACAAACAAACAAACAAACAAACAAACAAACAAACAAAAGTCAAAATATGGGTTGGAGCATGAGAATTAACAAGGAAAGTTGATGTCTGAAAGTTTTCTAAAGATAAGCTACATTCGAGTGAATTTTAACAAGTAGGAAATTAAAGAAGCTGAGTCATTTTACTGCCGATTTGATCCTTCAAAATTGCAAGAGGGGACTGGGAAGGCCAGAAAAACTGAGAATATACCAGAATGATTGCTAATTGACGACGTTCTTTAGCCATCAGACGATCAGCAACAGCTGCAGCGGCAACAGCACCGGCAGCTTCAGGCATTGTCTGCACACGTCATCTTTTACCATCATCATCCAGTCCAATGGATGCATGTATAACAGTCACTATGTTAAAGATTTATCACACCATGTGAACACGAACAATCACCGTGTGTATTATTCAAACATTAACAGATGTAAGCATCCAAAAATTTGTCAAAGTCAGAAACGAACCTATAGTACCTAATGTACCTAACTTTCACGCGGTGGAACCAGTAAATACCTAGGACACACAACTGTTTATTTTTTAAATAAAAGCATCTACAATTCATGACACATACCGTCCAGTATAGTTTCCGTTTGCAAAGAAAAAGCAGAGGTTACGCAAGATGCACTACGAAAGACAAGTTGTAACAATTACTCACATCTCGAATATACATTTACAAGGAGCAAGATCCACAACATTAATTAGCTTTAAATATTCAACAAATGCCAAATAACGAGATTGATGTTTCTACTCGGATTCTCAACCACATAATTTATTTTCATTACATAAGAAGCGTCGAAGTAAAATGTATACCTTAATCACATTGTCCAAATGTACATCGACATTGCTCACACTGTCATGGCCGGCAGGATTTGAAGGTAGGCGTACAGTGTTCCCAGCACAGAGAACTCCGTTTGATACAGTTTGGGTTGATTGTTTGAAAGCTTCAGCGTCAGTTTCGTGAGATGTGGTCTCCTGCACATCCAGGTCCTGTATTGAATTGGTACATGTGCACCATATACTTGGTAACTTCCTCGATGGCACATGCCACAGATGATTCAGCAGGTTTTAAGATTTGAAGGGCACGTACAAAAGATTTAGAATATTGAGAAGATTTCCATCCGCAAAAACTAACTAGACCACACAGAATGATGATGATCAGAAAATAGTGAAACAAGAACAGAAGAATATGCAGCAAGCAAAGACCCAACACATTGAATAAGCACGCACCTTAACAAGAATACTTCCATCTTTGCAAATAGGTGTACTGTTTATTTCTGCAGTATTCAAGTCACATGGAACGCTCGTATCGCCACCCCGGATTCTGTAAAGTCGACTTTCCCCATAAAATGGGGCAGGAAGAGGACAACTCTTCTGGTGCAACTCACTGGAATCCGATGCTGGGTTTGGAGAGTTCTGCAATGCAGAACTTGCTATCGCATCTGGCGTAGGCACCTCATAATGTTCTAAATCTAGCTCAAGTGCCTGTGTTTCATTTTTTAATTCTGTTGCAACTACAGGATGTACACCGTCCCCAGTAACGTCCAGAACACCCGCGATCGTGCTACCATGAGACTGTAAGTTCTTTTTAAGAGAACTCCAGCTAGCAGCCAGAGCAAATGGTGAGACTGGGTCGGCTTGGATACTAACAGGCAGTTGCAGTAATTGTATTCCATCCTCCGTGGGAACTTCAAATTGCGCTGTAGGCCCAGCCTCTCCTTCCATTGTGCCAGCCTGAAGCATCCTATTTACTCCCTCTTCAAGTATGCACAGATCTCTATCACCCTCCCCTTTAAGTAGAAATTTAAAATCCAGCAAACCTGCAAAATATGATGCAAGCATTGTAAGAGAGGGTTCATTGATTTTACCCGGATTACAAGCCTCACTGTTCAAAATCACGACACTGCATGGAAGAAACAGAGAACTGCTGACATCTGCAAGTCTAGGTAACATAATCCAAAGTAGACAAGAGACGTATACAACCACCACATCATGAGCCGAACATAAAGCATACAAATCGTGTAGTATATCTGAAACGCATCCACAGGAAACAAATTATATACCACCAGCAAGTTAAATTGAAGAGTGCTGAAAAACACCATGATTAGCAGGTGCAACGAAACTAAGCTCCCAAACAGTCGTTGATTCACGCTGCAGTGCAATCTGGACCAAAAGCACATAGCTCAGCTTATGGACAAAACTAAAAATTTTGCGTTTTAAAGTTTTGTTTTCTTCGCAAAGACTAATACGCATCTTAATATGAAAGCATAGTTAGAATCAACTCACAAATTCGTCATTCACTATCAAGGTGAATACCTAAAACACCTGATCATTAAATGCAAAAATATCAAGTACTTGCTATACCAGGTCGATTTTCTCTAAAGTTGCACCCGACCTTGAGATATCTACTTCATGTAAATAGCACCCCAAAACATATGTGTCAATGGAGGGCAGACTTACAGCTTTTGTCTCGTCCCAACAGCCTATCATTGGCAGTGAGCCAACAATATGAGGAACAAGATTCAGTGGTAAGGGTTGGTCATCCAGCTGATTCATTTTCAGAGCTACGAACAGTTGGCATCCTGAGAGATCGCTTGAAGTCACGAATTGAGCTGATTCTTCTTTACCCATTATGTCAGATGTTTCCAAATAGAGATCGCTTCATCCAATATGATGATCAATGAAATTGAATACTCTCCTAGAAGAGTTCCACCTGATAGGACTAATTCTGGCGCAATTTGCCACCCAGATGACAATCTCAATGTCTTAAGAAAAGTGCATTGAGGAAGTCGTTCTTCATCTGAATCCGCTCGCAATTGTAATCCACCTGACCAGGAGTCAACTTACATCACTCACGCCCTGAAATTCTCGCCGAAGTGGACGAGTAACCTACAGAGTCAACATTCATGTTCAAAAAGCAACGACTTTATGTTTTACTCGTGCTCAGAGCACAGAGGTTGACAAATCAGTAATCTCAGTTGTACCAGGCGGAGATTGTCAGAAATCCTGGTACTAAATGACCTTACAGTGAGCCCGTTCCGCAAGCACGAGTAGCATCAGAGGAAAAAATTTCATTTACAGTACGATTTCCTTTCCCTATCTGCTTGCAATGAAGCAACGCAATGTGGATCGATAACATGAAAAATTTCTGTTCATAACAACATTCCAAGCGATCGGGCACAAGGCTCCTATTCCGAAACCTCAAAATTTTGCAGTATACGTGACGGGCGCCATAGCCACGAAATGTGCAAGTGTCAAATCAAACGCTAGCCATTACAACTACTCCCCGTTCTCCACGTTTTCCTCTGGGCACGTCTCCGCACGAACACTGCACGTGGACGCCGAATTTCGAGCAATCTGTTGCCAGAGATGATAACAACATAAACTAAACCAAGGACGACAGAACTGATCAAACAACTCCTTGTTACCAGCAGTACTGCTTCTCACTATTTCTAACTTGAATTAGCTACGTTCCTGTACTGGCTCACGCTCCGACAGTCAAAAGAAAGTTGTAGAGGCGTTAAAACACACTCAGCTCGACTTAACAAACACGACAGAAAGCTGCACAACACAGGATCACAAACCATCGAAAGCTCAAACCTCCCTAAACTTCAATTTCTACAACCGAAACATTCAAGAAATTGAGCCAGAAGTGTTTCTACAGGCCATGATAGCGCTCCGATCAGGCGTGACCTGCGCTTGTAATGAAACCATCTCCAAAAGCAGGCACTCACATGCAACCATTGCACCAAACACGACGCAAGAAGATTCAAAGTTCGAAATGCAAAGATTATCTATGCAGAACCAGAACAATTACGAAAAATTCCGGTCAAAAACACTACCTGAATGATGCCGAGTGAACGCGATCCCTTCGAATTCAGCTTCACAAAAATTGCGTAACAAAATGCACCAAGCACGGATCGTGCTGTGAGCTCTTCTTCGAGGGACGCCGCCGTGCCCGTCGGTCACCAATTTTACGTCTAAATTTCGGACGGTCGTTATGCACCGTCTCGTCCATGGGAACGAACCGGGGCCGTTTGGACGAGAAACAGCGAAATGACACGGATAAGAAGGTGCGTCGGCCACCTCAGTGGCAGATAAGGGCGACTGAACTTGACTGCACTGCGTCCCTTGTCCCTTTTCTCACTTCTCGACAAAATTTCTTGCCATTTTTGGGCTTGTTCGTCACGTGCGTTCACACCGCGGTGCATCCTGCGTGCTGGAAACTGGTGGAGCTTACCTTGTTTGCTATGTTTGTTCTGTTTATATCCATAAAATTACAGATGATATTTTATTACATATGTATAGATAGTTTTATATTAGGTGAAAGAAAGAAATGATAAATCTATGAATGTGATACTACATTTGATGCTATGCTTAGATATTCACATTTCTAAAGCAAATTCACATTGGACGTGGTTATTTTGATCATGTGTTCTGTACACAGCCTTTGATTTTTTGAAGGTAAATGAGTTTTAATGTGAAATTTTTTGGGGTTCTAACTCATAACTTAAAAAATATGTGATGAATTCGAATCCTGTTATTTCATTAAAGCAAATAAATCATGATATACATGTAAGAATTACAGGTGAATATGTTTTAATTTTTGAAACACCTCTCATGAATCAATAAAAATAATAAACATAAATAACAATTGAGGATATTTTTTATACAAGTGGTTTTCCTTTTTTTCTATTATATTTTTTTGAGAATCACAATCCATGTTAAAATTGTAAAATGCTTATTATTTTATTTATTTTTTCAATAGATTTTTTTCTTACTAAAATTTGCTATTTTTTTTTTAAATAAATGAAAATTGGAAATTTATTAATTAAACCGAAAAATTATTTTCATTGAACCTGAAAATACAACTCTTCAAAACACTTATGCAACATTAATTCTTTATGCTAAATTTACATCGATTCTTTTAAAGATGCTTATAAAAAATCAAAAAATAACATTGGACATTCTACATAAGCAACAATTTTTATGATTTTTTTCTGTTGATTTACAAGAAATGCTAGTTCCTACATATGTTTGTTAAAAAATCTTTGTCAAAAAATAAATTTGTAATAAATTTCATATATATATATATATATATATATACATACATACATACATACATACAAACCAGATTTTAGTTTCTAAAATTTTTGTAAAAAAGGAGTACACATTTTTATAAATATGCATCCAGTACTTTGGTTTAGAAAGACAGCAATTAAGAATATCTAATTATTTTTGTAAAACAAAACTTAAACAATAAAAAGAAACGTCTTTTGTTCATGTAAACTATTATGGATTTTTCTTATTGTGCCAAAGTAAAGTAAGGTGAATAATGTGCTACATATTTAATTACACAAAAAATAATATTTTGAATATATTTTGTCAAGGTAACAACAAATTTGAAATCAACATATATCTTGTATTCTAAGGTATTATGTATGTTTCACTCTATCAATGCATTAGTGCAATGGATATATTATATATATATATATATATATATATATATATAATTTGTGGCTTATATTTATAATTAAATTTATAATAATTTTAAGTAAGAAATATATATATATATATATATAAATAAATATATATATAATTTTAATTTTATGTATTTTTTTAAAAATTACCTATCTTTGTCAAAAAGTATATTGCAAGTCATTTAAAAATAAAAAAAAATTATCATGGTGAAATTTAACACAAAGAAATGGCAATTTTCTTCTAAAAATGTTTCTTTATAATGTATCAAAATAATTATTATTACTAAAAATTATTCTATAAATATAGAAAATTTAAAATAAAAAAGTATGACATTTGTTTGCTTATGATTAAAAGAATTATCTCATTTGTTTTTGGTTTAATACAGTTAAACTATATTTATTTCAGGATATTTTCAATAAATTGAAAATTTAAACAATTTTTTTCTTGAATCATTCATGGGATTATTGTACAAAAAACTGGGTGTATACAAATAAGATATTAGATTATCCTACTAATAGTTGATAAATAATTTTTTCCTATAAATGGTAATTTTTTGTTTTATAGATAACATCCAAAATTTCAAAATTATCATTCAATTTTTGAGTATTTTAAACTTTTCTTGTGTTAAATTTCATTGTATTTTTATTTTTTTGTTTGAAGTCTGCATCTTTTTTTAGGCACGACAAATGTCTTTTTGTCTACATTTGATAATCCTTGGTGTTTTTAAAATTTTTTGTATGAGATGCAATAATCAAAACACTACAGTAACAGGTTCTAACAAACTTTAGGATGATTTGTAACATAATAAATACTATATATATATATATATATATATATATATACATACCTACATAATATCTGAGGTTCTGGTGCTTCATGAAAACGTTTGTTAAATACATAGCATCTTCAAAAATGTGACATTATTTTCTTAAAAATTATACTACCAAGATAATCTTGTACCCAATTGCAACCACAATGCCAAAACTTAACTTATTGCTTTCCACAAAAGAATCACTGTTCAAAATTCCAAATGGATTAAAACAAAATCTTGTTTTCAAAGAATCTTTAACTTTTTGGAAGGATTCACCCATACTTGGATTTCGTGAGAACTTATTTTCATCCAGAAAATGTATCATGCACACATGAACACTTGAGTTTGAAAACAATACTTTATAAATCTCGTATAAAATTGCACAAACCTTCATGAGAAATAATACAATATCATGCATTTTTTCTTTTCCATTTAAAAAAAAGGTTGTGTACCATAACAACTTGATTAGAGAACGACCTTCCCAACACAACAGGAATAGATCCACTGAAAATGTCGACACCTCATAACCGCCAGCCCTGAACCCGAAAGCCCTATAATCGTACACCGCAAACCTGTTAGCCCAAATCCCACAAACCCGTTAGCCGAAATCTCACAAACCCGTTAGCTTAAATCCCACAAACCCTAAAACCGCGATCCTTCAGAGCGCGACGCTTAATACCGTGAACCTTAATACCGTGAACGTGGTCTTCTTCCTCGTCGTGGATGCGGATATGGTGTAGCAGTTGGTGAGCCCGATCTGGAAGCAAGCTTGCAGGATCTCCTCCGTGAGCCGATGATCGATCGTCGCCGATAGTGGTGATGAGGAACGCATGGAGGAGTCGATGAGCACAACTAAAAGATTGCAACAACAAATAGCGCCTCTAGCAACGAACAATCGGCGACTCCAGGTGTTCAGATCCCATAACGAGACCGTCCATGTACCCACGCCAGAATTGCGCCGACTGCGGCGAATTCCTGCCAATCGAAGCTCCATGGATTTCTCAATGTGTCAATCATGCGTCACATACTCTCAGGGTCCCACTTTGAATGCCCCCCACTTTGCTGTTCAGTTTCTGACCTTCGTTGGTAGAGTTGGGGTCTCCGGAGCTTTTCTGAGAGAGAAGCGCGTATCGATTGCATCGTTGCTGTTGGTGAGGAGCTTGCGTGGTGTCAGAACGATGGTCAGACCCTTTCGCTGCTTTCTTGTTCCAATCCGTGGCACTCTATACGTTGGGTGCGTCTCCGCGCATCTTATCCGCGATCTCTGATCTATTCATTTAGCATCCGAAACATTCCCTCAGTCTGTTTCGTTTACTGCATCCTATCCATTTCGCTCTGCCAGCTCCATTCTCGGCGTCAAGTTCAGTTACTGCCGTGGGAGTCTCTCCGTGGGGGTCCGATCTGGGCACAACTCTCCAGCTATGGCCATGTTTGGATGATCATATCGCAACAGCAGACGTCAGCTTTAATGCCGCAGCTCTGGTTTCGAACCGTGCAGGATTTTTTATCGCGTAGCCTATGAAATGGAAAGCCATCGGCACCTCGCACCCAAAATTGAAGTGTACACATGCTAGAAGTCCGCTAACTGCTACTTGTGGAGTAAGAGAGAGAGGTTGCCTGCATGGAGTGGTCTGAACGTGAATGCTGATGAATGTCGAAAATTGCAGTTAAACAATGGCAGCCAAGGCGCCACAAAGTCAATCGGTTTCATAGTCTAAGGCGATTTCATGACAAGAACCTTGTTTGTGGCGGTTAACGAAAATTGTAAACGGTAATCTGACTTCCAGACTGGCTAAAATCAACGAACTTTCGATAAACTCCGTCAGATGATAACTTGTCTGCATGTTTGCAAGTTTCCACAAGCCTTGCCGTTGTGGATTTCAAGTCTAGCCAGTATCCGTATCTAAGCGCCGACACGCCGCGGGGTTGGAGATCAGGGGATGGAAATGAAGCTTCAATGAGAATCAAGTTTATTCATGGCATGTTCAGAATTACTGGTCATGACATGCGATGATAGAAGTAGGACAGAGTGCAGCCGGCTGATTTTCAGTTATACTTGGATCTACACCTGACATTGGGAATGGTTTCGTTGGTGCCACACTGTGAGCAGTTGATACACTGTGCGAGATGCATAGTATCCACTACGGATCTTCTTTTGGCAAATTGTTATTGCACATCAACTTTCAATCCAAGTTCCTTTGCACACATAAAAAGTAAAGCTTGTGGATTTTATGGTGCAATCACCTCCGAAAAAACCCAACCGCTTTCAATATTGATGTTTTCTAAGAAAACATTGGTGCTTTAAAGGTTGTCGGTTCGCGTCGACACCTTGTCGTGGATAAAAGCGTTCGAAGTTATAGCAGTACTGGTTTTAAGCTAAACTCTTGTTTAAAATGAATCCATGCAAATCGGTATAACGATTTACTTCGTTCCATGTGTAAATCTATAAGTTTGCTAATTGGTCGGAGGCGGTCTAAAGTTTCAATCCAATAAAGCACCAATATTTCCTTTCAGGGACATGAATGAACTTGATGATCAAGCAAACATTATCTCATAGGGCACTGCTTTTTCGGTTCTGGTAAATGTGACCTTATGTACGAGGGCCTAGCCAGAGGAATCGGCACAAAGTCTCTCTCTTCCATGACTTGCCACACATTACCTTGTTGGGGGTTCATTCCAGAAAAAAACACTTTTATTTTTATTTTTATGGTGGCTGCAGGGAGTTTTTTTTGAAATGCATCCATTGACTAAAACCTCCTCTAATTTGCTGATACTTCACAACTATTCCAGTTAAAACCCAACCTCACATTCAGTAGAATGTGATGCTTCCATGGCAATCCAGAGGTTGCACGGGGTGTACCCTTTGCTAAAATCGCTCATGGCACTGAATGATCTGGAAGCAGGATGATTCTACCTTTAGACCAATTTGACTCATTCTCATCACAAGAGTAAAGGATTACTAAGATGGAAGATTCCTTCTGTTCCTATCCACTACCTTCAAGACAAGACCTGCAATCTTGTGCGAGTCGCATAATATCAAACATGAATCCACTATTAACAGATTGTGAACCTGCATCGAGGCAAGCTCCTCCGTAAAGTCAAAGAAGCAGAAGTATGTTCCAAAAGCCGAACAGAAAGTCTTTCAACAAAAGTCAAACTGCATTGAATAAAACATATGTGAATGTTGGCATTGACTTGAAACTCTCAAATCTACATCGTCTTCCGGAGTGTTCATCGTGGTAATGGTGATGATCGCAAATTCAATCAAGATATGGTTGTCGTGTGCTGATGTGCAAAGTGTCTCACGTTCAGATCGAGGTGTCCATGTGACGGGAATCCACATTCTTCACACCGCAAGAATCTGAAGTCATGTAGGCAAGCAAAAGAGCCAGTTCACATTCTGTACTTAGTCTTGCAGCTTAGTGGCGAAAGCGCTCGTGAGATTAACGTGAGTTATGAGGTGGTTTAATGTGAGCTTAGATCTCTTATGTTTTTGTGTGCGTGTTTGAGTTTGCACCAACAACCAGTTTGTGCTAATTTTTTTGTTATGAACTTTGCAAATCATACAAATTCTTGCTTGAGAATGCTTTATAGAGACGGGAAGAATTGCTGCGAAACTGGTTTAGGCCCGTCAGTTACGACGTATCACAAAACTCAGCCTCAGCAAAGCTGTCAATTCGATCTCATCGTGTTATGCAATAAACATGAGGTTTGAGCAAGTCGTCTTGATTCACATTGTCAGTAGGTACATACATCACAGCGCTTGTAAAATATCTTGGCCACAGCAGACCCTCCAGCCGTCAGTCCACGGAACTGCGTAGCATTTCACAGAACCTACGCTTCTGGAAGCCCGTGACCACTCAATCAGCCACATTCTCTAAGCATGTCGGAACCAAACAAGCTGCTCGCAAAGCATATTCGGACAAAAGTTTATTGTCCAAAAAAGAAATTAAAAAAAAGGGGAAAAAACGAAACTGGAACAGACAGGAGCAGGTTCGTGAACATAATCTCTGCCAATCTGAGATCGTTTCACTTTGTCCTGGCTCTTTTTTCTGCTTCTGTGAGCAGGATGGGTTTGATTTAGAACCGAGAACATGTGCGCAGAAAGACATTCTCCTTG
The DNA here is from genome assembly GCA_036785485.1 of Physcomitrellopsis africana. Classification (NCBI taxonomy): domain Eukaryota; kingdom Viridiplantae; phylum Streptophyta; class Bryopsida; order Funariales; family Funariaceae; genus Physcomitrellopsis; species Physcomitrellopsis africana. The sequence continues at coordinate 364,793 of JAWRVF010000268.1, forward strand.
AGCTGTGGGATGATGCGACAAGCTGTAGACCAGGCACGCACAGGCTCAGCTACAGGGTGAAGTTACCACTGGCTTTGTACCCTGGTGGCCTTTTCGGGACCACAGTCACATCCCCTTTGTCTGGATGCAGGAAAACTCCACGGGAATGTGTGGGGTTCACATTAACTTGTCTGCTGTGATTCTTGGCAACAGCAAGAATGCGTCAAAGCTCATCAAAAACCCCCCCCCCTACAAACACCACCCATCCCCGCTTGCCATGGCTGAGGTGGGTTTCCCTCTCGCCGGACTCCGATACCAGGTCATCCCTCTGGACCCACCGCCTACATCTATCTCTCTTTCCCTTTCCCTTTCCCTTTCGTTTCCTTTTCTTCAATTCATCCACCCCATGTCGTGCTTCTTTTTCTTTCCCCGTCGCTGTGCGAGCTTGCAGCAAGCAAGTTAGGAGGATTCAACCCCTTCTCTGGTCAACAAACCAGACTGGCCTTTCCTTCGCCGCCCCATGGGCATGGCAGCCAGCGTAGCGCTGGACATGGACATGGACATGGAAGGCGAGACTGCAACCTCAGAGGGTGGTAAGGGTGGTTCGTTCAAAAGGGGGAGTCCCGAGACCGACGGGGCGTGCAGGGGCATGGGGAGGATGGGAAAGGGGGGGGGGGGGGGGGGGTAGTAAAAAGGTAGGCCCCATCCATCTGGTTGAGGCGTCGCTGTCGTCCCCCTTTGCCTGCACATAATCCACTTCTACGTCGCGATAGGAACAACTTCCCGCCACGCCGGGAGAAGATCTCCCCCCCTCCCAGTCGGTTAGGTGTCGCCATTCTCCGGATTTGGGTCCTCCTGCCTCCCTCCTTCTCCAACCCCCTCCCTCTGTCCGTCTGTCTGTCTGCCCTGTATATCTGTCTGTCAGTCTCGCTTGCTTGCTTGCTGTGAGTTACCGAGTGTGTGAGCGTGAGTGAGAGCGGAAGTGTGCGAAAGATTCCGTTGCGAAATGCCTCCGTTCCTGCCAAATACACACACACACATATACTCACTCTGCCTGCCTCACTCCCTCCCTCCATTCATTCAAATGGTCATCCATCCCTCCCTCCCTCATACATTCATCCATCCATTCCTCCCACTGCCACCGATGCCAAGCCCGGCCCGGCCCGGCCCAGCGCGTGTCGGGCCGGGCGCAGGGCTTCGCGCTGGCGCCATGGCCACCTCTTGCATCCATCCATCCTGTTTGGATGGATTTCATCTATATGGGATGAGGGGTTGGGTTGTCAACAATGACATGAACTTGTTAGTATTAATTGATGGAATAACAATTTTAGTTTAGTTGCATGCCACAATTTTTATTTTATTTTTTGTGTATTGGTTAGAAACTTTTTGTTGATTGGTTGTATGGTTTGTTTAAAAAGACATAGTTTTTTTGTTTGTGGAAATAAATGTTTAAGAGAGAGTTTGAAATAGTTATATTGTTTATTTAGTTTAAGAAATAAGATTCTTCTCCTACTTTACTTTTGATGTTTGTATTGATTGTTTATTGAGTTGAAGACTTTTGAACAACACTTAATGTCTTGTGCATTGTAAAATTGAAATAAATGGTTATATGAGTTGAGTAAAGCAGCTGATTAAATTTATTCATTAAAAGTTTGAAATATTTTACTGTACTCATTTTACATCATAAATAAGAAAAAGAAAAAAGAAAACTGCATATGAACCATGCTATAAAGATAAATGTATTTTAATTGAATATAAGCCCAAAATTTATGATATTCAAATGTGAACACCTTTTTCATGTATATTTAATGTTTAAAGATGAGTTTTATTTTATATACATGACTTTTAAATTTTGAGTCTACCTTAAAAACACATCAGTATCATGAAATAACACCATGTTTTCATTGAATTGATATCAAATTTTCTTCAAAATATGTGCATCAAGGACATGTTGCATTAACAAAATGAATATTTTAAAGGTCAATTTCTTATAATGTGCTGAGCTCATAATTTAATTCAATCACAAAAAATTAAAACTAAAACTAAACAAACCATACAATAGAAATATTGACAATGTGGAGTTTTAGAAGGTGAAAATAATATTAAGTGATTGTTTTGATAATGGATGGAAATACCTTGCAATTATTGTCCATATACTTATTAAAAATATTTCCAAAGCGGTTAACAGAAATTCCTTTATGTATGTATTTAAAAAAAGAAAAAGAAAAATATTATATATTACTTGTGTTTTGAAACCAAAAAAAACTAAGTACATTTAACAAACTATAAAATTGTTCTTCAAGTCAATTGCATTATGAAACTGAGAAAGGGCTCATCTGTTTAGAAATTTTTGTAACAATATCACAATAAATCGAATATGTATAATTTGATTCATGGTGCATAACCACAATAAGAAATTAATTAAATAATTAAATATCTAAAAAACTAATACATCAATTGGAAACATATTAAAGTACATGACACAAAATGATAAATCTCACTCAGCCATCCTCATGCTTTCAAACTAAATCAACAAAATCATTTTTGAAGAGTTTTTGTGATTCAAATCTGACACCATGTCTCTTCCTTGGTTAAATTTTTCTACTTTACTATTAAAAAATATAATAACTAAGATTGCATTATTGAAGTATAATATTCAATTAAAAAAATCATGAGACAAATTTTTATAAACAATTGGTGTATGAAGGTTATACTATTTTTAAGTAAAATTATTCTTAAGTGAAGATTTTTATGCATTAAGTAAAATTATTCTTAAGTGAAGATTGTAAAATTTGTAATTTCGAGTTTTCAAGGTCTTCATGACATGCACCCACAAGAATGAATACATAAATATATATATATATATATATATATATATATATATATATATTTCAAAAATGTGTTAATAATGCTGTAAAAAAAAAATTGGAAGTTGTTTTATAGCCACCCTATAGGAATCTCAACAAGCCTCTTAAATTTTAAATCTTCCCTCAAAGCCACTAATGTATGGAAGATTCTATCCACTTTTTCAAAAGTTTCAAATGGTCTCCAAATATCTTTCCCGAATGATGTGAAGATTATCTAAAATGACATTTTTTATGTTAAAAAACTACCTTCAGACACTCAAAAATAAATAATTTAAGACAATTTTATGAATGCCTTTTTATTATCTGATTACAAACGATTCTAAATTCTGAATCTTTTCATTCTGACCAATCCTTTTTTCAAACCACGTACGTTCTACAACTTTAAAAGATTTCAGACAAATATATATATATATATATATATAGATCAATTTTTTCTATTTTCTATAATTTTTTTTATTTTATCATATATATATATATATATAATTCTTAGAATTTTTTTAAATTCTTGTATTTATTTATATTATTAAATTTTTATCAGTAAAAAAAGTATACTAAGAACTGAATTCCTTTTAATATCAAAGTTCTTTAAAGCATTTAAGTTAAACATAGATATATTTTAAATCTGGTTCTAAATTGGAACATTCTTAAATTCCATGATATTACATTCAGCTCTTATTTGGACCATCTGCATGAGAAGTATTGATAAATATGAGTACATATGGAGACAAATGTTATATATCCATGAGAATTTAGAATTTTCCGGAGAACTGTGGTAGAATATTAGCTTCTATACTCAATAATAAATTACAAATATTTTGTACAAGAGGAGTCTAAGAATTAATCTACATAACATATTTAGCTAGAGTTTCTTTGATAATAGAAAAGATTTAATATTCCATTTTTTTATCTAAAGAATTACTCAAAAATCATGAATGTAAACACAATCTTTGATTTTTTAAACCTAAAATAAAGCTTTTTCTTAATCCAAATTACATGTCACAGATTTCAACTTCACATATTTTTATGTTATAGATTCATAAATGCTGTTGGCTTTTAAGATTTTTCTGTTAATACAACTTTATACTTACAAGTGAAAATTGATCATGGTCTAATACTTTGAACAATATATAAACTGCATAATATTCATTTTAATGATAATAAATAAAATTCTAATAAAATCAATTCACAAACTTAAAAGAATTATTTGGCATAACATGTCATTCAAAAATTTAGGACCCAAATATTTTTAAAATTAAAAAAGTTACCATCTAATGTATCTTTGCTTTCTACAAACCTTGAACTAAAGAACAACTTCATGTATTTATGTCAAAGATTCTGAAGAGCTCTTCAAAATCTTTGACACAAATACATGAAGTAATTCTTTGAGGCTTCAGAATTAATTTAAAATACTCAATTGTGATTTTGTAGAAATAAAATATTTTTAAAAAAATTCTTAAATACAATTGAGTATTATTTTTTCTTCATATATTTTTATTTCTATGCTAAATACAATATACTTTTTGCACAAGGTTTAAGAATTTTTAAGTTCCACAATAGAAACCAAATTTTCTTCAATTCATCAAAATTATTACATTATACTTTTCAAAAATTAATATATGACAATTAAGTTTTAATTAAATTATTAATTAATATTCTTTTCAATCATTTATATTTTTACAAACAATTTAATTTGTATCTTTGATAAATTATTAGAAAATTGTATTGCTCCAGGATAAAAGTAGAAATATGTGAATATAAGGTGCTCACCATCTAATTAACAAGAACACAAGAGAATTGAATTGTAATTAAATGAGTTTTGGATTTGAGTTCTTATACTACTAATCCATTGTTTAACTATATGGTCTTTTTACTACAAATATGTTAAAAATTAGCCTAATCAAAGAAGTCTTGTTGACATGTATACACTTATCTTATTAGATTGCATGACAATTTAGTAGACTACAATAGCTAAATGGTAATACCACGAAAATATAGTAGCTATAACTTATCAACTAACAATACAATATCAACCAACTATATTATAGTAGAAATTACCTACTTGTTAAATATTTATACTTAATGGCATATTGCCATGGATATACGATTGAAGAGGATTCTAGAAGATTCTATTTTATCCTAGAAGATTCTATTTTATCCTAAAAGATTCTAAAAGATTCTTGATGGTTCTAAGAAGGCACAAATAGGTCCTAATAGATTCTAAGAAGGCTATGAGAGGTCCTAAAAGGTTCTAAGGGATCATAGATGGTAGCAGAAAATTCTTGGAGGCTTAAATAGTTTAAGAAGTTGTATAAGAAGGACCTTAGATTTGTTTTATTTCCAAGCATCAAAAAATTTCCTTAAGACGCTTGCTTACATCTAATATATATAAAAATTGAGACAAAGGGGATTTTTAGTTTCAACAACATAATCCTTGTGGCTTAGCTTGGACCTTTTGGTCTTGTTCTTATATTTTATTGTAGCTTCAAATAAATCTTTAAACTTTTTGAATTTTATTCTACTTGAATATTGTATTTATAATAGTTTGTTGAGATTGACATAACATAATATTAAAGCTTGGTTTTTTTGAATAAAGAGCAGATTATTGTCAAGGACACGAGAATACAAAATAAGGGACTTGAATCTAGGACATGGTTTCTAGAAGAAACCAATAAGAACTCAAATTAAAGAGATTAGTACATAAACAATACCAAGAAAGGTGAGTTAAAACTCCAAAAGATGCGTTTTCGAGACTGTAGAATTCTTCAGCTTTGATCCTTATATATACTCCTATCTAGGATGCCTCTTGAGTTGGTACCATCAAACTAAGAAGCTTCTCAAGCAGCTTCTACCAATTGGAAAGCTTCTTGAGCTCCTTCCACTAATTAGAAAACTTCTCAATCGACTTTCACTAATTAGGAAGCTTCTCAACCGACTTTCATTAATTCAAGAAGTTTCTAGAATGTTTTAAAAGATTCTGTGAACCTTTAAAGTATATGTCCCTAATATCACCCCCTTCTCTAGCGACAAGTTCCAAGAGGAGCTTAGTCTTACTACACACGTTGTCATATATCATGAAGTCTTGCTTGAGAATGCTCCGAGCACTTGGCTGTGCAAGATAAAAAAAAAATACGCAATAATAATTAGTCCTAATCTCTCTAATCAATCTCTAAATAATCTTTAATCAAATCTTAAGCAAATCCTAATCAATCGTGATCAAACCCAAAAAAATCCTAAAACAAACCCTAAGAACTCTAAAACAAATCCTAACTAAATCCTAGTCAATCCTGATCAAACCTTAACAAACCCTAAAATAAATCCTAATCAATCTTGATCAAATCTTAATAAATCCTAAAATAAATCCTAACTAAATCTTAATCAATCCTACTCAAATTCTAACAAATCCTAAAATAAATCCTAATAAATCCTAAAACAAATCCTAACTAAACCCTAGTCAATCCTAGTCAAACCTTAACAAACCCTAAAATAAATCCTAACTAAATCCTAATCAATCTTAGTCAAATTTTAACTAATTCTAAATCCTAGTCAATCTTGGTCAAATCTTAACAAATCCTAAAATAAACCCCATCTAATTCCTAATCAACCTTGGTCAAATTCTAATAAATCCTAAAATAAATCCTAACTAAATCCTAATCAACCTTGATCAAACTTTAACAAATCCTTAAATCCTAGTCAACCTTGGTCAAACCTTAACAAACCTAAAATAAATCTCAACTAAATCCTAGTCAACTTTGATCAAGCTTTAACAACTCTAAAACAAACACTAAACCTTAAATCCAACCCTAAATCCTAATTGAATCCTAACCAAGCCCTAAGCAATTCCTAAGGCAATTTTAGAACCTGAATAACTATTGACTAAACCATTGATCTTGCTTAAAAATTTACACACTCCTTAAAAACTAAGTTAGCAGCAAGTATATAAAATTTGAAGAAGATGAAACTTATCAGCAAGAAATTCAACCCAAAATTTCAATCAAGTGTTGGCTGGCCTCCTTCTCCTACCTTGATGCTGATTGTCTAGTGCCAATATCTCCTTCTTACACTATTTAGTTGCTTTCAAATTTCACATGCATATAAAAAATTAGGTCTTCTATATACAAACATAAATTTTACTCCAATCCAACTAGTAGATTGCTAGAAATCTTAGGAAACCTAATTGACCCTCAATTCCCAATTTTTGAGATTCTAACCTATATAAACTTCAATAATCTTTGATTAAACTATTAGATCAATTTCAAATTTACATCACTCTATAAGCACTACTGTATGCATCAATCTACAAAATATCACCTATAGATCTATAACCAATCTCACTAAATACTCAAAAATATAAATTCCAATATATTTCACAAAATCAGAGTTACCAAAATCAACCCTGACTTTGCAAAGCCATTACAAAGTTATTACCAATTCAAATCACTTCCAACTAATGTTTAAAGAAAGATCCTCTAGTTTTCTCTCTAATTCTATCTTTCGATCTACAAAAAGGCTCTTGACCCACCATAGGCATGTGGTTTTGTGCCTCGTGGTTAGATTCCCACCTTGGCTCATAACCAGCCCTCTCGGGGTATCTATTTTGAGATTTTTGTAGTAAATTTTTCTAAAACCTATTCTCAACTCTTTTCTAAAGATGCATACATTGTTTATTTTTCAAATCTACTTTGTTTTGTCTTATTTATGGCCATACAAAGTAATTAGAAGTCACTTCTATAAAAGATAGCATTAACACCTTTTGATTTTTTTCTACCTCCTTTTCTATTATTTATTTTTCTAAGATAAGTTTTTTTAATATTTTCATTTGAGCTTTTCTATAATATAACCACTCTTTTTTTTTTTCACGTAATAGTCAAATTACTACATGACAACGTAAGAAATTAAGAATACATTGTACTATTGAGAATATATATTCTGTTCTTCCTTCTTGAGCAACAGGTTCTACTGGTCCTTGAAGAAATCACCTATGACCTTGAGTTAGTATCTCCATTGTTAAAATATTCCATCCAAAGACCTGATCTTTGTAACAACCTTCAAAGCATCCTCCAAACAAGATCTCAGGACAAAAAGAATTCTCCTTTCTAAGTTCAAACAATATCATTAAAGCTTGAGTATTAGAATTGAGACTTGCATGGTTGAATCCTACTCCTAATGGCTCCAACTGAGGTTGTACTTGGTGATGAAATGAGTTGTCCTCACTTTGCTGCATTGGTTCATTTGAAGCTTGTGTGGCAAACAAATCTCCTGAGTCTTCTAATCTTGATGTTTGAAGGTTTGACATGGTAACTAACTTGCTTCTATCGCTCTATTCTATCTTGGAACAGATGACTTCATTATGATAAAGGCTTTAGTTTAACTCTCTTCCTCTTTATGAATATTCTTTGAAATCAATCTTTATTAAGAAGTTATCATCAATTACGTTTGGATTTGTGGAGATAGAATCAATGAAATTCCTATACCTTTTGAAGCGCATTGGCGAGATTTTTTGATATTCCATTGCAAGATTTGCGACTGATATCTATGTGCGCTTATTAATATTATAGCCCCACCAATGAACAAGATATTTCAATGTGCCCCACCTTTGCTATGAATCAAGTACCTTTTTCACCTCATATTCTTCATGGTTTTCAATTTTGATATTAGATAGCGATTGTTGTATTCTTCCTGGAATATGTGACTCTCTGTAAGGTTCTAAAAGAGAGACATGAAAAATTAGATGTACCTTTATAGTAGATGATAATTCCAAGTGATATGCCACTAGATTAATCTATTTCTGAATAGAAAATGGTTCCAACCTTCTGTAGTCCAACTTATCGCATGGCCACTTAGTCTGGATATTTTGACAAAGAAACCATATTTTATCTCTTATATGAAAAGCAGGCAGTTGATTCCTAAATTTATTTGCAGATACCTTATAAGTATCTTGAGTTGCTTGTAACTAAGGCTTCAAGGTTATTTGGTATTGCAAAAGCTACTTTGTAAAACCTCTAGCCGTTGGATTGTTGTTCTTTGGCAAACTCTATAAATCAAGCTTTAGATGATATCCATAGTTGGAATAAAATGGTGTTTGTTGGATTGAAGCATGAACAATATTATTATATGCAAACTCCACTAATGATAGATACAAGATCCAATCATCTTATTGATAGTTAATACTACATCATAAATACTGCTCCAAAACTTGGTTAATTCATTCTGTTTGGTTTTCAATTTGAAGATGGAAAGTAGAAGAAAGTTTAATATACACCTTTAATATTTCAAAAAGACATTTTCAAAACTTAGATATGAACTAAGGTCCTAGATTGGATATGATATTATCTAGTAGGCCATGATATTCATATATATTATCAAAAAAAAGCCTTGCTGTTTCTTCATTAGACTCAATCTTTTTGCAAAGGATGAAATGAGTTATTTTTGTAAGTCGATCAACCACCACAAAGATGTTGTCCAATGAATTGGATGGCAGTAGATCTAAGATGAAATCCATAGAGATAGAGGACCATGTCCGTCTTAAAACAAGTAAAGGTTGCAAGAGTCCATAAAGACAATGTCGAAATTTTGGACCTTATACAAATGTCACAAGAGAGCACAAAGTCCTTCACTGCCTTCCACATTTGAGGCCACCAAAAATCCCAAGAAATAAGTTCTAAGATCTTATTAAATCCAAAGTGATCCGCAGTTGGAAAGTCATGGCGAGATTGAAGAATGCACATTTGTATTGGTCTTTTTAGAATATACAAACGTTCTTCAAAATATGGAAGGTCTTTCACAAATTTGAACTTATCAGCATTTTTTCTTGTGCGATGCTTCACATCAAGGGCCAAAGCATCATTAGTGGTTGCAGCACGCATCTCATTGAGGAAACTAGGATCAATAGGCGCTGATATAATAGTGGCACAGAGGTGAAATTACTCCTGTTTCAACAAGGTTGTATATTGCTCATCAAATGCTGCCTCTCCTACCCTTGGTGCAAGATATGATCTCTCTGATAGTATATCAAATAATCCTTATTGCTTCCCTAGGCGATAGGTGATAAAAAAATTAAATTCAAGATAGTGACATGTTCTATCGAGCTTAGCCGCGGTTAAAAATCTGAGCTAACATAAAATATTCTAAGTTCTTATGATTTATATATATAATCACAACGTGCATTGTGCCTTCAAGAAAATGACGCCATTGTTCTAAAGAATCCACAATAGCAAGAAGCTCCTTATCGTAGATTTCATAATTGATTTTGATAGCAAAAAACTTTTGAGAATAGAATGTAACAAGATAGAATTTTTTATCTATATGTATTTGTGAAAGTACAGCCCTTACTGCAAAATCTAAAGCATCAATCTCCAAGTAGAATGCTTTTGTAAAGTCTGGATACACCAATATTGGGGCTGTAATAAATGCCGTCTTGAGATCTTGGAATGCCTTCTATATTTGAGGCCCCCATTCTAACTTGTCCTTACATGTCAATTATATAAGAGGGACGGCAACTTGAGAATAATTTTTTATGAAGATTCAATAGAAGTTAAGAAATTCAAGAAAATATTATACATCTCTCATAGTCTTTGGAATAGGCCATTGCATAACCACCTCTATCTTCTTAGGATCCATTATCAAACCTTCAATAGATACAATGTATTCCAAAAATTCCATATGAAATTAATAAAATACATAATTTTTTGATTTGGCATATAAACATGTATATTGCAGCTTTTGTAATACCAACTTAACATGCTCTTTATATTCCTCCAATTTTTTTGAATAGATCAAGATGTCATTAAAATAGATCACTACAAACTTATCAAAATATTCACAAAATATGTCATTCATTAAATGCTAAAAGATAGAGGGTGCATTTGTTAGTTCAAAAAGAATGACATTATATTCAAAATATCCATACCTTGTCTAAAATATGGTCTTCCATTCATCTCCCTCATTGATTTATACTAGGTTGTATATTCCACAAAGATCTATCTTACTATAGATCTTGGCTTTGCTGAGTTATTCCAAAAGTCTTAAAATTAACGATAGTAGGTAACAATTCTTTATTGTTATCTTATTCAATTTCCAATAATCAATGCATATACATAAGGAACCATCGTTCTTTTTCACAAAAAGTATAGGTGCACCTATTAAAGACTTTGAAATGCCTAATGCAATTTTTTATAAGATTTTTATCAATATAATCTTTTAATATTAAAAGCTCATTTTAATAAAGATTATACGTTGGACCAAAAGGTGGTTGCGTTCCTTCTTGAAGATTTATAGTACAATTATATGATCAATACTTTGGCAATATATTAGCATTCTTCTTCTAAAAAGCATCTTAAAATTTGTTATATTGTTCTGGAATACTTGGTAATAAAGTCATATCCTCTTTAATTGGAGTCGCATAAATAATAAATAATATACCTTCCTCAGCCAATCTTATGAAAGTCCTTGCTCCAATAAATAAAGATTGATTATTTTGAGACCTTTTATATATTTTTTTTGTAGGGATCTCCATCGAAAATGTTACTCTTTGCGACCTGGAATCTATAGATGGGATATGCTTTTCCAAACAAGACAATCCAAGAATAATAGGATTTGAAGGAATACTTGATAATGTTAAACACAATCTGGCTTCTATGATCTTTGAATGACACTTCTATAGGCATGGTTTTATGGGTGACACTATCAGAGGATAAAGGTCGTTGTCACGGACATACACATAATTACCTATATAATTAAATAGAACTAGGTAAAAGTAGATAAAAGTAGGTTAATTCTATAATATCTTCTAGAAAAACTTCCTGGAAGCTTCATAGATGCTGCTTTGACCGCATAGGTGTCCATAGTTGATTTTTTAGTTAGAAACTTGGTCAACAAGTTAACCATGTACCACACATGTTAATAGCTTGTTCTTCAAGCTAACTACGTGGCGCACATATAAAAAACTTGCCTTGCAAGCTAAGGCAAATGGCTTTCAAAGTCAACACATATTGGAGGTCCTATAGAACATCGCCACGTAGCTTCTAGTTAGATAGTATATATAGAGACAAGAGTGAAGCCTTCTTCACTCTTATCAATTCCTTTCTTGCTTCTAATCTAGTTTCAAGAGTCTCTAGTTGTCTTGTCTTTTGACAATAGCCATTCCAGTTTCTATTGAATACATATTTTCTTATTTCTATTTTATAAGAGAAGTCTCACTTGTCCATTTGATTTCATCGAGTTCTTATCGTTGACAGTCATCCATCTATTACCTCTACATGAATAAGTTTAGGTTTTTGTACTAGACAAATTTTGTCAAGCTTAGTGAATTCCTCATCTACAAAATAAGCGGACGCCCCTGAATCTAACAAAGCAGTTGTGTGAAGCTTTTGAAGGCCAAAATACAAAGGGATTGTAAAACAACAAGCGATTGAGTAGAAAGAGAGGAACCTGAATAGTTTTGTAGTATTAGGCTGTCCAACCGCATGGTCCCTATTGTGGCTGAACATTATTATTTTCGTGAACAATTGTACTTCTGGTTTTGATAATGCGTTGATTTTGTTTCTTTGAACAATTATCAACCTTGTGGCCTTCCTTGGCACAATATAAGCATAGACCTTTCATGTGACGTCTCTTTTTTGTGGAGTAGGAGGTTTAAATTGTATTACATTAAGTTATATATCTTTTATTTTTGAGTGGGAATTCAAAATGCTTGTTGATGTAGTAGAAGAATGTCAAATTGCATATTGTCTTGTTGAAGCCCATAAATGTTGATTTTGTCAATGTTAAAATAATCAGTTATCATATTTTACAACTTGACTAATGGTTTTATTAAGTGATTGTAGGTTCAAAAGTGCTAATAATAGATCCTTCATATTGTCTCTTAATCTATAGTAAAATTATTTCATTAGAGCTTCTTCATCTCAATTCATGTTGCATGCTGTCGTAATACGTGCAATTTTGCTTGAAAATGCTTTGGACACTTGGTTGTAGAAGATAAAAAAGAAATACACAACAACAAGATCCTAACAACTCTAATAGAATCCTAAAAAACTTCTATTAAATCTTAACAATATTAATCAAACTTTGATCCAATCTTAATAAAATTATAAAAGAAGAGTAAATAAATCATATATTAATCATAAAAGAAAATAATATATAAAATACTAAATTAATAAAATATTAAAAATAAAAATCTTAAAATACTAAGTCATACTTTATTCAAATCCTAATCAAACCCTAGTCAAATCCTAGACAAAATCTAAGTCAAATCCTAGTCAAACTCTAATCAAACCCTGGTCAAATCCCAGTCAAATCCTAGACAAAATCTAAGTCAAATCCTAAGTCAAATTATAGGTCAAACCCTATTCAAACCATAGATCAAACCCTAAGTCAAAACCTAAGTCAAACCCTAAGTCAAATCCTGGTCAAATTCTAAGTCAAATCTTGGTCAAATCCTAAGTCAAACCTTGGTCAAACCCTGATCAAACCCTAATCAAATCCTAGTTAAAACCTAAGTAAAACCCTCAGTCAAATCCTAGGTCAAATCTTAAGTCAAATCCTAGATCAAATCCTATTCAAACCATAGATCAAACCCTAAGTCAAAACCTAAGTCAAACCCTAATCAAATCCTAATCCTAAATCAAATCCTAAATCTTAAATCAAACTCTAAATCAAACCCTAATCCTAAATCAAATCCTAAACAAACTCTAAATCCTAAACTAAATCGTAAACAAATCTTAAACCAAATTCTAACCAATTCAAATCAATCCCTGGGAAAATTAGAACCTTAATATCTGTTGATTAGACTGTTGATCTTACTTAAAAATTTATACACCTTTCAATCTCTTAGTCAACAACAAGCACAACAAATTTGAAAGAAATCAAACTTATCAAATAGAAGAAAAATCCTAAAAACTTCTCGAGTGTTTGCCAGCCTCTTTCTCCAACCTTGATGCTGATCTTCTAGTGTTGATTTCTCCCTTCTTTACCATTCAATTGGTTTCAAATCACTTACATGTATAGGAAAACAAGTCGAATATCCACACAAATAAAAATTATTCCAATTCAACTAACAGATTGCTTAAGATTTCAAAAATCCTAATTAATCTTCAAATTTTAATTTCCGAGACCTTAACCCATTTAAACCTCAATTACGTACAACTAAACCGTTAGATTCAACTCAAATTCATCGCACACATTAACAACAATAATACCCAAAAATCCACAAATTTCAAGCCGTGGATCTGAAATTGCCTAAAACATCAACTCTATTTTATTTCACAAAATTCCAAGTTGCCAAAAACAACCTTGACTTTGTAAAGCTATTGCAAAGTCATTACTTATCCAAATCACTTGAAATTAACTTGTATATAAAACCTCTTAAGTCCACTTCCTAAATCCAATCTCCAATCTGCAAAAAAAAACCCCGGATCTGCCATAGGCATGCAATTTTGTGCCTCGGGGTCTGATTTTGACCCCAGCTCATAACTGGTCCTTTCTGGGTATCTATTTCGAGATTTTTGTGGTAAGTTTTTCTGAAACCTATTCTTAACTCCCTCCTATATATGCCTATATCATTTTATTGTCCAATCTACTTTGTTTTTTTTTACTTGTGGCCCTACAAAATAAATAGAAGCTCATTTGTAAAAAAGGCAACATTAACATTCATTAGTTTTACTCCTTTTTTACTATTATCTATTTTTCTAAGATAGTTTGCTACGATATTTTGAACTAAGATCTTCTATAATATACTATTTCCACATTCTTTCACCTAATAGTTGCATTACATCATGACAACGCTAATTATCTAAAATTAGATGCATAGACTAGTACAAAGCGCATTATTTGACCTAATATTTGGATCTTAGCTGTTGTCCAGAAAATCTTGTCATATTCTCCAAATGCTTCTGTAAATGCTTTTATAAAAATTTCAAAGTTGCTCAGAATTGGCGATCTTTTTTCAAACAAGGGAGCAAACCATAACAATCCTTGCCCCGTAAGCAAGGTGTAAACCAATCCAAAATGTGATTCTTCTGTTGGATAAGTATTTGATTGTAGAATTGTTTTCAATAGAATTTGATTGATAAATCCTTTGAACTTTGAACGCATACTATCATATTTCTTCGGAAGACTAACTTGAGACTCTTTTCGCTCTTGAATAGGCGGATTTTTTTGGTATAATGTAGATAGTATTGCATCCTTAAGCGCAAAACTTGGGAGTAGATACAATCTAGATTGTGGTACTCTAGATGTTGCATCATTACAAAGTTTTACAATAACCCCTTCAATCTCCATAGTCCTAGGAGATAAAATAGTAAGAGCACTTATAATGGCATCCAACTTGGATTTGAAAGGTTTGATTATACTAATGTCTTGACCTCTAGCTATTTCAGGAGAAAAAAAAAAAAAAAATCTAAAAAAAAATAATATCAGATTAAAAAAGGATAATCCGCAACCTCTATAATGCTTTAAGACCTTCAAGGAGAGGGATGATCCATTGTCTCATAAGAAGGACAAAAGCTCCAATATTGATGAAAAAATATCAATTTAGAGGTGAATAATCTGCAACCTCTAAAGCGCTTGTATACCTTCGAGTAGAAGGTTAAACCACTCTCTAACAAGAAAGATTCAACTCTTATATTGAAGATGTCAAGGACAAGAACTTGATGAAAGCAAATAAATATATGAAACTTCTATTAAGAAGAATAATAAAATAGAAGTAAGAAAGTATGTATATTGAAAGAAATTAGAATGCCTATTGCCACAAGACAAGAAAACTATAGACTCTTGAATTTGGACTAAAAGCAAGAAAGGAGTTGACAAGAGTGAAGAAGGCTTCACTCTTGCTTCTATAAATACCATCTAATTAAGAACTACACGGCGGTATTCTATAAGACCTCATACACATGTCTAATTTGTAAGACACGTGTCAAACTTGCACAATAAGTTTCGCACATGTGTGCCACCTACTTGGCTTCTTCCGCAAGGTACCAACATGTGTGACACATGGCTAACTTGTTCCACAAGCTACCAACATGTGCACGATGTGGCTAGCTTGTTGACCAAGTTTTTAACCTACCAATCACCTATAGACATGTATAAAGGTGATTCCACGTCTATAAAGCTTCTAAGAAGTTTTTCTATCAGATATTATCTGATCAATTTATTTTAATTACTTCTATTGGTTTATATTAATTAAATAATTATTAGAGTAAATCTTATGTCCATGACATTATCCCTCCTTCTAGGCACGAGTTCCATGAGGAACGGTGATTACATGTTGAAAAAGTGCAGAATACGTTGAAATGTGCTTGCCACATACTTTGATCTTTGTTTCCTTCAAAGGTAGTTGATAGGTCCTTTCAGCCATCAATAATATCTCATATTAGGGCGAGAGGACCACCCTATTATTTGATCATTGTTGAGGCCTTCATAAATCTCTTCAAAGAAAAATATTAGGAACACCATTAGGAATAGTTCCTACCTCTAAAAGTATCACCAAACATCCAAAGTCTCTTCCAAGGTCGTGATATCAAACACATTGTATTTCGCCATCAATCCAAGGAAGGACATGTCATTCTTGAGGGTCTTTATCTCTATTTTGTCGTCTTGAAGGTTGTGACAGTTGTAATGTCTTGTCTAGTAAATCAACAAATGATGGCTCTTGAGCTAAATTCGTTGGTTGTTGATCCTCTATCGCTTTAGCATAATCAAATCCAAGGAAATAACAAACAATGATATAAGGTACGATGAAACCTCTATAGAACCTGCTTTGCTTTATAGTAAAGATTTTTTTGATTCTTTATCTTGGTTTTGACGGATGTCGTGGATGAAATGCATTGACTTTTATTGATGTATTTGCTAGATTCTTGAATGGCTCCCATGTGCGTTCACTAATATTTTATCCGTGCCAATGCACAAGATATTCCACTTGATTTTGACGTCGCCTTAAATCTAAAATCTCTTCAATCTCGAATTCTTCATTATTGTCGACTTCTATACGAAGCGATGGCATTTGTCTTCTTTCTTATATATCCATTGTCTTATATGGCTCAAGTAGTGACACATAAGGTACGAGATAGATCTTCATGGACTTCGATACGTGTAATTGATATGCAACTGGATTGATTTATTCAGAAATAAAAAAAGGTCCAAGCCTACCATAGTCTAACTTATCACAAGGCCAATTAGTCTTGATATTGCGACGAAGTAATCATACCTTGTCCCCCACATTGAATTGTGGTTGTTCCTTGCAATATACATCTGTATTTATTTTTTGTCGTTCTTAAGCTTTTTTTAATTGCACCTTCATTATTGCATGTAGCTCTAACAAACAATTTGCAAAATCTTCTGTCGCTGGATTATCAACTTTTAAAAAGTCAAAAGCATCAAGTCATGGATGGTAACCATAATTGGCAAAGAAAGGTATTTGTTACATAAAAGAATGTATTGTATTATTATAGACAAACTCTCCCAATGGCAAAAATACTGTCCAATCATCTTATTGGTAGTTGATGATATAGCTTAAGTACTGCTCCAAGACTTAGTTCACGTGTTGTGTTTATACATCAGTTTATGGATGAAAAATTGAAGATAATTTTATGTCCACTTTTAAGATTTTGAAAAAGATTCTCCAAAATCTTGATACAAATTGAGTTCTCCTATCCAATATAATATCCTTAGATAAATCATCATAGCAATAGATATTATCAATAAAAATCTTAGTTGTTTCTTCACATTGTCGTATGACGTGGCCTTCTATCTCGGAATACACTAGGTACCTAACTGTGGAGAGTTTATTTGAAATTTATTGGCAAAATCCAAAAGGTCGTTTGTCCTCAATAAAAAGGACAAATAATACAAAAATCTCACAAAAGAGAAGTTATATATATAAACCTTCTTGTATTCAAGTAAGTTTGTACAAAAAAGGTTTAAATTTCCACAAAAACCCTTCAAAAACTTTATTCACCTGCAAGGACCTATTTCTTGCTAAACTTTAGAGTCCAATAACTCTTGATTCAACCATTCAGTTTCTATAAAAATTTAATTCAAACTGTAGATAATCTTCTTAAGTTTCATCACAAGAAAGAATCAACCATAAATTCATTTCCAATCATCTGATTTATCTCAAAACCCCTAGCAGGTACTTGAAACCCTAGCTCAGAGACACCCGAGCACTATTATCCTTATATCTCACAAACCCAAAATTCTAATGCCACAAAATTTTTGTACATAGTCTTGTAACATAAGCATATACACTCTTGAAAATTTTGAGCCAAAAATCTACCAAATTTCATTAGATATAGCTCAAAATGTAACCACTATGTAAGCGGGTCACGTACTACCCTTAAGGTTGTAAGCACTGACTTCAAGTCCCAATATCTCCTTCACCCTAGCTTAGATTTTATCAAACCGTACATGAAAAGTGTAGCCGTAAAAGTGCTCTCTCCAATTCCAATCGCCGATCCTCAATTGCTTTCTGTATGCGCGAGTTATACCTAAAAGAGTGACAGTAGGTTTAAAATCAACACCTTAACTTTGGGCGCCTACAACTTCTTCATAAAAAGTGCAAATCACACAAAATTTGCACCTAAACCAGATCCAAAAATCTAAATCTTATGATCCTAGCCTCTGATGTTCGACTCCCTTCGAAAATCAAACCCTAACTCCTAATAAACCCTCGGGCAACCTCCTTGAAGCCCATTGGACATGATTTTTGGCCAATTAGAATAGAGATTTCTATCATCTACCTCTATTCATCCACATGGATGGCCAAACTACCCATTTTACACTAAAACCCCTTTTCTAACCTTTCTTCTTATAAGATTTACATACTTGGTGCTTTAAGCACCAAATAAAAGAAGTAAATAAGATCTTAAGGATCACCAATGTGTAACATCTACTATCACAAATATAAAGTCGTAAGATCTTGAGTTTGGAAGAATTGTAATGAAATCCATAGAAATAGAAGACCATGGTTGTTCTGGAATAGGTAATGGCTGAAGAAGTTCAAAAGGTCAGTGACGAGGAGTCTTTGATCTTGAGCAGATATCACATGATTGTACAATGTCTTTGACTGCCTTCTACATTTGAGGCCACTAAAAATCTCTTGATATAAGTTCCAAAGTCTTATTGTATCCAAAATGTCCTGCCGTTGGAAAATCATGATGTGCATGAAGAATATGTAAACATGCTTCTCCTTTTAGAACATATAGGCACCCTTCAAAATATAGTAGATTGTTCTTGAAGTCGAATTTAAAAGAATCATGAGTCTTGGAAGAATTATTCTTGATATCATGAACAAGAGGATCTAAAGACATACTTGACTAAATTTGCTTGAAAAAAGATGAATCAACAATCAATATTGATTTCATTGCTCAAAGATGAAATTGCTTCGGTTTCAAGAGGGCCGTTCTTTGTTGCTCAAAAGCTTTTCTTTTTTTTGGTGCAAAATAAAAATGTCTACAAAGGACGTCGAACAAATATTATTATTTTTATATTTGATAAGTGATAATGAACTCGAATCTTGACAAAGACATATTCTAACGAGTTTGACGACGATTCAACATACGTATAGATATGAAATACTCGAGGTTCTTGTGATCCGTATGCATAGTGATTGGATTGGAAGCGCCTTCTAAGTAATGACGCCATTGTTAAAAGGAATCTATGATTGCAAGAAGTTCTTTGTAGTGGATCTCATAATTGATCTTGGCTGCTGAGAATTTTTTTAAATCAAAAGCTATTAGATGAAGTTTGTCATCTATTCCCATTTGTGACAAAATCGCATTCAAGGCAAAGTCTAATGCGTCTATTTCCATAAAAAATGCCTTGAAAAAGTCAACACGATACAAGATTGGTGCAGAAACAAATGATGTATTTAGAGCTTCAAATGTTGTTTCCGCTTCGTGATTCTATTAGAGTTTTTCTTTATGGGTCAAACATGTAAGTAGAGCTGCAACTCGAGAGAAGTCTTTGATGAAGATCTAATAATAATTGACAAATCTCAAAAAACATTGGACATTTCTTACCATCTTTGAAATCTTCCAATTCATGATTGTCAGTGTTTTCTTAGAATCCATCATAAGACCATCATTTGAAATGAAGTATCCTAAGAAATCAACTTGAATAGTATAAAATATACACTTTTCTATCTTGGCGTATAATTCCACATCTCTAAGTTTTTATAATACTTGACGAACATGTATTTCATGTTCTTCTACGTTCTTAGAATAGATCAAAATATCGTCTAGGTAGTAGATGACAAAATTATCTAAGAACTTATAAAAAACATCATTGAAAAGCAGTTGGTGCATTTGTAAGTCTAAAAGGCATGACATTATATTCAAAATATATGTACTTAGTTCAAAACGCATTTTTTCATTCATCTCTTTTGATGCATACTAGATTATATGTTCCTCTTAGATCTATTTTTGTGTAGATCTTAGCTTGATTTAATTGGTCAAAGAGTCCTGATATCAAAGATAATAGATATATGTTCTTGATTGTAATCTTGTTGAATCCTCGATAGTCAATACACATCCACAATGATCCATCTTTTTTCTTCACAAATAGAATTGGAGTTCCTCTTGGAGATTTAGAATGGCGTATGAAATTCTTGGCCAAATTCTCGTCAATATACACCTTGAGTTCAAGCAACTCATCTTGTGATAAACTGTAGATTGATCCAAATGGTGGTTGAGTTCTTTCCTTGAAGTCAATTGAACAATCATATGAATAATGCTCCGGAAGAATATCTACATTCTTGTTCTCAAAAATGTCCTAATAATCCATGTATTGGCTTGGAATGCCACTTAAAGTTTTTCCATCATCAAAAATAGATGTGGTATAAATAGCAAAAGTTGATTCTTCTTTTGTTACATGCATAAAAGCTTTTACACCTATAAGTATGAGTTTTATTATACTAGACTTATAGCATTTTATTTGGTCGGTAGGATGTTTAATAATGTTCTGAAAAAAGTCAAGTCTACGAGAATTCCAATCTATTTGAGAGTTATATTTTTTTAGCCATTATAAACCTAAAATAATTGGATTAGATGAAAATTTAATTATATTAAATATTATGTAGCTATTATTACCATCTATTGTTACTTTTATAGGATGGATTTCATGAGTGACATCTCTAGAAGACAATGGACAACCATCTATGACTTCTACATGTACAGGTTTAGTTTTTTGTACTAAAGATATTTTATGATTCTTAACAATTGTTCATCTAGAAAGCATGTTGAGGCTCTTGAAACTAATAAGATAGAGGCTCTATAGTTTTTTGGTCATAAATATACATCTATTATAAAACAAAGAGAGGATTTTGAAGAGAGAATAGGACCTTTACTAGGAATTGTACAAGGTTCCAACTGCACAGTCCCTATTATAGCTAAACAAATTTGTTTTCCAACATGTTGTCTTCTTTGACAGCTGTACTCCTCATTTTGTAGTTGTGTCATTTCTTTGGACAATGTTGAGGAGTGTGCTTAGATTCTCTATAATATAAACATAATCCTCCTTAATGACATCAAATCTTTTCTTGTTCATTAAGAGGTTTAAAACATACCCCATCAATTTGCATATCTTTTACTTCCAAATGTACGTTTTGTAAGGATGTTGATGTTGCTATTGAATAATAACATTGAGGCTCCTTTGGTCAAGTCTCGGATCGAAACTCAAAAAGTCGATTGTCACACTTCACAGTAAAATCAATTACTTGACTCAATGTTTGAGGATCGCATAAATTGAGCATTAATTTTTTTATCTCATATTGTAATCCGTAGAGAAATTAGCTGATAAGTGCAGCATCATCCCACTTGATATCAATCACTAGTTGTCAAAATTGTGAAGCGTATAATGACACTAATCAATTGTCTTGTTGTAGGATGCAAATCTTATTGGTTGTAATATGGATTGCATCATGTTGTCCATACATAGATTGAAATTCCACTAAAAATACCTCCAAATTATCCAATATTGAATCACATTGTTCAAGAAATGAAAAAAACTACGATAAAGCACAATCCAAAAGTAACGTTCCAATAAACCTAACTTATGATTCTTGCATAGGATAACTTTGAGGTTGAAGTTCAATCACTAATTGTACCTGCTTGACGAATCCTCGAAACTTAGATCTTATGCCATCAAATTTCTTAGGCAAACTAATTTTTAGTTCTCTAATATTTGAACGGTGCTGCATCATAGATGAGATAATATGGTTTGGTGTAGATATTGACGCAGATCCAACCATCTCTATATCTTCACTTCCTCCTAATCTTGTTGCTACTTGTGGTGGTAAACTGAGTTGATGCATTGCAAGCATTAGCTCTCTCATTTGCTCTTGCATTTGTGCCATTGCACTCTTCATTTCCACAAGATCTGCCATGATAATACAATAGAAAAGAAGGTGTCTACTCTCACTTTAAGAAATGCAAAATAACACATTTAAAAGAAAAAATTCTAGAAACAATATCAGCTTAGAAGTGGATACTCTACAACTTCTATTATGTTTATGTCTTATCAAGAGAAAGGAGTAATTCACTCTTAATCAAGAAAAGACAAAGCTTTGATACTATATGTGTACTCTTGTCAATTTGTCAAGGACAAGAACTCGATGAAAGCAAATAAACATATGAAACTTCTATTAAGAAGAATAATGAAATAGAAATAAGAAAGTATGTATATTAAAAAAAACTAGAATGGCTATTGTTACAAAACAAGACAACTATAGATTCTTGAATTTGGACTAGAACCAAGAAAGGAGTTGACAAGAGTGAAGAAGGCTTCATTCTTGCCTCTATAAATACTATCTAATTAAGAACTACGTGGCGGTATTCTATAAGACCTCCTACACATGTCTAATTTGCAAGACACATGTCAAACTTGCACAACAAGTTCTCCACATGTACGCCACGTACTTGACTTATTCCGCAAGCTATTAACATGTGCGCTATGTGGCTAGCTTGTTGACCAAGTTTCTAACCTACCAATCACCTATATTCATGTATAAAGGTGATTCCATGTCTATAAAGCTTCTAAGAAGCTTCTCTATCAGATATTATCAAATCAACTTATTTTATCTACTTCTATTGGTCTATATTAATTAAGTAATTATTGGAGTAAATCTTATGTCCATGACAAAAGATGAGATTAGTCTTGACAAACTATCAAGAACGCAAGAATACAGAACAAGGGACTTGAAACTAGAACAGGATTTCCAGAAGAAACCAATAAGAACTTGAATTAAACAGATGAGTATATGAAGAACACCAAGAAAGGTGAGTTAAAACTCTAAGAGATGCGTTGTCGAGACTGAAGAACTTTTCAGCCTCGACCCTTATATATATTCATGTCTAGGATGCTTCTTGAGTGACTACCATGAAACTAAAAAGCTTCTTAAGCAGCTTCTACCAACTGAAAAGCTTCTTGAGCTCCTTCCACTAATTAGGAAGCTTCTTGAATTCCTTCTATTAATTGGGAAGCTTCTTGACCTCCTTCTATTAACTGGGAAGCTTCTTGAGCTCCTTCGACTAACTAAGAAACTTCTCATTTGACTTTTACCAATTAGAAAGCTTCTCAAGTGACTTTCTCTAACTCCAAAAGTTTCTAGAATATTCTAAAAGGTTCTATAAACTTCCAAAGTGTATGTCTCTAACAATTATCTCTCTTCTTAGAAGTACTATAGTGCTCAGGATGTTACAAATTATCCTTCTTTAGACCAATATTTTTCTTGATTTTTTATATTTTTTTTATCTTATTTTATTTCTATAGCAAGAATTAAAGAGTTTAATATGGTGGATTCCAAGATAGAAAAATTAAATTTAATTATAAATACTCTTGAAGTATTGAGAGTCAAAATAAAAATCTTATTTACATAAAATGAAGAACTTTATATAATCATATATAATAGTCAAAGAATAAAAATATTTCAATTGCTATTACAAATCATCTTAAGAATTCCATGATCAAGGTTTATTTTATTAGAAGATATATATATATAAAACAACAATTCAATGTCAACAACAAAAAAAAACCAAGAATTAGCCTCCCTAAGAAGTTTGGTACAATTCATTCAAAGTTTGTTCTATTATTTGAGAAGAATTTTTCTATATTGTATAATTTTAAAATATTTTTGGAGGCATTTGTAGAAGCATTTAGAAAGTATGATAATATTTATTCTGCCACAACTAAAATCCAAGCCTTTTGACAAAGAACCTATTTTGTATCTGTTTATATTTTAAAATTTTGTCAATTAGTATGTTATATCAATTAAAATATAGATGAATTGATAAGTTAGTTTTATTAGAAATTACAAGATAATATGAAAGATCTAATATTATATATTTTTAATCTTAAAACTCTAAATAAAGCTATTAGCCAAGTAATGAAATGTAATAATCAGCTATTTCAATATCAACAAAAAAAAAATCTTTGTATTATAATTTGGCTACCATGTGAAAATATTGTACATGTATATTTGATATATAATTTACTACACAACCAAGTGAGAGCTATATCATTAGATTTTTATTAGTTATAAAATATGGTTAAGTTGTTAGTTTAGAAAGAATCTATTTAAAAAGACTATTATTGAGGTTTATATAATCTCATTTCTTTTTGATAGTAACTTTTGAAGTTGATTTTATATTGGTAATAACTTTATATATTTTGAATCGCCTTTATTAGACATTAATGACCCTTAAGATTTTTTTTTTATTTATTTGATATTTAAAACATATATTATATTATTAAAAATTCTAAAATTCTAAAATTCTAAAATTCTAAATCTTATTAAAAAAAAGATTGGAAAGAGATTTTTAGTGTAAAAAAGAATAATTAAGCCATCCATGTGGATTAATAGAAATGGATGATAGAAGTTTCTATTCCTATTGGCAAAAAGTCATGCCCAATAGAATTTAAAGAGGCTACTCGAGGCCTTATTAGGATTTAGGATTTACTTTTTGACGAGATTTGAACATCAAAGTCTAGGATTAACAAGTTTGGATTTTAAACTATGGTTTTGGTATAAAACTTCTATGATTTGGACTTTTTATGGAGATATAGGTGTTCAAAGTTAAGGTATCAAAATTATATCTACTATTAATCTTTTGGACATAACTCGCATGTACAAAAAGCAATAGAGGATCGGCAACCAGGATTGGAAAGAGCACTATCTTAACTATATTTTTTATGTATAGTCTAATGAGATCCAAGCTATGATGAAGAAGATATTAGAAATTGAAATTAGTACTTATAATCTAAGGATAGTAAGTCACATGCTTAATTAGTGGTTGTATTTTGAGCCATATCTTGAGTAATTTGAGAAGTTTTTGGTTCAAAATATTTAAAAATATATATGTTTATGTTACAAAACTATGTGCAAAAATTTTATAATATCAAGATTTTGTATTTGTGAGATATAAAAGAAATAGTGCTTAGATATCTATAAATTAGGGATTTAAGCACTTGCTAAGATTTTTAAGATATCAGATAATTAGAAACAAATTTATAGTTGATTTTTTTGAAGTAAAGCTTAAGAGTATTATCTATACTTTGGAAAAATATGATAGAAACTAAATACTTGGATCAAGAATTATTGAACTCTAAAATTTGGAAAGAAATAAACTCTTGCACGTGATTAAGATATTAAAAGATTTTGTTGCAATTTGAGCCTTTTATACAAACTAAAGAGATTTTTTAGGAGCTAAGATTTTATAAAGGTGGAAAAATGGATATATAAAGTAATAATATAATTTTGATATAAAGATGAGGTTTTAAAAGAAAATTATGGATTTTCCTTGATAATTATTAGTAATATAATTTATCATCAATTGGTTATTTGAGATTCTATAAAAAAAAAGATATTAAGATTTTTTTATATATAAACCTATTTAAATATAAGATATTTTTGCCAATATAATTCTTCTTTTGTAATATCATTGTGTTATTTGTCTTTTTTATTAGAGACAAATCACTTATTAGAATCTTATCAATAAATTATGAATAAATTCTCTATAGCCAAAAATCCAGTATATTTTCAAATTGAAGATCATGCTAGACGACAATATCCACTATTTATACCATGACTTTATACTAATTAACTTGGCATCTTCTATATCTTCCAATCCTAACAAATATTTGAAAGTAGAAGATATGTAGATTGATGCAATTTGCTTTTAATCTCTTTTTGAGCAAGAAAATAAATATCAAAAAGAATATTTTATATATTTGATTTGTAAAGAATTTGACCACAAGGCTAATAATTGCCACAAAAAGTGTAGCCACATCATCAAATGTAGCCACATCATCAAATGCTTTGTAAGAAAAGTGTAGCCACATCATCAAATGCTTTATAAGAAAACAAAATCATCTAACTATAGTAACAGCCATGGGATTGGACTTTTCTACTTCTTAAATCAAAAAAGGTCATATATTATTATCTAACCTTTTTTATTATTTTATCATACTAATATGTTTGAATGTCCAAAAACTCAAAATTCTTACTTTAATATATTCAAAAACCTTTGCTTGTTTTAATTGCTTTAAATTTTTAAGAATCCATAAAATTTCTATAGTCAAAAAATCCAAGGCCATTCATGTAGAAATCATAGATGGTTGACTCTAACCATCTAGACGTATTACTTATAAAATCAGTCTATTAGAATAATATCTGAGAATTATAATAGATAGGTCATATTCAATATTATTTGGTTTTTATCTAATTCTATTATTTCAAGACTTCTTCACTTAAAAGATATAACTTCTATATAAATTGGATATCTTATAAAATAATATTTTTTAGAATACGACAACCTGTTGTTATCAAACCTGATAGAAAATACTATATTTCTCATAGATCTAAAATTATAAAGCTTTTCTATATTGGAGCTAAAGTTTTTATGAAAACAACCAAGAAGGGCATTCTTTTGTTATTTATACGACTCTAATATTTGAAGTAACAAATATTTCAACAATCCTTCCAAAAGAATACAAAATTTTTTAAGATGTGTTTAAAAAGAAGAATGTAGACACTTTGCTAGAACATCATCTATATGACTATAGTATTGATCTTGAAGATGGTGCACAACCACCCTTTGGTCCAATTTATAACTTATTACAAAATAAGCTTATAATATTGAGAGAGTATATTGATAATATTGAATATATTAAAGAATATCTTGATTTATTTTAAGACTCCTAATGAGCATGAATGAGATATTTGCTTTATCTTACAAAGATTATAAGATATTGGACTATATACCAAATTGAAGAAATATATATTTTATGAATTTTAAGTATAATATAATCTTAAAAAATCCTAAGAATTTTTTAAAAAATCCTAATAAAATCACAAAGATACATCAAAAAAATCCTAATCAAATCCTAGTTAATCTTGAAGAAATTTTAATATAATCTTAAATAAATTCTAATCAAATCCTAAATATCCTTAATAAATCTTTAAAATATCCTAAATAAATCCTAATCAAATCCTAATCTCAATCAAATTTAAAAGATATCCTATGTAAATTCTAATCAAATTTTAGTTAAATCTTAATCAAATATTAATCAAATTCTAATCAAATATTAATTAAATTTTAATAAAATCCTAATAAAATCCTAAATAAATCATAACAAAACCTCAATAAAATCTAATATCAAATTTAAAATTTGAATAATTATTAAATTAATTATTAATCTTTATTCAAAATTTATGTATTTTTTAATCTATTAATTAAAAATAAGCATACAAAATTTGAAGGAATTTAAATTCATAGATTTATAAAAAAAAAAAGCTCCTAATCTTTTTGGGTATCAATTATTTTCCGTCTCCAATCTTGATGTCACTCTTCCAATGTCAATAGCTTCTTTTTTCACAATTCATATATTTTAAAATTTTATAAAAATGCTAAAAACTAAGTTGACTAACCAGTCAAAAAAACCATTTCAATCTAATTGGAAAATTATTCAGAATCACAAAAATCCTCATTAACTCTCAAAATTTATTTTCTAAGATCTTAGCTCACTTAAATTTTAATAAAGATTGATCTAATTATTGAATCAAGTTAAAATTTACAACATACATTGAATACAGCTATATTCACAAATCTACAAATTTTTATTCATTAATATATTAAAAAACTTAATATATATTCCAAAATGTGAATTCACTTTATTTCTCAATAATCAAAGTTATCTAAATAAAACCTTGACTTTGCATAGCTCTTGCAAAATTATTATAAATTTAAAAACCTTATAATAAATATTCAAGGAAATTTTATCAAGTTTATTTTTTCATCTTGTTCTTTAATTAACAGAAGAATTCTCTATCTGCCATAGGAGCACAATTTTATGCCTTGAGACTTGATTTTGACCTTGATTCACAACCAATCTTCTTTAAATAGCAATCTAATATTTTTTTAGATAATTTTTATTGAAAACTATTTTTTTCTATGATCTAAAGATGCTTATAGTATAATTTTTGCTAATCTATCTTATTTTATCTTATATAAGGCCCTTCAAATTAAATAAAAGTATTTTTTTATAAAAAAGAAATATAAACACTAAATGAATTTACTACCTCTCTATTTTTTATCTATTTTTTTAAAGTAGTTTTATTATTAATTAAGCTTCTCTAAAATATGTATTTTCTTTTGTTCTTTTATTTTATAGCCATATTACAATATAATAGTATTTTATCCATAAATTGATGATTAAAAGGAGTAAGTCAACCAAATCTTAGAGTAGTACTTAAGGTGTATTATCAATTATGAATAAGACAATTAGATATCTTATTTATCTCTAACTGAATTTGCCTACAACAATATGGTTTATATGTCTATTTAATAGATTCTATTTTATTCTAATTATTACCCCCATCTAAAATTAAATATATTATACATTGGTAGATCCAAAAATCTAGTGGCAGATGACTTTGCAAGTCAAATAGCTAATATCTAAGCTATTTTAAACCTTCAATTGGAAGAAACTCAAGTATACTTCAAAGAAATAATTGACATGTAGAAAAACAAAGAACGTCTATTTCAAGTTGGCAATAAAGTATGGTTGCTTTTATGTAATATAAAGACTATTTAACCATTTGACAAGTTTGACTATCAAAGGTTGGGACTATTTCTTGTTAAAAAAATTAATTAATTCTATTACTTATTAATTGGAATTACCAATATTTATGAAAATACATCTGATTTTTATCAAAAAAAATTTAGAATCTTATAGAAAATCATCCATATCATTAAGAATACAATTGCCATAGTCTTGTGTTAAAATAGATAGCTATGAAGAATTTGAGGTGAAAGAAGTACTTGATTTGAGATTAAAGTGAGGAAAATTGGAATATTTTATGCATTAATATGGTTGCAACATTAGTAAATATATATATGGGAGCTAGCTTCAAACTTAGTTAATGCATTGCTAAAGGTATGAGAATTTTATCAATAACATCCTTTTAGACCTAAAGTAGCAACACATATTAGATAATACTTCCATCTAACATATCAAACATATCATACAAAATATGGTGTAATTTTAGATTTATAATTTTTTGTAAGAAAGATTGAAAGAGTTTCAAAAGTTTCAAAGCTTAATTCTCATGTGTATGTATATATATATATATATATAAAAACTAACAAACCTAGAAATAATTCCATTCCACCTTAAGATTGTGATACATCTTTAATTTAGCTTACATACTTAGATATGAATAGTCAAGAAGAAAATATCATACCAATTATATCATCTCAAATAAGCATTTTACATCGTCAACTTCAAGATGAAGAATCGCTTGAATCAAGAGGAGACTATAGAATATTTAGTAGTTGTTCAATAGTAATCATCATCAAAATAGAATCTATTCATGAATGATTTCTTGAAGTAATTTTTAAAGAATATTTTTGCAATAAAAACATGAAAGTTTAAGCTTGGTCTATGGTAGAAGGTGTTGGTTGCTACTATTGGTTGTAAGGATTGATGAATTTTTTGAATTGCAAAAGACAACTTGTGATACATTTTTGGCTTCTTTTTCTTTTGATTATATTCTTTCTTGTAGAATTCAAATTTAAAGGAGGAGGTGATGTCATAGACATATAATGAAAGAAAATTCTAAAAGATTTTAGAAAGTTCTACTTAGTCTTAGAGGGTTCTAAAAGGTTCAATTTTATCTTAGAAGATTCTAGAAAAATCAAAAAGATTCTATTTGATCATAGAAGATTCTAGGACGTTCTTGATCATTTCAAAAAGGTTCCAATCAGTCCTAGTAGGTTCTAAGAAGATTTTAAAAGGTCTTAGAAAGTTCTAGGAGATCTTAGATGGTTATAGAAGGATTTTAGGCTTGCTGCACTTCCAAGCAACAAAAAAACTCTTAAAAGAGCTTCCTTGCAATTAATATGTATATGAATTGAGACTAAGGGGATCCATAGTCTTGACAACATAATCCTTGTGGCTTAATTTGGATCTTCTGGTTTTATTCTTGTACCTTATTATAACTTCTTATTTGTAATATAATGTAAATATCTTTTTTTTTACTTCTTTAAATTTTTGGAGCCTTAATCTACTTGAATAGTATATCCGTTATACTAGATATAGATTATCAGCCTAAGTGCCTAACATTGTGTAGAATAAATTACCAATTGTATTTTGATATGGAATCTCCTTCATTACTTTAACTTTTTAAAGTATCTATAGACTCATGGCTCTTAATAATTTGTTGTTAGAATTTAAAGAAGTAGCTAAAGATTTACAATCTTTTATATCCAAACTTTTAAGAAAGTTTTTCATATATTTTTGCTGACTATAGTAGATTTTACAAATCCATTGATTTTTCATAATTTGCACATCTAAGATATAATAATTTTATTTCAAATCCTTTATTTCAAATTTTTTTACTAAACTTTTCTTTGTTTTTAAAAAAGATTCTTTGTTATTAGTTACAAGCATCAAATCATCCATATATAATGCAATAATAATAAAGATTCTATTAGTAGTCCACATCACATAAATATTTATATTCTCATGGCTTTTTATAAACTTTGTAAGGCAAAGTAATCATTTATCTTCCTATACCATGCCCTAAGAGATTCCTTATGCTTATAGAGAGTTTTAGAGAGTTCATATACCAATTGTTCTTCACCCTCTAATATATAGCCTTTTGATTGATCCATATATGTTTTTTTTTTAAAATCTCTATTTAAGAATGTTGTCTTGACATCCATTTGATAAACTTCTACATCTTTAATTGCAACCAAAGTAAGAAGTATATGAATCAAGGTCATCTTTGCTATTGGAAAAAAAGTCTCATTATAATCAATATCTTTTATTTACATATAACCTTTTGCAACTTGTCTTATCTTATAGTGCTCCATTGAATTATCTATATTGTATTTGATCTTTAAAATCCACTTACAATTAATTGATTTTTTGTTTATTGGTAAAGGTGTTGATCTCCAAGTCTTGTTATCAACAAGACTTTGATACTTTAAATCCATTGCTTCCTTCTACTTCTAAGTATCATTCTTTTTCATAGCTTTAGTGATAGTAATTGGTTCTTTAGTACTTGTATAAAAAATATATACTATCTATGTTAAAGATATAAAAGACTTGAAAAGAATCAAAGCTAATAATGATTTATTAATTACTTGTTATTTTACCAATAGACATGCTCATATACATGTCATCATATGTAAAGATAAAAATAGAAGTGGAGGTAAGATTGGAGGTGGATTGAAAGCTGCACATTGTTGTCCAAATGTACAAGCTTGTATTTGAATTTTTCAAATTAAAGATAAAGATGTAACAGTTTGATATTGATGGCCATAGTTATTGTCTAGATTTTCTATTGTATTATCATTATTCCTCTCTAAATCCAATAAAAATTTGATAGATTCAATCTTCATTGGTACCTCTTGAGATTTATCAATAGAAACTTCTAAAATTCCTTCTATTTGTTTAGAGTCTTCACACTCAACAAACTTAACATCATAGCCCTTAATAATAGATCAATTCTAAATGTTGTAAAATCAATAGTATTTAGCACCTTCAATATAATTCATATACATGCATTTTTTATTCTTAATATCAAATTTTATATATTTTTTATTTGGAACATACACATTAGCAACACATCCAAAAACACAATAATATTGTACTAAAGGTTTTATATCTGATCAAACTTCTTTGGAAATTTTTCCTTCCACAGCTATAGTAAGAGCTTGATTAAGGATATACCTTATTATACTAATGGCTTCTATCCACCATACATTTGAAAACTCTTTATATTGTAACATGCATCTTGCACTCTCAAATAATATCTGATTCTTATATTTTGTAACTCTATTTTATTGAGGCATATTAAACGCCAAAAAGTGTTGTTTAATGCCATGTTGCTCACAAAATTTTTGAAAGACTATAGGTGTATATTCATCACCATTGTCATTGCATAATTTTTAAATCTCTAAACATATTTGTTTCTCAATTAAAACCTTGAAAATCTTAATAATATTCAAAACTTTTAATTTTTTTTTTATAAAATATATAAAAGTTTTTTTTTAAAAATCATTAATAAAAGTGATAAAGTATTTTTTTTTCCTCTATAAAATATTGTCTATATAATGCTATTAACATTAGAATATATCAATTTTAAGAATTTGGTTGCACAAGTAGCACCTTGCATTAGAGAAGCATCACAATGTTATTTTTTATATATACATCTTTTACAAAATTTTAACTTTGTGTAATTGTCCAAGTTCAAATCAATAACTATTTCACTTTCTTGTAGTTTCTTCAAGCTTGAAATGCCAAAATGTCCATATTGTTGATACCAAAGATTAGTCTTATTAGTTGTTTGTTTTGTCTTTATAATAAAAAAAAGTCTTTTTGTCTTTATCTAAAGATCCAATAGCTTATAAAAGCTTCCATGTCTAACACCCTTGATGACAATATTATCTTGTTTTATAAGACATGTATCAACTTTGAAACTTGCTTCATAATCCTAGTTTCTAATTTTGCTAATAAAAAGCAAATTCTTGGCTAATTTTTTAATATGAAAAATGTCATGTATATCCTTTTGAATGTTGTTTGGAAATTAATAAGAAATCTTATCCTTCCTTTTAATGGCAAATCTAATATCATTGCCCAAATAAACTTCAAGATCTAGTGGGAGATTTTTGTAACTTACAAACTAACATTATTTTTATATTATGTATTAAGAAGCACTAGAATTGATGTACTACTCTTTGGTACTTATAATAAAAGATAATGCAACTATAAAGACAAATTCTTCTTCCTTTTTTTGATCTTTCTTTTCTATTATATTAGTCTAATGTTTTTAAAAAGACTTTATTAATTTTCTTGATGTCATATCTTTTTCTTTGATCTGACACTTTTTTTCATAATGATATTTTTTACCACAATATTTATATTTGGTATCCTTCTTATAATCATAGAAAGATCTTGTATAATTATGAGTATGAAGATATAGTTTGGTTTTTCTTTCCACAGCCAATGCCATCTCCAAAGTTGATCCCATACTCTTGTTGTAAAACTCTTGTTGTAAAACTCTTGTTATAATAATTGAGTTATTACCATAGTTAATATCAACTTCATAGGAGGTTGTCTTTCCAATGATACCACCAAAATACAATATAGCTCTAGAAGACTCTCTAATAATGCCATGACAAAATGTGTGTCCAAAATTTTTTCTCCAATTGAAGAAAGTTGCTCAACCATCTCATATAA
Organism: Physcomitrellopsis africana; assembly: GCA_036785485.1. Lineage (NCBI taxonomy): Eukaryota > Viridiplantae > Streptophyta > Bryopsida > Funariales > Funariaceae > Physcomitrellopsis > Physcomitrellopsis africana. The sequence goes on from JAWRVF010000268.1 coordinate 398,371, forward strand.
TTTGCCTAAGTGCATGAAAATGTTGTCATATTCATTTATTAGTGTAGTATAAAACTTATGAATTAAGAAGAATAGGCTTGAAGTATTTTTAACCTTGTATGTTTTTTTTGAACTTTGCCATGCCATCATTGCATTTATTACTTTATTTATAGTGATAAACTTTGAGTTAGAAAGATATTGGCAAATCAAATATAATTCCTACCTATCTATATTTTCTCATTTTCCTAATTTTTTTGGATCTACAAGCAAACTGGTAGATTTCTATACTTTCTATAATTCCTTATAAATTAGACTAAATTTAATCTTCTTCTTTCAAAGGAATCAATTGTTTCCAATAAATTTTTCTATGATACAAAATTCTATTGTCATGATAGAAAAAATAGTAAGAATAAGCAAAAAGATTACAAAAGAAATAAAAATAGAATCAAGATGAGATATAATACCTTCTTATATAGCTTTTTATTAGAATATTTATAATAGTTCTAAATTTTCTCTAAAAAACCAAAAATTAAATTAGATATGTAGAATATTATATTATTAGCACTTCCAAAAAAATTTAAGTCCAAATTCTTAAAATTAAATGAATTATGAGCATTTAGTCAAGATTATATTAAACTTAGTCTTAAAATTTTATTCAAAAAATAAAAAAATAAATAAAAAATAAATTACAAAGGCTTCTAAACTCCCTTGAATAGTTGTGTATTTAATTGCAATGTGTATTCCTAAGAGTAGTCTGCAATTCCATCACCATTCAGCATTTTCAAAGGCAATTCATGTTTCCAACACTATTTATTACTCCAACAACTTGCTCCTCTAATAACTTGCTATTCTAAAGACTATTGCTACGCTAAAGACTATTGCTACTCTAGGAAATTTCTACTTCTTAAGTTTTTTCTACAAAAAATTAAACTTCTTCAATATTGATTGATGGATCAAGTCCCTCTTTAAAATCCTCACAAACCAATTAGCTTATCAAAAGAAAAATTTAGAGCATCCAATTCTAATACCATATGATAAATTAATAGATAGTTATATTATTCAAACGTAGAAATAGAAATATGTGAATACAAGGTGCTCACCACCTAACCAATAAGAACATAAGAGAATTAAATTGCAACTAAATGAGTTTTAGATTTGGATTCTTATACTATTAGTCTATTATCTAACTATATGGACTATTTAGTGTGAACAAACTAATAACTAGCCTAATCAAAGAAATCCAATTGACATGTGGACACTCATCTTGTTAGGCTGTATGACGACTTAATAAGCTATGATGGCAAAATGGTAATACCACTAAAATATGGCAGCTATAACTTATCAACCAAAAATACAATATCAACTATCCATATTACTTTATCTCTAATAGAAGTTGCCTACTCTTTTCACAATATCACATGTAATTATCTAGAGATATACAATTATTCAAAAATAGCATCATATGTTCTAATTTGTTAAATATTTATTTTAGCATTTGTGGTTGGATTCATATGAATTTTTCATGATTTTTGTTTTAATGGGGACTTTATTTTAAATTGAAATGCCAATAGTATAATACTTTATTGTGATAACATTAAATATTTTGAATTTTTTATTTTACTGATTGTATTTTGAAATTTCAAGAGATTATCAAAAAATTATAATTAAATATTTTTTATAAAAATAATTTATAAATATTATAAAAAATACAAATCTAAATTATATTTATTTAATATACAAATACACACACACACACACACACACACACACACACATATATATATATATATATATATGAAATTAAAATTAATAGTTATCAATATTAAAAATCTATCAAAAAGCATGCAACAATCTTTTTGCAATATGCTTTTGCCAATTGTCATAAAAAATATATTTTTATATATCTATATTGAAACAAATTATTATTAGTATTACAAAATATTCATTTTGTTTATACTACTCCTTCAAGTATTAAAAAAAATTTTAACCATGTGATTCTTATTTAATTATTTTCATTCTTTCTAATATATATATATATGCAAGTATATATATATATATATATATATATATATATACATATCTGTAAAATACATTTACATATGTATATCTGTAAAATAAATTTAAATACATTTAAATAAAAAATATCTTTTAATTTTTTAAATAACTTGGCTTCAAAACTTTAAATTTACTTTATTCATGACTAGAGGAAATACATTAAAAATAGGCATAGAATAGATTTTTTTCATTCATCAATAATTTTTTTGTTGTAAAATTTCAACACATCAATGACCAAAAGTTGATCTATGTTAGTGTGCATATTTTTCCATGAAGTGTCTAAATTACCAAGTAGAAAATTAAAATCTTACATTCACACCAAAGACTTGAATCACTTTGGTATATATATATATATATATATATATATATATATACATATATATAAATCTATATACACACATACATACAAACAAACACTCACAAACACACAATAAAATGCATAATCTTGTTCACATAATTTGGATAATTATTTTTTAATTATTTTTAGACATTTTGGATAATTATCATTAAAAAAAATTCAATTATTGGACTTATTGTAAGAAAAAATTGATTATATGATAATCTAAATAACGGAATTTTAGTTTTTAAAACTAATTTATTAAAAAAATTAATAACTTATCTCATCTAAGACAATAATAGTAACAAGTTTCTTTTGTACTTAAATCACTTGAAGAAGACAAAGAAATCTTCTAGTGTAAATACAAATTAGTTTTTTTAATTAAAATTCTTTATGAAATTTTCTAAAATTAATTCTTAATGCACATAATATTTTCTAAAAAATACTTTTATCCTCAAAAAAAAAATTAAAAGATATTTTTTTTATTATAGATGTAATTTCTTACAATTATTTCTAGTATAAAATTTAGACTCTTAGAATTTAAGGTCATTATTATTATGTTGCAATAGATAGGATTCATTTTATGTGTAACTTTGAAATTGGTGATTATGTTTAAATCTTATAATTTTGGTGTTCTACTAAGACTTTATATTATGTATAATTTTTTTTAATTTTAGTTATAAAGTTATTTTTTAAATTACATGGACAACCATTGTCTTATTAGTTAATAGTAACAAAATGCTAAAATTTAGCAAATTAATATGTTAAAGATGCATGATAACCATATTATTTTTCAATGGATCTATTAGAATCTTTTAATACAGTATGTAACAATGGATAATGCATGTTGCCTATGTTGTTATTCACTTATTTATAACACCATACTTATTTTTATCTTTAATTTTCATGTAATCAACATCGTTGTAAAAACTTTAATATTCAAATTAATATTCAATTATAATATTCTGCACCATTTCAATTACTAGATTGTATGCAACTATTAGAATTAATATATTTCTAATATTCTTTACTTACCATCCTTAAATACAATTGCAAATAAAAGTACAACATTTAATGAGTAAAAAAATTCATGTTTTATAATATATTTTAGAAAATATTTTGTTCCTTTATTTTTAAATAGAAAAAAATATATTTATATTTTAGATAAATTTTTATAAGTTTTTAAGAATAAAAATACCTTCATTAATAAATATATATGCATTTAAATTTATTCTTTATATTCTAATGAAAACGTATCAAACTTCAAATTAATATATATAATTATAAATATTTTAAATTAAAAAAAATTAATACAAAAACTTATATATTATAAGAATGATCTCTTATATATTATAATGATGATCTCATATACATTCATTCTAATGTAGTTTTAATTATTTTTAAATTTTATTCTTTTGTCTATAATAGAATAGAAGGTTGGCTTAATTTTTATACAAAATATTACAAAAATAGTGGTATGATTTTTAAAATATTTGGAAATAATCAATAAAAAGTTTTAAAACTAATTGGTAAAAAGCTAATATTAAAATTCTATCAGTAACATTTATATAAAAGTTACATATTGATAATATTTTATATGCTTACATAAACATGTATTATATGTAAATTAAAATTTATTTGTTACAACAATAGCATCAAGATTCCTAATGATTCAAATTATAAATAATAATATTTTAATCTTTACTATTATATTAAGAACTTATAAATCTTATGAAGTCTAACATTATAAATATTTAGACACTTCTAGTGACCACACAAAAAAATACATTAATTTGTTTTAGAACTAATACAAAATGTTTTAAAAATTATTACTATAATCTAATGAATCATAATATTTCTTAGTGTAAAAAAATAAATAAAAAAATAAATAATTTTATATTTTTATTGTAATTTAGCATAAAAACTTAATCAAAAAATGATACCATAAAAATATACTTTCAAGAAAAAATAGATATTTCTATCTTTATGTCTTGTAATCTAATTTAAAATAAAAAAATTTTGATGCAAACATAAAAGAATTAATTTGAAAATATCTTAAATATTTAATTTTATTTTCTTTGATATTATTATCTTATAAAGATCTCTAGAATCGTTTTTTATAAAATAAAAATTGAACAACACATGATAATATACTCCTAGAAAAATGTTCTCCCACTTAAAATTATTATTGTAATTGAAATGCTCAAGTTTTTGTATTATCTTTTAGAAACAACAAATCCTCTTAAAATTGTCCCTTTATAAATATTTCAGTTAGATTAATTTAATTATTTTACTAAGAAATTAAATGCTGTTTTATATATCTTCATTAAAAAAAACAAGTTCATTTTTAAAAAATTAATTAGATAAAAGCAAAAAATATATGATTTTTATGACTTAAATAAAGTTGTAATATAAAGTAAGCAAATCATTCAAAATATAATACATAACTGTTATGGGATAATTACATGCAAGAACTTAGTTGTAAAATCTACACTATAATAAAAATCACTTGTTGTTTAAACACTTATCTGCTTTTGCAACTATGTTATGTCTTTAGAAGTTTTGTAACTTCTTTGCACAATAATAAGCAATATTTTTCAATATAGATTTTAAGAATAAATTCAAAATAATATATATATATATATATATATATATATATTTTAATTTTTAATGTATGTTATAAAATCTATAGATCATATATACTTAAATGTATATTTAATCATGAATTTTATAAATAAATAGTAATTTCAAAAAAATCACATAAGTATTGATATATGATTATATGATTTTATTTGCAATATATTAAAAATTAATATTTTTATTTAGTATCAAATTTAAATTTCGAATGAAGTAACAATTTCTTCATAGTATGTCTTAATTGATAAAAAGAAATGATTGTTTATTGTTTTATCAAAAAGTAGTTATTATTTGTTAAAAATTTACAAGCATGTCATTACAAAATAATATCTTTGTTGCAAGATCCAAATTTAATTAGTTCTATATAAACCACATTGCATTATTTATATATAAATCAAAGTTTAGTATGACATTCATCTATGTTGTTTAAAAATTAAAAATCTTGTTAATCTTTGTACAAAAAGATTAAAAACAAAAAATATATAATTATTTAAAAGCATTTAGAGTAGAATTAATATTTTACTACAATAATGATGATGAAAAATTCAAAACAAAAATAGAAAAATATTATTTAAAATAATGATAATAATAATAATCATAAATACTTACATAATTTTATTACAGAAATATAATTGCTAAGATACATTACAAAATATATTGCTGGAATACAAACATGAATAACTTTAAACAACACTATCAATAGAATCACATAAATTTTTGTAAAAAAATCTAATTGGATATATTAAAGAAAATTCTAAACCAATATTGATTGTGTTGTTTAAAGTTTATTCCAAAATAAGTGTCACGGACATATACATAGTTACCTATATGATCAAATAGAACTAGATAAAAGAAGATAAAAGCAGGTTAGTTCCATAATATCTTTAGAAAAACTTCCTAGAAATTTCATAGACGCTGCTTTGACTTTATAAGTGTCCATAGTAGACTTTTGGATTAGAAACTTGGTCAATAAGTTAGCCACATGTCGCACATGTTGGTAGCTTGAAGACCAAGCTAAATACATGGCGAACATATAGGAAACTTGCCCTGCAAGTTTGACACGTGTCTTGTAAATTGGATACGTGTTGGAGGTCCTATAGAACATCGCCACTTAGCTCTTAGGTAGATAGTATAAATAGAGACAAGAGTGAAGCCTTCTTCACTCTTGTCAACTCCTTTCTTGTTTCCAGTCTAGTTCAAGGGTCTCTAGTTTTCTTGTCTTTTGGCATTAGCCATTCCAGTTTCTTTTTAATATATATACTTCTTTATATTTATTTCTTTGAGAGAGGTCTCACTTGTTTATTTGACTTCATCCAGTTATTGTCCTTGACAGATTGACAAGAGTACACATACAGTATCAGAGCTTTGTCTTTTCTTGATTAAGAGTGGATTACCCTTTTTCTTGATAAGACATAAGCATATTAGAAGTTGTGGAGTACCCACTTCTAAACTGATATTGTTTCTAGAATTTTTTTTCTTTTGAGTGTGTATTCCGTATTTCTTGAAAGTAAGAGTAGACATCTTCCTTTCTATTATATTATCATGGCAGAGCTTGCGGAAATGAAGAGTGCAATGGCACAAATGCAAGAGCAAATGAGAGAACTAATGCTTGCAATGCATCAACTCAGTTTACCACCACAAGGAGCATCAAGATTAGCAGGAAGTGAAGATGTAGAGATGGTTGGAGCTACGTCAATATCTACACCAAATCATGCTACCTCACCGATGATGGAGCACCGTTCAAACGTTAGAGAACCAAAAATCAGTTTGCTTGAGAAGTTTGATGGCACAAGATCTAAGTTTTGAGGATTCATCAATCAGGTACAACTGGTGATCGAACTTCAACCTCAGAGTTATCCTACGTAAGGATCTCAAGTTAGGTTTGTTAGAACGTTACTTTCGGGTCCTGCCTTATCATGGTTTTCATCTTTTTTTGAATGACGTGATCCAATATTGGATAATTTGGAGGCATTTTTTGCGGAATTTTGATTGATGTATGGAGAACATGATGCAATTCGTGTTGCAACCAACAAGATTCGCATCCTACGACAAGGCAATCGATTAGTGTCATTATACGCTTCACAATTTTGACAACTAGTGACTGACATCAAGTGGGACCATGCTGCACTCATCAGTCAATTTTTCTACGGATTACAATATGAGGTAAAAAAGTTAATGCTCAATTTATCCGATCCTCAGACATTGAGTCAAGCAATTGATTTTGCTGTGAAGTGTGACAATCGACTTTTTGAGTTTCGATCCGAGAGTCGTACAAGGGAGCCTTAACGTTATTGTTACAATGGCAACATCAACATCCTCACAAAACGTACATTCGGAAGTAGAAGACATGCAAATTGATGCGGTACGTTTTAAACCTCTTACTGAACAAGAAAAGATTCGTCGTCGTCAAGAAGGATTATGTTTATATTGTGGAGAACCTAAGCACACTGCTCAACATTGTCCAAAGAAACGTCGCAACTACAAAATGAGGAGTACGGCTGTCAAAGAAGATAACATGTCGAAAAACAAATTTGTCCAGCTACAATAGGGACCGTTGTCGTGTTGTGGTTCGGCTACTATATGAAAAAATTGTACATGTATATTTAATGTACAATTTACTACATAGCTAAATGAGAGCCATATCAGTGGACTTTTATTGGTTATAGGATGTGATTAGGTTGCTAGTTTAGAAAAGATCTATTAAAAGGATTATTATTAAGGTTTATACAACCTTATTTTCTTTTAGTAGTGACTTTTGAAATTAATTTTATATGGATAATAACTTATATATATCTTAAGTCACCTTTGTTAGACATTGGTGATCCTTAAGATCTTAGTTTACTTCTTTTAATTGGTGCTTAAAGCACCAAGTATGTAAATCTTATAAGAAGAAGGATTAGAAAAGGGTCTTTAGTGTAAAAAGGGTAGTTTGGCCATCCATGTGGATGAATAGAGGTGGATGATAGAAATCTCTATTCTAATTGGCCAAAAATCATGCCCAATGGGCTTCAAGGAGGCTGCCCGAGGGTTTATTAGGAGTTAGGGTTTGTTTTTCGAGAGGAGTCGAACATCGGAGGCTAGGGTCATCAGGTTTAGGTTTTTGGGTATGGTTTAGGTGCAAATCTTGCATGATTTGGACTTTTAATGAAGGAGTTATAGGCACTCAAAGTTAGGGTGTCGATTTTGGACATACTGTCACTCTTTTGGATATATCTCGCGCATACAGAGAGCAATCAAAGATCAGCGACTGAGGTTGGAAAGCGCACTTTCTCAGCTACACTTTTCACGTATATCTCGATAAAATCCAAGCTAGGATCAAGGAGATATTGCGAGTTGAAGTCAGTGCTTATAAGCTAAAGGCAGTAAGTGACTCTGCTTAACTAGTGGTTACATTTTGAGCTATATCTTAGTCAATTTGATAGATTTTTGGCTCAAAATTTTCAGGAGTATATATGTTTATGTCGCAAGACTATGTGAAATTTTTTTGTGGCATTACGGTTTTTGGTTTATGAGATATAGAGAAAATAGTGCTCGGGTGTCTCTGAGCTAGGGTTTTAAGCACCTGCTAGGGGTTTTAAGATATCGAACGATCGGAAGTATATTTGCGGTTGAATTTTTTTCTGGTAAAGCTTAAAGGTGAATTCTACCTTTCCTGAAAGTTTGAAGAAGACTGAACGGCTGGATCAGAAGATATGTTTTTCTAAAGTTTGGAAAGAAAAACATCCTTTGCGGGAAAATATATTTTTAAGGGTTTTTGTTGCAAATTTGGACTTTTGTGCATACTAAAGGTGTTTTTGGGAGCCAAGACTTTATGGAGGTGTAAAAGGTGGATGTATAGAGCCATGATATGATTTTGATATATAGATGAGTTTTTAAAAAGGTTTTTAAGGATTTTCTACATATCATAGAGAAAACTTATGTACAAACCTACTTAAAAATAAGAGGTTTTAATCATACAAAACCTTTTTCTTATATTATCGTGTGTATTTGTCCTTCTTATTAAGGACAAATAACTCATTAGAGTTTAGCCAATAAATATTAAGTAAAATTCTCTACAGCTAGGTACCCGGTGTATTCCTAGATAGAAGTTCACGCCACGCGACACCGTGCAGCTGGAACCCTGTACAATTCCCAGTAAAGGTCCTATTCTCTCCTCAAAACCCTCTCCTTGTTTTATGATAGATATATATTTAGGACCAAAAAATTACAGAGCCTCTGCCTTATTAGATTCAGGAGCCTCAGCATATTTTCTAGATGAATAATTTGTTAAGAATCGTAAAATACCTTTAGTACAGAAACCTAAACCCGTACATGTAGAAGTCATAGATGGTGGCCCATTGTCCTCAGGAGATGTCACTCATGAAACCCGTCCTATAAAAGTAACAATAGATGGTCATAATAGCTATGTAACCTTTAACATAATTAAATCTCCATCTAATCCAATTATTCTAGGTTTATCATGG